>JZKD02S0616635.1:10095-86548 GCA_000966675.3 Picea glauca
ATGCAAAAAAATTCTTCTATATAGTCATAAAAAATATTCATCGCATAAAAAACCTAAGAAAAAAATTTCTATCTATGTCCTTTCTTTTTATTCTTATAACTAATTACTTAGAGGTATATTGTACAATAAATGAAAGAGATCTTATGGGAAAAAGAGAATTGAACATGAAAGGGTATAAGGGGACATTTATCTTCAAAAATTGCATACTATGATGCACAATAAAGTGTCAAAATGATCATTT
This sequence comes from Picea glauca, assembly GCA_000966675.3. Classification (NCBI taxonomy): domain Eukaryota; kingdom Viridiplantae; phylum Streptophyta; class Pinopsida; order Pinales; family Pinaceae; genus Picea; species Picea glauca. The sequence goes on from JZKD02S0616635.1 coordinate 10,337, forward strand.
TGGAATGAATTCACCACAACTTCATGGGGCCAAATATATCCAACCATTTTCATCACATCAAAATTCGAATGAAAGGGGGTTAAATTTCAAAAGTAGGGGGAATTTTGGTTATACTCTCCTCGTCACCTTAGAATCCCGCCCACCCGTACCCTCATATGAGGGTGTCGGTAATATTAGAGGAAACATAAATATTTATGTTTTCTCTAATATTACCCCCACCCTCATATAAGGGTGGGGGTGGGGGTAATATTAGAGGAAACATCAATACACCCTCATATGAGAGTAGGAATGCGGGTAATATTACAGAAAACATAAATATGTTTTCTCTTTTATTTTCTCTAATATTACTTCCACTCCCACATATGAGGTTGGGGGTGAGGGTAATATTAGATAAAACATATTTATGTTTTCTCTAATATTACCCCCACCCCCACATATATGAGGGTGAGGATGGAGGTGGGTGAGGGTGGGAGTAATATTAGAGAAAACATAAATATGTTTTCTCTAATACTACCCGCACATGTTTTCTCTAATATTACCGCCACCCCCACCCCCACCTTCATATCCACCCCCACCCTCATATGAGGGTGGAGGTGAGGGTAATGTATGTTTTCTCTAATATTACTTCACCCATGTTTTCTCTAATATTAACTCCACTTCCACCTACATATGAGGGTTGGATGAGGATAATTTAAAAAATTAATCATTATGTTTAAAACTCTCATCCTCTTTAGCCTTTAGTGATGTTGGGCATTGAAGGATTATCTCTCCGAGATTGCATAACCTGACCATCGAAGGAAACATTGACAGAATCACAAAGTGTCGATCCCCATGGAATCTCTAATGAAGGGAATAACACTAAAGGTATTGTGGTATCTACCACCACTAAAGGTATTGTTGTATCATTGTATGTACCACCAAATCTACGAGATTTGATGGATCAACTCCTTGTCATTCGAGAAACCTTCCCTCCAACAAATTTTATGAATACATATATTCTATGTAACGAGTGCATACAATAATACAACAATACCTTTAGTGGTGGTATATACCACAATACGACCCTAAATTCATCCCCCAAAAAGGGGTTGTGGTCTATGATTTTATTTTGATTTAGTATCTATGTCGTCTAGGATGACCAATCATGTACTATGATAACATACATGACAATAAAAATCGCACGATCGAGTGTGGATCTCTCTCATCTATTAGATCAGACTTAGGAGGGGAAGCATTAATATCTTTGACAAAGTTCTACATTGGGAGAATAGGACTGGTCTATTGTTGAAACCCTGAATGTCGGAGTTTTGAATTTAATCGGGACCGCTAAAAGTGGAGAGACATGTGTCCACAGATCAACGACCATTTGGAAGTTCGAGTATTCAACAGTATAGTGACGTGCAAGTTTCCCAAGAGTTTTGAAAGCCAGAGTAAATCATGGTCGTGGATGTTAAGTACACTTGGCGATAGATCTGGCATGGTCCGAGGAGAAAGTCAAAAGATACATGTCGAACTCCCGAATGTCAAACTTCCGAAGTGACGAGGACCATCGATCTAAGAAAACCACCCTTGATTGTCCAACTAACCAGGAACGCATTGTGGAGTGACAAATGGGCCCTACTGGTCCCCTATCAAATGTTACCTGTTGAACTAGAACCATTGGATGAGCGAGTAGGTGGCACGTTCCCATAGTCCAGAGACTTCGTACTCCAGAGTAACCTGGCCAAGAGTCTACGAAATGTGAAAATATCTGAATTCATGAAAATCAAAATGAATCTCGACCATTGGTAGGATGAGGGCACTTGGTGATGATCTGAGAGTCTGGAGACTTGGCTCTTCAGAGGATTTACAATGTGAGGAGTTGCAAAGTCCAAAACCCCGAAGAAATGGAGGCCGTGGATTCGAGGGGTGCGTGGACTCTTACTAACCGTGAGATCGAACATCAAGGAAGCTATCAGTCCAAGATGACGTGGCATGGACCAACATTATGCATGCTACGTGTCACCCAGATATGGATGATTCATAGACCCCTTATGCCTATTAGAGCATGACATGTGTTGCCCCCTAATTAGGACATGTGTCACCCCTATCCCTCACCATGTGTCAGCTCCTAGTTTGTTCCCGCCTGATCAATTTGGTTGGTGATGCGTCTAGGAGTTCTATAGATTTAGGGCATAGTGTAGTGGAGAGACATTCAACGACAATCGCCGATATCCGAATGTTGAACTGTCAACATTGATCATCGATTGTCAAATGTCGACATCCAATGTAGAACGTTGATTGTCGATCGATGAATGACCAAGGCCATGTGGATATATCTCGAAGCCCCCCTCTTTTAACCGTAAGATATCGATGGAGGACTTGGACCATTCATTCCATCTGCTGTTTGGCGAATTGGGAATTTGAAAACACCATTGGAACTCCCAAAGTACGAGAGATCCAAAGTGTCGAAACCTTCTCTAAGCATACTCTTAGCTCCTGGTTTTCAGCATGAGGTCGTGAGGAGGACCAGTCTATCTAGTTTAAGCATGTAGTGAGAGATGTAAAATTTGTAGGAGCAGAATTAAGAGGGGTTTTATTAGTAAGGGACCAGAAATGAACCAAGGAAAAGTGAAACTTTGATGACCCATCCATAGAAATAGTATTTTATGGTCGGGTGTGTTACAAATTGGTATCAGAGCATGGAAACAACACTTATCTAGATTGGAATCATGCACAAGTCGCATAAAAAAAAATATTATTACAGAACTTATGGGGTAACACCCTACCTTACCCCCTCCTATAAGAAACTTGTCTGAACCTCTAATGAAGAGAGGAACACAAACTTCTACTATTGATAGATGTTTTCAATGTATGCATTGTAGGTTTCTAATGTTTCCAAATAAAGAAATGACTTCACCTTGAAATGATGTGTGTTGTTCATGAATTGGTATATTAGTAACCAACATAAAAAAAAAGTATCAACACGCAAGCACTCAGTGAACAACAATATAACTACAACATAAAGTATGGTGACACACCATGAGTTGGGGGAGAGATCCGACAATAGAGAGGAATAATCTGATGAAAGGAGGGTGGTGGAAGATCCTCCAGATTTGGATGAAACTATAAAAATCCTCATGGAAGAATTACAGAGTTATAAGGATGAAAATGAGAGGTTGATCAAGGAGAAGGAAAAGAATATTGAAATTAATGTAGTCCTACTGCAAATTCTATTAGATATACAAAGGAAACTACAACATGGTCCAACTTYCAGTCATGTGRACATGCATCATACTAAGAAAACCCCAATTCCACCTGAGATACAAAAGCATGGTCMTGAAAGTGGCCACACCAGGAGGAGAACCTCAAAGAAGGCYCAACATGGAGCCAAGATAAATTCAATGGAAGATTCCTCTGGTGAGGACACTAACAACTCYAAGGAATATTCTAGTGGGAAAAATCATTCATATTCCCAAACGAGAAGAAAGAAGAGGAAACAATCCAAGAGTCATTACCCTRAAGAATTCAAGAAATCCAAACCACCCACCTTCGATGGAGATATTAAGAATGGGGAAGAASAAGAAGTTTGGATACTCATMTTGAATAAGTACTTCAGAGTCCATGACTATCAGAAAACTTAAAGGCTTAGATAGCCATTTTCAACCTGAATGGAAAAGATTCCATTTGGTGGGAGGACCTTAGGAATGTGAAAGGGATCCATGAGAAGGACTTGTTGTGGAAACAACTGAGAAATACTTCAACAAGAAGAACCTATCATAAAATTACTTTGATGGGAACACCAAGGAGTTGTATGAACTCAAGTTGTGACGACTCACCATAGATGAATATATCAACAAATTCCTTGATTTGATGATGTATGTGCCCTACATAAAGGATGAAAAAGTAAATATGAAACAATTTATTAGTTGATTACCTCATTCCTACTGGGACAAAATTAAGTTTCATAAGCCAAAAACTTTACAAGATACTCTTTGAAAAGAAAGGTATTTCTATGAGAAATTCAAGAATAAGACAAAACCCCATGAAGATTGGAAGAAGAAAAAATAAATTAGATTCAAGAAGAAGGGGTTTAAATCCTCGATATTTAAGAACCATGGGTAGAGCTCTAGGATGAGCCTTCCTACCAGAAGTGTGTATCAACAAAATTTTCCATCCTAGAGTGTAAATAAACCATTCAGAGTATCTCCAAGTAAGACTGATAACACAAAGAGAGAACCCTTGAAATGTTGGGGTTGTGGATAGGAACATCTGCTGAGGGACTGTTTTCATAGGAAATAGAACAATGGGAGGGTCTACAACTTCCAAGAGGCTACCACAGTCAATAATGTGTCTAGTAGCATGCCACAAATTTATGCAGCCTTGGATAATAGAAAAGTTGACCACCAAGCTTCAGTGGTGGATATGGAATGTACGATTGCCAACCATATTGTTTCCATTTTAACTGAAATTGGTTCTAATTTGAGTTATGGTTCCACTCAAACTATTGAGAAATGTAAATTGCAACAAGTTAAACATGTTAGATCATGGTTGGTACAACTAGCCACTAGAACCAAAAGAAAAGTAACATAATTCATACTAGCATGACAATTTGTTATAAGTGGGTTTCCCACCCAAGAAAACCCAAACATACTTACTCTAGGATCTTATGACCTGGTCATTAGTATGAACTGGTTGGTTTCCCATAAAACCAAGTTGGATTGTTACAGTAAATATTTGGAGTGTGAAAATGAAGAAGGAAGAAGGGTAACCCTACAAGGGATTCAAAACCATGTCTCAGTGAGACAAATATAAACCCTCAAAGTAAAGAATTATTTCAAAAAGGGATGTCCCCTATATGCAATACAAGTACTAAATTCTATTGAGAATGAAAAACCCAACCTAGAGGACCATCCCATATTAAGGGAATGTAAATATGCAATCCAAAAAAAGGTGTCAAGTCTACCTCCAAGATGGGATATTAACTTTTCAATAGAACTTGTACCAGGAGCGGTTCCAATATCTCAAACACCCTATAGAATGATTACACCAGAGCTAGTTGAGCTCAAACTACAGCTGGAGGAGAAGTGGGAAAAATGATACATTTGACCTAGTGTGTCCCCACGGGGGATCACAAACCTTGTTTGTGAAAAATAAATATGGCACACTCAGATTGTGCATAGATTATAGAAAACTCAATAATATGACCATCAAGAATAAGTATCCCTTACCTAGGATCAATGACGTGTTTCAATAATGAAGGGGTGATACCATATTATCCTATATTGAATTGAGGTCTGGATACCATCATGTCTGAGTTAAAGATGAATAAATCCACAAGACATCCTTTAGGACAAAATATGGTCACTATGAATTTTCTATGGTGCCATTTGGGCTTACCAATGCACCAACCACTTTTATGTGCTTAATGAATAACATATTCAAAAGTTCTTGGATAGATTTCTATTGGTTTTCATTGATGATATTCTAATCTGTTCCAAGAATAGGGAAGCACATAAATAACATCTCAAGATAGTACTCCAAGTACTAAGAGAATATCATCTCTACGCTAAGCTTAGTAAGTGTGATTATTTCCAGAAACAAGTCCATTGCTTATGCCATGTTATTTATGAGGAAGGAGTGGCATTTGATCCTAACAAGATTAAATCCATCATGGATTGGCATACTCAAAATCATGTATCGTATATCATATCCTTTATGGGCCTAGCATGATACTATAATAGATTCATAAGGGGATTCTACAAGATTGATTTCCCAATCACCTCCCTTCAAAAAAAGGGGGTTAAATTCATTTGGAAATCAGAATGGGAAGAAATATTTCAAGAGATGAAATACCTTCTAACCAATGCACTTGTATTGAAGATTGCAGAGGAAAACAAGATCTTCCTTATGTGTGCAAATTCTTGCAAGGAAGGGCTCAGAGGAGTCCTTATGCAAGAAGGACATGTTATTTGCTATGAATCCAAAACATTGAATGAGAATGAATTCAATTATGTGACCCACGATATGGAATTGGCTTCCATAGTGCATTCTTTAAAAATGTGGAGGCATTACCTCTTAGGTGAAATATTTGTACTTATGACAAACCATAGTGGGTTGAGGTATTTTTTTGACCAATCAAAACTCAATGTGAGACAAGATAGGTGGATGCCTCTCCTTAGTGAGTTTGATTTTGAAATCAAACATATCAAAGGAAAAGAGAATAGGGTGGATGATTCCCTTAGTAGAAGTATGAAAGTGGTTCACTTGGAAGCTATAAGTACTAGTGAATCAGACATCAAAGAGAAAGTAAAAAGTGCATAAGAAACAGATGCATTTTTCCAAACCACGACATCATACCTAAAGAAAGAGCTCAAATGACTGAAGTATGAAGGTTATCAAATGCTTAATGATGGCCTACTGACTTACAAGGGCATATTATATATTCCAAATTGTGACCAATTGAAGAGGCTCATAATGGATGAAATACACAAACTACCATATATTGGTCATCCTGCTTATCATAAAATGATCATGGCCACTAGGAAACTATTCTATTGGCCCAGACTTAAAAAGGACATAGTTGATTACTTCGCTAAGTTTCTAGATTCTGAGCAAGTCAAGGCAGAGCACCAAAACCCAACAGGGTTTTTGCAACCCCTACCAATTCCTGAATGGAAATGGGAAACCATCTCCATGAATTATATATTAAGATAACCAACATCAACCAAATAGAACGACGTCATCATGGTAGTTGTGGACAAACTGAGAAAGGATGCTCACTTCATACCCGTCAAGTCAACTTGCAAGGAAATAAATATTGCCAACATTTTCATGAAAGAGATATTCAAATTGCATGGCATGCCTAAGGAATCTATATCAGATAGAGATACAAAATTTACATCAAAGTTTTGGAAATCTTTGTTTGTTGGTTTTGAAACACAATTTCTCTTTAGTACATCCTATCACCCTAAAAATGATGGGAATACAGAGAGGGTAAAACAAGTTTTAGAAGACATGTTGAGGATGCATGTAATGCACCAACCCAAGAAGTGGGAGGACTACCTACCACTGGTAGAATTTGCTTACAACAATGGTTATCAAGAGACATTAAAAATGATCCCTTTCGAATCCCTCTATGAAAGGTAATGCAACATTCCAATCATTTGGAACAACCCAGTAGATAGAGTTACAATCGGGCCAGATATGCTAAAGGAAATGGAACAACAAGTAATTCAAATCATACAAAATCTGAAGATAACCTAGGATAGACAAAGGAGCTATGTAGACATGAAAAGGAATCCTAGAGATTTGAAAGCAAGGGATCATGTGTATCTCTAAGTTAGACCCAGAAAAATCTCTTTGAGGATGGGAGCTTGTCCCAAGATGGCACCTCGATATTGTGGACCCTTTAAAATTTTGGATAGAGTGGGACCAGTAGCCTATCGGCTAGCACTTTCTCCCACAATGAAGGCACATAATGTTTTCCATGTTTCTTTATTAAAGAAGCATATACATGATTCTAATCATATTATTGACTGGTCTGTGATTTAGATGGAACACAAGGGATAATTCCTGCCATAACCTCAATGCATAATAGATAAGAAGGAAACCCCACTCGAGAACAAAACCATTTCATAGGTCAAGGTGTAGTGGAAACACTTTGGCTCATATGAGGATACATGGGAAATGGAGGATACCATTAGACATGCATATCCATTTTTTTTTACTTTTGTACATATAGAGCACATCGACAGATAGAACATCGAGGACGATGTTCCTTTAAGGGGGAGGGGATTGTAATAGCCTTGTTTCCGCCAATTTGTAAATATAAATATAACTGGACAAAATACTATGTTAGACTAAATATGTGTGAATGTTTGATTTGATGAACCTTTTTAGAAAAGGGTAAATGTATGAATTTTCTGTTATTAATAGAAATTAAATATGTGTTGCACAATTGCTGAAAGGGGGGGAGTTTTCCAAGATATAACATGGATTCTATGAGAGACATGGTGAGGGGAAACCAAGAATGGTTGAGGTGAGCCTCACCAGACCAATACCTATTGGGTGTAATTTATCAACAGTCCTCTAACCCAAAAATGAATTACCAGTCAGGATGGTAGTTGGAAGGCCATCCTCAAGAGTTAATGAGGAGATGGGGCATGGTACCCATACGTAAGGCTACCAGGTCTGACCACGAATTGGGATTGAGACCCACACAACCTTGTTGAGGTAGACAATAAAGGAGGTAATTCGGGGTAAATAGACAGATCTATGAGATAACAGAGTAGAGAGAAAAATCTCAAGAGGAGAAGAGGAGCATGTTTTCGACTCTGGAATAGAGAGAAAAGCTGGGAAGCAAGCTCGTTTTTGGATGAAATAAGCGATGGGAATGGTTTCACTACAAGATGATAAATGAGACTGATGAGTGACTAAAGAAGTACTCTTGTAGACCTCCTTTCTTAGAGTAGAGAAAACCAATTTCCAATTTCATGTGGGAGGAGGAGAGTAACCTCCATCCATAACTTTCGTGGAGCAAGGAGAAAGAATCTCTCTCCAAGCATCATGGTTGAGATTGGGGGTGGCCAATGGTAAACCTGTCAGGAGTGGTTGTTCCTATGGTTTGGAAGAAGCATACACCCCTTTCAACAGTCACTTCACATTCTACATTTCTAATAAGTATTGTCATACCCTTTGTATATATATTGGATGTGATGATGGAATTCCTGTGTTTATGGTTAAGTCTTTCAATATTTGAACTATTATTAGAAATGCTCCTTTGATTTTGTAAATTGTTGTATCTGGATGATATTTTATTTATCTCAGTTTATCTACTAGAGATTCATGGGATCTGAATCCGTAGGAGATTCGACATAGGATTGAATGAAACGTCTAAGTCCTACCGACCTTTTGAATTTTACCTTAGTGGGAATGCCAAGTTCAACTTGAAGGGAGAAGGGTTTTCCCTTCAGACTATCCACCCATATGATTGAGGGCTCATGTCCATGCCCTTAACTGATTTGTTGCTAAGGAGATTAGATCTTAGCCCACAATATTTCCCAAAGGACCCATGTGACCAGTGCCTGGGAACCCTGCACTAGTTTGAAAGAATCTATTTCTTTCAACTTCAGGAAATTAGGACTTATGAATCCACAATCCTCGAAAACCATTGAAGGTCGAAGTTGTGAATTGATGGGGATCGTCGATCTAGGGATCCATTGTGGATCTCTCTCATCTATTAGATCGGACTTAGGAGGGGAAGTGTTAAGTGCCTCAACTATGTTCTACTTCAGGAGAATAAGAGTGGTTTAGCACTGAAACCCTAAATATCATAGTTGAAAAGTTAATCAAGACCATTGAAAGTGGATAGACACATGTCCACAGATCAATGACCATCCAGAAGTTTAGATATCTGATGGTATAGGGATGCACAAGTTCCCCTGGAGTTCTGCAAGCCAGGGTAAATCCTAGCCATGGATGCTAGGTACACATGGTGATAGATCCAGTGTGGTCCAAGGAGAAATCCAGAAGATACATGTTGAACTCCTAAATGCCGAACTTATGAAGTGACAAGGATCATAGATCCTCGTATACTTTTGGATCCCTCCCAACCATCGATCTAAGGAACCCACCCTTGACTTCCCAACAAACTAGGAAGGCATCATGGAGTGACATGTGGCCTCTACTTGTCTGTAAGGTAGCTAGAGAGGTAGTGGGGGGGCCTAGAGGGCCCATAGTGATAATAGTGGAGGTCATTCAATGTAAGGTGGACTAATTCTACTATATTATTAAATAAGGCCCACTATAGTAGTTAGATATAATAAATGTAAAAGGACTTCTTAGAAGGTTCTACTTCTAGAAGATTCCTCCTCTAGAATGTTCTTAGGTGATGGTCAAAATATATAAAGGGGTTCAAGCAATGTAATGAGAGATGAAGTGAAATATTGTATTTGGAGCGGTATCTCAATAGGAGGATGCCCCCTCGAAGAGGAAAGTGAATAGGAGAGGATCCCTTCCATAATAGGATCTATTGTATGGTGTTGCCCTACCTCAAGGGTTTGATATAATAAAGTTATGGATTTCTATATGGTTTCATAGATCTTATGTGGCGATTGTATTCATATATATTTGTATCTATTGTGATATTTTGTATTCAGGTATTTGGTTCTTAACAAGTGGTATCATAGCACTTTCCTTGGGCAGACATTGTGGACAAATATTTTTATTTTTGCAGATTTTTTTTTGGAGAAGAAAAAAGAGGGCCGAAACATTATCAAAGTTTTAAGTATATTTATGTGAAAAATTTGTAGAAAAGGGTTGTATATATGATTTCCTCTCAGAAAAACACCCAAGTTGAAAAAAAAAATCATCTGAAACGGAGTCCAGGATGTCAAGATATTGAAGTTTTAAAATCTGCAATTTTTCAGGATTTTTTCTGCGGACGGTGGCGAGATTTTTTTTATTTCTGTAGCATCTAGAGGACGAATTTGCCCAAATAAATTACAGATCTGAGTTCCTCTCACAATTTCATCCAATTTAAAAAAAAAACATCAGCCAAAATGGAGTCTGGGAAGTGAAGTTATGAGCATTTTAACTTCAACAGTTTTTTAGGGTTTTCCAAAAAAAGCCACGATTTTCTGCTGAAACTTATTGGGTGTATTTTTTGGGGTTTTTCATGATGGTTGCCGGACCAAAGCGTTCATAGGGTGCCAAGATGGATATTTCCTCTCAAACCCTGAAAGAAATTCTTGAATCATTCAAAGCCCAAATGTTTCACACATTGGATGACATATTGGATGCATTTGTACATGGCCTCATAGACGACCTCACAAACAAACTCAATGATAGTTTTTGTAGTATTCAAGATTCATTGAGTAACATGCAGGAGAGATTTCTTATGGAGGTCCTCAGGGATGAATATAATCAAGAAATATATGCTTGGTATGATTTTGAGGTGGATTGTGATGATTAGTATATGGATAGTTGTCATTTCTGGGATGACAACCACTTTCATATTTTATTTGATGACTCTACTCCACCTTCTGTAGAGAACATCAATGTCCTACATCAGGAGCTAGTTACCAACGTTCAGTCTACATATTCTATAGTGGTATTATTCATTCCAAATTCTGCTACGACCCTTTTCCACTATGTGGATGGATCTACTTATTTGGATCCACATGATAGGTGTCAGTCTTTGGAGCATCATTTGGAGTTGGTTATTGGCTTCCAAAATCTTTCACGGAGAGTTCACATGAACACTTGGACATGGGACCCGAGCTTACAATGGTGGTTGGACTACTTCAGCATGGTGGATTTCCTTTCTACATGAGACCTTGGTTCTTCAGTCTTCTTCAGCATTATGGTCCACAATTATCCATGGGACCCCGGTATATGGTTGTACATCAAGTGTTGAGGACAACGCTTTCATAAGGGGGATGGAATGTAAGGTAGATAGAGAGGTAGTGGGGGGGCCTAGAGGGCCCATAGTGATAATAGTGGAGGTCATTCAATGTAAGGTGGAATAGGTTCACTATATTATTAAATAAGGCCCACTATGGTAGTTAGATATAATAAATGTAAGAGGACTTCTTAGAAGGTTCTACTTCTAGAAGATTCCTCCTCTAGAATGTTCTTAGGTGATGGTAGAACTATATAAAGGGGTTCAAGAAATGTAATGAGAGATGAAGATAAGTATTGTATTTGGAGAAGTAGCTCAATAGGAGGATGGCCCCTCGAAGAGGCAAGTGAACAGGAGAGGATCCCTTCCATAATAGGATCCATTGTACAGTGTTTCCCTACCTCAAGGGTTTGGTAATAATAAAGTGTGGTTTCTTATATATTGCTTAGTGGATCTATTGTGTATTCAGTATTTGTGGTGACTATATTTTTGGATCTATCCAGGTTTTTAACATTGTCCCATTTCAAATGTTTCCTGTTGAACTATAACTCTTCAATGAGTGGGTACATGGAAATCAATCGCATAGTCTAGATACTTTGTACTCCAGAGGAATTTGGCCAATAGTCTATCAAGTGTGAAAACCTCCAAAGTCACAGACGATGAAATGAATCTTGGCCATTGGTAGGATAAACACTTGGTGCTAGATCCGAGAGTCTGAAGACTTGGATCTTCAGGGGAATTTCAATGTGAGGAGTTGTGAAGTCGAAAACACCAAAGTAATGGAGGCTATGGATCCGAGGGGTATGTGGACTCTTACTGATCATTATATCAAAGGGAGAGGTAGCTATTAGTCCAATATGACATGGCCTCCTAACGTAATTCAAGGTGACATGGACCCACATTACACGTTCCACGTGTCACTCGGATATGGACGATTCACATACCCTTTATTCCTATTAGATAATGACATGTGTCACCCCCTAATGAGGACACATTTCATCCCTGGACCTCACCCTGTTTCATCTCATGGTTCATGGCTTCCTAACCGACATGGTTGGTGATGTGTCTGGGACTTCAAGAGTTCTAGAGATTTGTTGCGTAATGTCATGGAGAGACGTTCAACGATGATCGTCGAATACCAAATGCTCAATGTTGATCGTCAATCATAAAATGTCGACGTCCAACATAGAATGTCAATCATTGATCATCGAATGGCCAATGCCATGTGGATCAATCTAAAAACCCCTCCCTTTTAACCGTAGGATCTCGGTGGACTTGGACTGTTGATTCCCTCCGTTGTTCAGTGATCCAATAATTTGACAATACCATTGGAACTCCCAAATTATGGTAGTTTGAAAGTGATGAAACCTTCTCTTAGGAGACTCTTAGCTCCTGGTTTGCATCCCGAGGTCACAAGGAGGACCCTTCTAGATGGTTTAAGCACATAATGGAAGGTGTAAACTTCAGGGGAGAAAAATTAAGAGGGTATTTCTTAGTAAGTGACCATAAATGAACGAAGGAAAAGACAAACTTCAATTCCCCATCCCTAGAAAGGGTATTTAGGGGTCGGGTGTGTTAGATAAAGTTTTTCAGATGATATTATGATATTTACTGTATGATATATTCTTATGAATATGAATGAGAGAGGGATAAAATTGCACAAATATTCTTATATTTTCTTCACATTCACTTTTCATATTTGTATTGGTTATATATAGTTTGAGTGAGCCTCATGCTTAAAAACATGTGTTTTCTCTTTGGAGGTTACAACTTCAAATCCAAAGGGGCATAGTATTTTCATTGTTTTTCACCACCTTTATCATGTTTGTTTTGGGGCATATTATTTTCCATTGAATTATGCTCTTTATATACATGATATAATTGAACATCATTGAATCTGATAACCATTGCCATGGAATAATCAATGAATAAAAGAAGATATAATAAATTATGTTTGTGTGTGATATATTTACCTAATTTACCACCATTTTCCAATCACTACATATCAATATATGCCAACCATTGTTTTTTAATGCTAGCTTCAACATAGAAATTCAATCTCTTACCTTTACCTAATTATTCCATCCACTTCTAACTTCTAACTTGAAAGTATAAATGCTAATTTTCAAAATGTGTAGCACTCATCCACACAAGACACAAATATTTCTTGTGAAGACATTTTTGTGTAATGCCTCATGGTAGAGATTTGTTAGAGAGTACCAACCAATTTTTTTTATTTTATTTTAATGGTGCCTTACATTTCCATGTATGATTCCACCACTAATATTCTTCTACTTTATGCCCCTCCAAGAATATTGCCTCATAAATCAAACTTGTAGTATACTCATCATTCATGTAATTTTTGGATTAAATAATACTATTATCCATGTGTATTGACAACCCCCAACTCTTTTTGCTCTTTCCAACCTTATCTTAAAATAAAATTATTTTAGGAGATATTGGAATTGCACAAGTATGCCCTAATTTCTAAGACATAATATCATATCTTCAAAAAAAAAATAATGACCAACACTATCCACATAAGAATAAACCCTTTATCTTACCTCCTCTCCCTTCCCTACTTTCCAATCCAAATAATTACTTGAAACATGTGTAACTTCCACTCTGTTAAGACATAACGTAAGTGAATGCAATAGAGAATATTTTTTTTTGAACGTAACATTGCAAGATTAAAATACATCATCACTATTATTCATATATTGACTACATCACATAAATATAATGAAATCTATCTAACCACCCAACCAACCTAAAAAGTTAGGACCTCCATGACACATAATAAACGCTCAAGTCCAGGATCATCTGATTGATTTTGATCATTAAAGGTATTAGGACTGGCGACTGCTCTGATGAACAACAAGATATAGAATTCCCAACTTCATTCTATTATGAAGTACAAGACTAGAACCAACAACTATCATAACTATGATTCCTTCAAGGCACAAGAATAATCTACTATTCTCAATAATCATTAAACAACACTCATATGCAACATAATACCAATTAAAACACAAATAGTCAATAAGGAATCAATGTTAAAACATTATGGGGTAATATTTAAATTTAATCTTCTACCATATTTAAATTAAAATTCTCTATTCAATAACACATAAAATCAAGGTGCATAAGTTTTCTTGCAACAAGGTTATACTATCATACTCACATTGAAGGTAGAGAAGGTCAACTATTAATAATAGTATCCTTATCTTAAGTTCTAAATTATATCAATGCAACCTTCATTAATATCCATCTCTCATCGAAATAGAATAAGGATTAACAATACATTTATTCCATAATAGACCCTTGAATAATTTAATTACCTCATTCTCTATAACTAAAATTGTAAAGAGAATGGTTCCAATAATGATTCCTATATATTAAAAATTTCCATAGAGTTAGTATAGTCTTAACAATATTACAATACCACCAACTTATTCAACATTCAATCTATGATACACTATATAATTATATATATAATAAACAGATAGATTCAACGATTAACTCGAATATATATATATATATATATATAAAAAAAAAAGGGATTTGGTGGTTAAAAGTGCAGCATGGTTCCATTAACTGTTCATAAGGCTATGTTAAATATTGCAGCAACAACTTGTAAGTTGTCCCAGTTCGTTCATGATTATGGTGACATAGATGGTAGAGACATAGATAAATGTATCAACAATACTGTTTACGAGGATATGTGTCAATTAAGAGTACATTAACTAAAAATGGCTCAATCTAAGGATCATCAACTAGATATGCAAGTGAATATCAGTTGTCATTTAACACAGATTGATGATCGCTCCTCGATCTTAAGTGCAGGGCTTCACAATGATATTGGCCCATAATTCATTCAGACAATGAACATGATTATCTCAATATACTAGAGATCAAGGAGGGACAATAKAACCCACTGTAACTTGGCGTATAACGACCAGTTCGAAAAGGATTTGGAGCGGTAATATTGAAGTGGATAGCTACATTTAAATGCTAGAAAAAATCTATTGTTCAACATGTAACCAAAGAGTTCTAGTCGAATCATAAGATTCTTCCATAATACGATCTACATCATCATTAATGAAGGAGATATTTACTCCAACAACTATCAAGAAACAACAATTGTAGGCTTCGTTGATTAACATCATCGCGATCATTCATTTTGACCATCCAGAATCAATCTACCAGCTGGAAAACTCTGAAGACCAAAAGGAAACCGAGCAACATATATTACTAGATTCTTTGAGCCTATAAGAGAAGTACGACAACAGCCCTATGCATTAATAGTGTGTAATTCATGATACAGATTAACCTACTCTAGTGACTGTTGAGGATAAACGATTATATAATCTATCGAAATATTCTATCAATAATTCGAAAGAGGAAATTCAATAACAAGTCAGGTTAGCCAGTAGAGCTCGGAGATACTCTCACTGTCAATAATGGTAATAGGTGGGCATTATATTCTCTACAATAGACAGATTACACCAGAATCATGGACAAGGGATATGACCATGTCGACCCAATGGAAACTAGTCTGAACATAACAAAACTAGACGATCACGAACTTCACTGTAGTTCTCTTGAAAACTGAGCAAACATTATGACAATCTGGGTGATAAGAATAAGAGAAATCTAAATAAGAAAAGAGGTACAAAATGACCATCTTGTAACGAAAAAAAAACTTAGGAGGATAAATTCTAGTCGATGAGGTGATTGAAAGCAATTTCTTGGAAATCAGAAGCAAAGTAAAACGTTGAATGATTTTTAAATCTCCCACAAAAAACTTTTAAATAAATTAAGCAAGGGTTGTAAGGAGAAATATAAGTTATATTGAAAAATTGTATCTTCAACATACTTCGAATATTATATTCTATTGTTGATATAAGAATTAAAAGTACAGAGATCAAATTCTTTTCTTCGAATAGGGTTGGGCGTCAATACATATCGTTTAATATCAGAGTTGTTCCATCAAAATAGATCGATGTCAATCACAACGATTATATAATCATTATAGTAGAGGCATACAAAACAATATTACACCAATTAAATTGAATATATGTCATAATTTATAATGATTGTATCTATCCACTCGATGTTCTATATAATTATACAAAATACGACAATTAATAATTACCCAAATTTCCAATCGCTACTGTCAACATAGTAGAGTATATATTTTTATCAGTCCTTCATTTAATTGAAAACTAGAATAAATGTGAACTCATGTATTCGAGTTTTGGTTTTAAAATATGATTAATTATTACAATAGCCTCATAAAATAATCGTCAATTAGAATAGGTATAATGAAAAAATTCACACTATTTTACAAAAATAGATTAAACTAACATCAATATTCAATGTACAAGTTGAGGTCTAATTATCAACAATTTTAAATATTAAATATCGTGACCAATTTCACTGCATTGCAGTTGAAGGTGATCTTCAATCCAACACTTGCGCAATAATCCTACTTTCTTTCCAATCCAGAGAATTCACCAATACCTCCCAACCAACACCAGGGGTACTTTTCTTCCTCCTTATCCCCCCGAGCCACAAAGGTGCCACACAAAAGAAACTAGAACACAATAGCTTCCAATCTTTCCTCACAAAGAATATCTTCCACTCTTTCGCAAGATTGAAAATGCCAACTCCCACAAGTAAAACATAGTCAACAAAATTTTGGCAACATAACAGCATCAAGAAATGGGTGATCCATTTCCCTTCTACATCATTTGTTTTATAGAAAAATATCCAATGACACATATCCATATGCACAAATGATTAACTTTTTAACTTAATTTAATTAAGATTATTCACCCACACACTTTTCACACTCTCCCAAATTTTGAGAAGTAAAAACCATTTTTATTTTATTTAAAAAGCCAATTTCCCTCGCATTCCCCAATGTGTTCCTAGATTCACTCTTAGTTGTCCCTTTGTTCCCCAAATTTTAATTTAACGAGTGTCTCCTAACTAAATCTTATTTAGAGTTGGATTACGATTCTTCTTCTAGTTAGAATAGAGCTAGGTTGAATCAATATTATATTCCATATGTACTCCTATTCTCTCATATTATTATTTATTTCTATTTTAAAAATCCATTTTATTAATTTCATACACACATGTGCATTTTATCCAACCTTTAAATTTTATTCCCCTTTTATTATATTCTCAAATATTTTAACTTATGTCACAATTCATTTAATCCTTTATTTTATTTAGACTTAGAATTAGTCTTAGACTTAGGCTTAGACTCTTGTTAGGATTTTAATTTATAATTTAATGTTAAATTAATTATTTTATTCTAACAAGGTCTAACCATTTCAATGTTTTCTAGGCCACCTAGATTTATTGAGCCAAGTTTTAACTATGTGACGTTCCCTTCAAGACGCAACTTCGTGATCCAATAGTGCCACTCTCCTTACACTGGTTTTGGAAGTATTTCCAACCTTTGGAGTCAACACTCCATCTGGTTGACCATGTGAGAGACTAAGGGTTTCTAAGGAATAAAGAATCCACCTTATTGTGTGCCCCTTAAAAATCTTCATGAGTGATTGTCTTAGTCTTCCCTTGTAACGACCCCGGTCGTTATGACTACAGGCGATGCAAAGCAAGTGCAATTCTTTTTTTTTTGCAGGAAAGTAAAAACGACAAGAATTAATCAACACAACCTAATGAAGAACACAACATATGCAATTCAAGCAACAAACAACAATGACCCATCATACTATCAAATCATGGAACTAGACGAAGCATGCGATAATAAACACACGAAAAATATAAATACGAAAACATTCCCTCCAGAATGTCCATAACCCTAAGAGAGGTTTCATGTGCGCTTATCAATTCATGCGTGCAATGATCCAAACATACGGTGTCACATCGCCACCTTGTGACAGGTACTCTAGAAACCTAAGCGCAAAAAAAATAAGTCTAAACCTTCCACCCAACACCAAATTCCACATGCCTGAAATCCTACTTACACAATCATACATTATACGATGTCGTTAGACGAAGGATCTCTAACATTCAGGAAACATAAGACGTCGGGTGACTACACAATACCTTCAATTGTGCAACGTCTAGAGGTAATTCAATAATAAATTTATCGTCAAGGACTCAATCATCTCGTATAGTACTAGTCTCTAACTACAATAAAAACATATAACAATCTTTCGGTATCATCAAATTTTCCATTCAATGTTTTCATAATCCAACTCAACTATATTCTTTAACTTATCTAGTTCAATAATAAAACAAGCATCATAACTATAGATGAAAAACTTCTAAAATTTATTATTTATTAACAAAGACTAGACTAGTGGAAAATTGTGTCGATGTATATCAACCACTTTTTACATAATGTGGTGGTTTCTAGTATTATATATTATTAAAAATCAAACAACATAATTGATTCTTGAATCATTACAACATTATTTAACAAAAACTATAAGAAAAGAAAAATTCAAAAAGAAACTTACATTATAACAAGGGATGTGAGATGGGTAATACTGGAAGGTATAATTGTAATTCCTTCAGTCGATAGATTCCCAAGATTGAACTCAATTAACTAAAATATAGAACTATTTAAATTTTAGAATTTGGACAGACAACACATAAATGTTGGGTTTGTATTACTACTCACAATCTTATGATTCTGGGGAATACATCTTTGTTACCACCTAACCAGTACCATGAAAAATTAACGGGAAAACACCAATCACCAGTGGAGGCATATTGAAATTAATATCCAACTGGATTTCTCTTAAAGCTTTCATTGGAATATTGAAAAGTAAGAGAATTTCAATAGATCCTTCCATACGATTTATAGCAATTATAAATAGTGATTATAAATCGAAACAACGAATTATAAATTATAAATTTAAACAATGAAAATAACAATTAAAAATCTATTACCAATGCAGATATTAATACATGAAATATTTAATTCATTATTGTTAGTCCTCCGACAAACTCAGCACAGTCAAGCTGGAAATCAAATCTTTCCCCTGACAACTCAGTGTTGTCAATGGTTGGGAACAATTGAAGGAATTTCGTTGTGTAAAATGCCTAGAGAATCGTCATTTTTTATGTGGGGTACATGTTCAACGGGAAAAATATGATATGACTTATGAAGCAATATCATTAAGATAACAATCGATGTGGGTTATCCCCATAATTAGCTCAATTTGAAAGAGGTGCAACTAGCAAATTCCAACAAGATGCCCTGATGATGTTTACGAAATATCCTCAATAACACATCCTAAATATGAAATCAAATCTATTTTATTAGAAGAATAGTAATACGGTTCTGAAATCTTTTTGAAAGTTGCATGAGGTACGAGATTCAGAGAAATGATACTGCAGCAAATTGCAGGTGCGTCAATTCATAAAGGAGAGATGGAAGGTAGATAAAAGGGTAAGGGATGGAAGATAGATGGGGATTCTCTGCGTAGTTATTCGAGATAGACCCACCGACTCATGGGCATTTTGCTAAAGACAGTGGATGGCTTACCTCATGAGTATCACAAGCTTTCTAGTTTGTGATCTCATGGAGAGTGTATTCTTGTCCTGAATTTAACGTTTAGATGATGCCTTTTTAATACACACTGAAACAACTGCTTATTTTCAAGAGGCCGAGCCAATGGTCTCATTTTCAATTCTGAATCGGTTTTTTTGGGAAGTCGGTGGTTAGTAATGCAACAGTCAGAAAGGAATCTTAATTGTGTCATAAATTTTAATAGGTTTATATAAAATGAATGCCTGAACTATCACTCGACTAGATTCATGAATTTGTTTCTCCATTGACTAATAATCCATCTACATATATAACATATTAAAATATGTATTGGATTTCAGCATAATTTATGATGAGTGTCAGAACCGCATGGCTCCAACCTGTTGAACGAGTCCAGGTAAAAACAGAAGAAATAACACTTGCAGATTCCAGGCAATGAAAGAAATTAATCCAAATGAAAACAAACATAGTCTAAAATTAATTCGCAATGAAGGATTATAAAAACATAACAATCGCAACACAAGGATAAGGAAAAAAACACAGGTAAGGTTTATAAAACGCAAAAAATAATCTGACAACCACAACTATCATTGCGCCACAAGAACATAAGAAAGCAAGAAGACAACTGGGAGGAATTATGGTTGTTGCGCTAACGAAAATTGGACTATAGAAAAATACAAGGAGTTCCATATGTGCAATCGAGACCATAAACACAGAAGGAGGAAGTGTCTTTTGTTGGGCAGATAAAGGATCCAATAGTTATTATCCATGCACATGAAAGAAGGGTATTTGAATCTCAGTCTTAAACACCAGAGTGAAGACGATAGATTCATCTCCTGGACGACTGCTCAGGCACAGACTAATAACTTAAAGGATCACAGAACAGAGGATAAAAGAAAAAATCTACATCCAGATATTCTCCGTGGAGAAGAAAAAAATGAAATAAAAGTGCAATCAAAGAATAAAGAAAACACAGGAAAGAGATACAAGAGTCCGGGCAAGGTTGAGTCTGGTGCTCATTCTTAGCCACACACAAAATACAATAAATCATAAATAAAGGATACTGTGGATAGCAAGGGTTCTTACTGAATGAATCAAGCGACAAGAGGATTACAATTACCATATAAATACATACAAGGAAAGCTCATGGCAATGAAGCCATTATCCGAGTATAGTAAAATAAACTGGTGTAAATTAAGATTCATTGCAAGTAAAAAATTTAGCAGGCATACCTTATCCAAATGCAAATTCTCTGAAGATGTTGTCCCATGCGTGCTCCATTTATCTCTCGCTCACCAACCAATGTGACCTCACTGGAACCTCTCAGCGAATGCTATGGGTACTCATCTTCCCCCTGAGGCCCCTGAGCCGCAAAAGTGCCACGCACACAATACCAGAGAAAGATAGCACCCAACTCTCCTCGCAAGGTCGATCTACCACTCGTTACCCGAGCTGGGTATCCCAACGTCCACAAGAGAAAGTTCAGTCAAGATGAAATTTCAACAGCGTAACATTACGCAAGCCAAATGATGATGCATACTCCTCCTCCGCCATCTCTTTTATAGAGTTTCTTAGTCATTACTTTCCCAAACCCTCATTATATTCCCCCTTTTTAATTATTTAATTAGGAAAAACCTCCCCCGTACACATGTCGCTCGATCCCCTAGTTGCACAGAAAATCAATTTTATTAATTAATTATCTTTGTCTGTTTCCCTCACCCACCTAAAAGCGTTCCTAAAAATGCTCCTCAATGTCCCATTATTCCCTTACAATTCTTAAATGAATTACGCCTTACTTAATTCCTAGTTGAGTTCATAAATAGAAAGTTCCAAAGGCTAGATTCCTTATTAAGTTAAACATTCAACTTTTTCTTTAAGTTTCCCCTTTTCTTTAAGTTTCCTTTTTATTTTAAGTTTCCTTTTTCTTTTAAGTCCCCCACCTTTTTCCTTTTTAACTAAAAATCAATTTAGCAAGTGTAGATAAACAACCATTTTCACTTTTAATAAATTTAATCCTCCATTATAATTTTG
This sequence comes from Picea glauca, assembly GCA_000966675.3. Classification (NCBI taxonomy): domain Eukaryota; kingdom Viridiplantae; phylum Streptophyta; class Pinopsida; order Pinales; family Pinaceae; genus Picea; species Picea glauca. Next base: position 32,293 of record JZKD02S0616635.1, read on the forward strand.
ACTTTAATAAATAAGTTTTAATTTCTTACCCCCCTTCTTGTTACATGTTTATTTATTTTTTATTTTTTTTACCACATGTTCTAATTAGACCTAGGTTTTAATTTTCACTAGGTTGGGTGGCAATTTTTAAAGGAACTTTTAGTTATTATATATTTTTTACTCATATCACCATCTATTTTAAGGCCGACCTAGTCCTAAGGAGGCATAGTTTTCTAGGCACTAAGTTTATTAACTTATCATTGAAAATCGTGACGTACCCTTTAGGACGCACTACGTGCTCCAAGGGTGCCCCTTGCCCCATTCTATTTTCTTTGTGTGACGTGCCCTTCAAGACGTACTATGTTATCCAAGGGTGCCACTTGTCATTTTCCTTTTTCTTTGTGTGAAGTGCCCTTCAATATGCACTACGTGTTCCAAGAGTGCCACTCACCTTTTTTCATTTTCTTTGCATGACGTGCCCTTCAAAATGCACTACGTGCTCCAAGGGTGCCACTCGCCTCTTGACTGAATGTGGTAGATATCAAACCCCTGGAGTCAATACTTCGTTAGGTGATCTTTGGGAGACTAAGGGCCTCTAAGGAATAAGGCCCCCTACCTTATTTCACACCCCTTAGAATCATAGTAAGTGATTTTCACAATCTTCCCTCATGATATCGTGGGTCTTCTCGAACTAGGTAATCGTTAACCTATAGTTCGAGACATGACGAGAGTGCTAGTAGGTTGTAGCAGAGATGCTGCCACACCTGTCCCTCAATGTCTCTAGTTGTTGTGTGTGACCCCTCTATTCCAAATGTGAGTCTGGTCGGCAAGCTATGGTCATCCTTCATCCATCAACGAATCATGTCAGCAATAACAATCAATCATCATAACATCTAATCATATGTACATATGTCACATAAACAACATTCAAATCCTACCATACACTCCCTAACTCGAACCAGAGTCCATGGGATTTCATCGACACCTATGAATCCTCAATTTCCAAAGCCCTACACACTCAGGAGGACCCAGTCAATAGCACCTGTCGATGTAAATACAAAAAATTAACATATCTTCAAATCCACAATATCTCATAATCATAATCAAAATGACCAATAGTATAATAACCTAGATCACTTGCATGAAATTTTCCTCAAAGAAAAAGTTCGCTCAGTGCGCGCAAGAGCGGGATGTTACATACACCCCCTCTTATTTTAAACTTCAGCAAGGAAGAGATGAACCTCAGGTAAACTCTCTAGTTCCAACCTACAATTACATGTCTCTATTTCTCATCATCTACCAAGATCAATCGTTTCGTCTTACAGTTGAGTATCGCCTCATGCGATTCCAACCAGTCCATACCGATCACGAAGTCATAATATCCTAAGATTGTGATGTATAGGTTGGCCCTAGTAAAAAAATCTCCCAGGTTAAGGCTATAGCCCATAACCTTCCCACCAACCTTTTGTTTGGCTCCTAAATCCATTTTTATAAATATAAACTCGTCATGTTTGAATCCCTTTACATTAATTCTTTTTAGCGCTGCCCTGGAAATGAAACTCTTTGTAGCACCTGGATCTATCAAAATACTAAGAGTTTGGTCAGTGACGATACCTGATGTCTCAATCACATTCGAATGGTGCTCTACCTAGTAGTTATTCACCATTGCATGAATCTGATGGGCCTTTCCCAAATCTCCATTAGGAAGTGACACTGGTAATGTGGGTCCCCACATTTCCAACATTCTTTATTTTGTCCACTACTCCTTGTACTCGATGTAGAAACTAACCACCCACAGGTATGGAACTTTGGTATGTTATGTTGAACAGGCCTAAACTATTGTTCCTATGGTTGATGATTCTATGGGGCTCTGTAAGGAGTTCGTTGTTGAGGCGTTGGTCGTCGAGGTGTAGTGAAAGTGGATCCTCTCTCGAAACCAATATAATCTGGTGAATGTCTACCTAGGGTCTGATGCTACTGAGCACCAGATGATGCTTGTCCCATTGGTCTCACTGGAGTCCTTCTCTGACCCTCGCCAATAATATCCTCCCCTTCTATGAGGGCCTTTTGGACAACATCATGCAAGGTTTGAGTCATCATAATCCTAACACTAAGGCCAAACACGAACCTACTGAACTTGGTTTTCTCGGTATTTAGGTGCGAATCATACCGAAGCAACTCCATAAAACGAGCCTCATACTCGAGCACCATACGGACACCCTGTCACAAGGCGTTGAACTTGTTGAGATGATGCTCAATGAATTTATAAAAAATATACCTCTATCAGAACCGTTCCTCGAACAATCCCATGAAACGTCCTCGAAGACCATGCCCAATTGTGGCAGGAGTTTCTTCCACCATAGAAGAGCGCTCCCCTTCGGTTGGAAGACCGCTATGTGGACCTTCAAGTTTCTATGTATAAATCATGAAGTGTGAAGCACATCACATTGCTCTCCATCCATGCCTCGACGACTGAGCCATCCATGACACTCGTGGACTTGAAAAATTATCCCTCTCAAGTTCTCGGTGAATGCTAATGGTACTGGCTAGGGAGCATTATGATCCTCTGGGGTATAGGCACCCTGGCCTCATCTCAGTAGAGATGGTGAATCAAGGCCTACTAAATTCCCTAGAAGGACCTTGTCAAACCATCGTCATCCCTTACAGTAATCGAATCCATCCTAAGGATTTGTTCTTCCCCTTAGGGTTTAGACTCTGAGGGTGTGGGAACTTCTGGAGGCGTCGCACCTCCTTCAATGGCACCACGTCATGAACCTCTGTGGCGTCCTCTAATCGATATCACCGCATGGACACGTTAAAGTTTTAATTAGTGCTAGGTTATTAATCAAGGGTTTACTGTAGTGGAAACCATGGTGATCCACAGTCCCAAAGTTCAACCCACTCTGATACCATATCTAAAGACCTCGGTTGTTACAACTATAGGAGATGCAAAGAAAGTGTCAATTTTTTTTTTTTTGCATAAAAGTAACAACGAAAACAATTAATCAACACATCCTGACGATGAACACAACATAAGCAATTCAAGCAACATACAACAATGACCCAACATACTAGCACATCATGCAACTAGACGAAACATGCGATAATCAATAGACGGAAAATATAAAAACGACAACATTTCCCCCAGGAGGTGCATAACCCTAAGACATATTTCATGTGCACTTATCAATTCACATGTGCAATGATACAAACATACGGTGTCACATCCCCACCTTGCAACAGGTATGCCAAGAACCCAAGTGCAAACAAAATAAGTCTAAACCTTCCACCCAACACCAAATCGCATGTGACTTAAATCCTATTGGCACACTCATATATTATACGATGTCATTAGATGAAGGTGCTCTAACATTAAGGAAACACAAGACGCCATGTGACTACACAATACCTTCAATTTTGCAACGTCTAGAGGTAATTCAATAATAAATTTATCGTCAAGGACTCAATCATCACATATAGTACCAGTCTCAAACTACAATAAAAACATATAAAAATCTTCCGATATCATCAAATTTTCAATTCAAGGTTTTAATAATCCAACTCAACTATATTTCTTAACTTCTCTAGTTCAATAATAAAACAAGCACCATAACTGTGGATGGAAAACTTCTAAAATATATTATTTATTAACAAAGACTAGACTAGTGGAAAATGGTGTCGATGTATATCAACCACTTTTTACATAATGTGGTGGTTGGTAGTATTGTATATGCATTTTTTTATAAGTAAGAGTTGTATAAAAATCCTTGAAAAAACTAGAGTTACAATATCATCAAGATTTCTGGATTGTAGTAACTGAACTTCCCCGAAGGGAAACTAGTTCAGCCAACCAGTCAGAGTAAAGCTAATTGTCTTAAGCTACCAGTTTAACAGTGAAAAAAATTAAACATAAAAACTATAGTCTCCATAAAACAACATATCAAAACATGGTCATGGGCTCCATGAGGACAAAGAAAAACAGACACTTGTCTAAGATAACATAAACACACATGTGTTGATCATGCAGTTGGCTTGTAGCAAGGCCACACAAACTAGGAGGTGGAAAAGGCCATTGGGTCCATAACTTCCTCTTCGACGATTGTCCCTCCAATATCCATGTGCTCATGCATGGCAATGCCCATGTCGACGTTTCCTCCCACCCTTTCTGTTTCGGCCCATGTACCCCCCTCTTCCATGGCCCTGTGCATGGCCATTCTTGTGTCGAGGTCATCTCCAAGCCCTTACTCTTTGACAAATGTCCCTCCCTCTTCAATGGGAACATGCATGGAAATTCCCGAATCATATTCGTCGCCAACCCCTGTAGCGTCTACTCCTCCATCCCCTAAGTCGTCTCTGTTTCCTCCCCCTGTGGCTTCGCATGCTCTTGGTGTCAAGTGGCAAGACCCCTCCAGAGTGGAGAGAATTTGTAGTAGTGCTAAGGCCTTTCTGTCCATGATTTCAAATTGAAACTGAAGGTCATCCAAGATTGTCGTATTTCAAATACCACACCTTGCAGGATAGCAAGGTTGTCCTACAATTGTGACTTTGGTACTGAATCTGAGAAGGAATGAGGCCCTAGTTATGGTCCGAGGAGATTTGGTGGCACTCCCAAGTGAGTCCGACCGGATGGTTTCTCTTGCTGGACTAGTGCGCTCGCCGGTGAATTGGGTGGGACTGTAGGAAACGACAACAAGGAGGAGGCCAAATCAAAAGAAGGCCCCTGGTTGAAACCCAAGGAATTTTCAGAGAGGAAAAGCCATTTCAGTTGGATTGCAGAGGGAGAGGAGAGGAAGAGGAGTTGAGGAGAAAGGACGAGAAGGGACACCATTGACAAGTATTGAGAAGAAGGAAGAGGAGTTGAGTTTCAATATCCAATCAACCTAGGAGGGGTCAAATCCAAAGGAAAGGAGCATTGCACGCATGTACTCCCAACTTAACTTGTCAAAAGATTTGGAAAGATCCAATTTTAAGAGAATACATGGTGTGCGAGTATTATGTAGGGAGTGTATCACTTCATGTGCTAAGATGACACTGAACAGAATTTTCCTACTTTCTACATAACCTAATTGCTCCGATGAGATGATCAGGGGGAGGATAGGCTTAAGTCTTCTTGTTATAACCTTGGTTATAACCTTGCAGATGACGTTGCAGAGAGAGATTGGTATTAATTTCTTAGGATGGTTGATGCGCTCCTCATTGGGAATGAGGATGAGGAAAGTTGTGTTGAGGGCGGGGGGAACCTACCCTGAGACCCTGGATCATTTTCCAGCAATGGTGGAAGAAGTCGTTGGTGAAGCCATCCGGTCCTAGGGATTTACCTTTGGGGGTGTCTTGTAGCACCTAGTCTACTTCCTCGAGAGTGATGGGCCAAGGCAGAGCAACATTATGTTCCTCCTTGATTAAGTTAGGTATGTGATGCATGACCTTGGCGATGGCTTGAGATCTATCCTTCTGAGTTTATATCAAGAGATTTTTGTAGTAGGCAACCAATTCCTCATCCAGGTCCTCATGGGATTGAATAATTTTCCAATTTTTTGAAATTAACAGTGTGATGTGATTGGTATGTCTTTGTTGAAGGGTAGACTTGTGGAAAAACTTGGTGTTTCGGTCGCCCTCCTTGAGCCATTGCATGCAATACTTTTGTCACCATAGGATCTCTTCTTGGGCTTTCCTTTCTTCAAGTTTTTGGCTTATTGTTGCTTCTTGAGATTTTAGGTCGTCAAAGATCCCTTGCTCCTGGATTTTTATTTGTACAATTCTCATTTGATCTGTTAGTTTCTTTTGGGCCGTGAAGATGTTGTTGAAGGTGTGTTTGTTCCAAATGTCGAGTTGTTGCTTGAAGTTTTTAAGTTTTTGTTGGAAACGATATATCTTGGAGTCGTAAGGTACCATTGCCTCCCTCCACCAAGTGTGGAACTTCTGTTGAAATTATGGGTGACTAAGCCATAATTGTTCCAGCCTAAAGGGTTTTTGTCCAGGGGTGGCCAGTATGTCCAACCATAGCTAGATAGGCTAGTGGTTCGATCCATGGATATCTAGTATGCACGTTTCCAGAGCTGTACCCTCCAACATGAGGGAGTCCGAGAGAAGAAAATGTTCCATCCTACAATCTATTTGATGGGTTTTGGTTCTTTGATTTTTCCAGGTGAAGGTTGCGTTGGAGGTTTCTAAGTAGATGAGGTTTGAGTTGTCTATGAGGTTCTAAAAATATCCAGATTCTGGTTCCAGTTGCCTTTTTCCTCCCCATTTCTTGTCCAAATTGTGAATCATATTGAAATCGACTCCTAAAATCCACCTGTTCCCCTCAAATAGGGTAACCAAGTGCTCCATGTTCCGAAGTAAGGATTGCTTATCCCTAGAGCTGGTAGGTCCATAGATATTTGTGAGGTAGCCTTGTTTATTGGAGCTAATGAGTCAGTAGGTTGTCGAGATGGACCATTTAGCTGTGATTTTTTTTTCCAAAGTGACTGAGCTTGGATTCCAAAGTAGATCTAGACCCCCAGCTATACCTGTGGCCTCTGTTGAGATCCCTTTCCCTTGCTTCCAACAGTAGGGGAGGATCTTGTTCATATATTCAGTGGCACATTTTGTTTCCTAGAGCATCATTATGTCTAGTTTCTCTACTATGATCAAATCCCATAGCATCTTTTTCTTACTATGACCATTGAGTCCTCTTATATTCCAGGAGATGATATTCATGATGAGGATGGGGAGGGGAGGGGAGGGAATCCATATGATATGAGATGGATCTGACCAGAGTTAACCATGAAGTGCCTTATCTCTTGAATGAGCTTGCTAGTTGATTTCCTTCCTCTTTTCTTTTCGTCTATCTGGGGTTTGCATTATTTCTTCTGCATATTTCCTTGTATTCCCAATCCCACACTAGATCTGGTAGTGGATCCAGATGAGGAGTTAAGGAATCCCTTGTGGACTTTTCTGAGTTGGTCTAGGGGTATGGTATAGAGTTTCTAGTGCCGATAAGCGTGTTGTAGATGTTGCAGGTCAATGCCTACCAATTCTTTCTCTTCTAGGTCCATCTCGACATCTCCATCATGGATTTCTATTTGTTCCCCAATTTTAGTGTTGGAGCAGGTTGGGGAAGTAGGAAGGTTCGGATCTTGAGCTTCCACTACTTTTTATTTTCCTATTTGCTAGGGTGTTTTCTCTGTAGGCGAAGCCTGTGAGGTTGGCGAGTTCTCTGGTTGGTTTTACAGAATCTCATATTCATTTCTGGTTGTAGGATCTTTTTTTTCCTGGGATACCTGCTTCTATCCTCCCTTTTTGTGCCTACCGGGCACCTAAGTGAATCCATATTTGTTTTTGCTGGCATCTGGGTTACATCTTTTCTTGTTGCATTAAGGGGGAAATCTCTGAAGAGTTGCCCATGCTCATGACATTTTTTGCATCTGAATGGAATGTGTTCATAGTCAATGGTTTGCAGCCAATCCTCATCTTGATATTCTAGGGAAATAGTTCTTGGGAGAGGCTTGGTGATGTTCAGGTAGACACAGATGCACGCATAGGAGGTGTATATTCTTTGTTTCGTGGCCTCTGAGGTTTTGACATACACTCCAATGGTGTTGCCTATGCCATCCAATACATCTTCCAACTAGAACTCCTGTGACAAGGAGTATAGTCTGATTCATACTGCAGCATGCATAAAGTCTTCCATTTCAGGGATAAACTTCTCAGTCCAAAACCTCAAGCAGAGCCCTGTTGAGTTGAAAAAATACGACCCTCCATCAAATATGTGATTCCTATATTCTAGGTTATGCAGGATAATGGTGAAGAAACCCTTGGAACCCAGTTGTATATCATAATGTCCCTTGGGATTGCACTATTGAAGTATCCATTTAACCAGGTCACGTTCCCATGGCCAGAGCCCTAAAAATTCGCCCACTAAAGCATAATCTCTCATACACTGTTTCTATTCCTCGATCTAGGGTGTGATGATGATGTATTTCAGGGCTTGTGGTTCCTAAGGAATGCATTTTCAAGGTGGCCATGGTTGTGACGCAGTTGTTGATGTCGACATTTTTCCTAAATATATATCCATTTATTTTTCCTTGAATGTGCCCTTGGATAATAACTGTCAGAGAATATCTGGAGGAGGCTCGAAAGAGGGGTGCTTGGAGTCTCCTCCATTGTTTCCATTCATTGTCTCTTCATTGTAGGAGGTGCCTCGCGGACCTCCCTAGCTCAGATTCATTGAACCCCTTCAGGGGTAATCAGGTGCACCAGAACAATAGAAACCCTAACCCTAGCCTAGCGCAGCTTGCAATTCCTCGATTGGAGAATTCAAAATATTATCATAAACCCACATCTCACATATTTGTGCATGCACCATAGATTCACAATCTTTCATGAAGAGGTCCAGGAGAAATGCCTCCATGCAAAATTGTCTCGTTGGTAGTATTGTATATTATTAAAAATAAAACAACATAATTGATTCTTTAATCATTACAACATTATTTAACAAAAACTATAAGAAAAGAAAAACTCAAAAAGAAACTTACATTATAACAAGGGATGTGAGATGGGTAATACTGGAAGGTATAATTGTAATTATTTCACTTGATAGATTCCTGAGATTGAACTCAATTAACTAAGATATATAGCTATTAAAATTTTAGAATTGGGACAGACAACACATGAAAGTTGGGTTTGGATTACTACTCACAATCTTATGATTCTAGGGAATACATCGTCATTACCACCTAACCAGTACCAGGAAAAATTAATGGGAAAGCACAGATCACCAGCAGAAGTATATTGGAATTAATATCCAACTAGATTTCTCTTAAATATTTCACTGGAATATTGAACAACCAAAGAATTTCAACATATCCTTCCATATGATTTATAGAAATTATAAATTGTGATTATAAATCTAAACAACGAATTATAAATTATAAATTTAAACAATGAAAATAGAAATTAAAAATCTATTACCAATGCAGCTATTAATACATGAAATATTTAACTCGTTGTTTTTAGTCCTCTCACAAACTCAGCATAGTCAATATGGAAATCAAATCGTTCCCCTGACAACTCGGCATTGCCAATGGATGGGAACAATCGAAGGAATTTTGTTGTGTAAAACGCTTAGAGAATCATCATTTTTTATGTGGGGTAGGTGCTCAACAGGAAAAATATGATATGACTCATGAAGAAATATCGTTAAGATAACAATCAATGTGGGTTCTCCCTATATTTATCTCAATTTGAAGGAGGTGCAGCTAGCAAATTCCAACACGATGCCCCGATGATGTTTATGAAATATATTCAATAACACATCTTAAATATGAAATCAAATCTATTTTATTAATGGAATAGTAATACGGTTCTGAAATATTTCTGAAAGTTGCACGAGGTAAGAGATTCAAAGAAATGATACTACAATGAATTACAGGTGCGATGATTTGTAAAGGAGAGATGGAAGGCAGCTAAAAGGGTAAGGGATGGAAAACAAATGGGGATTCTCTAGGTAGTTATTTGAGACAGACCCATGGGTGTTTTTCTAAAGTCAACAGTTGGATTACCTCATGAGTATCACGAGCTTGCAAGTTTGCGATCTCGTGGAGGGTGTATTATTGTCTTGAATTTAACATTTAGATGACGCCTTTTTAATACACGCTGAAACAACCACATGTTTTCAAGAGGCCGAGGCAATGGTCTCATCATCAAGTCTAAATCGGTTTTTCTGGGAGGTCGACGGTTAGTAATGCAACAGTCAACGAGGAAGATTAACGGTTTCATAAATTTTAATAGGTTTATACAAACTAAATTCATGAAACATCACTCGACTAGATTCATGAAATTTGTTCTCCATTGACTAATAACAAATCTATATATATAACATATTAAAATATGTACCATAGTTCAGCATAATTTATGATGGGCATTGGAACCGCATGGCTCCACCATCTTGAACGAATCCAAGAAAATGAAAGCAATCAATCCAAATGGAAACAAACACAATCCAAAATTAATTCACAATGAAGGATTATAAAAACATAACGATCACAACTCAAGGATAAGGACAAAAATGCAGGTAGGATTTATATAACGAAGGAAATAATCTGACATGTGCAACTATCATTGCGCCACATGAATATAAGAAAGAAAGAAGACAACTGGGAGGAATTATGGTTGTTGCGCTACTGAAAATTGGACTACAGAAAAATACAAGGCGTTCTCTATGCGCAATCGAGACCATAAACACAGAAGGAGGAAGTCTCTTTTGTTGGGCAAAGAAAGGATTCGACAGTTAATATCCATGCATAGGAAAGAAGGGAATTTAAATCTTAGTCTTAAACACTGAAGTGAAGATGGTTGATTCGGCTCCTGTCTGACTTCTCAGGCATAGACTAAAAACTTAAAGGATCATGGAAGAAAGGATAAAAACAAAAATATGCATCCAGATCTTCTTTGTGGAGAAGCAAATAATGAAATAAAAGAGCAATCAAGGAATAAAGAAAACATGGGAAGAAGATATAGGAGCGCAGACAAGGTTGATCTCGGGGCTCATTCTTAGCCACATGCAAAAGATAATAACTCAGAAATAAAGGATGTTGTGGATAGCAAGGGTTCTTACTGAATGGATCAAGCGACAAGGGGATTACAATTACCATAGAAATACATGCAAGGAAAGATCATGGAAATGAAGTCATCATCCGAGTACAGTAAAATAAATCAGTGTAAATTAAGATTCATTGCAAGTAACAACTTTAGCTTGTGTGCCTTATCCAAATGTGAATTCTCCGAAGTCGTTGTCCCGGACATGCTCCGTCCACCTCCTGCTTGCCAATGGATGTGACCTCACCGGTACCTCCCAACCAACGTTAGGGGAACTCTTCTTCCCCCTGAGCCCCCCGAGCTGCTAAAGGGCCACAGACACAATACCATAGAATGATGACACCCAGCTCACCTCGCAAGGTCGAGCTACAACTCATTATCTGAGTTGGGTATCCCAACTCCCATAAGACAATTTTCAGTCAAGATGAAATTTCAGCAGCGTAATTTTATGCAAGCCAAATTATGATCCATACTCCTCCTCCTCCATCTCTTTTATAGAGTTTTTTAGTCATTAATTTCCCAAGCCCTCATTAGATTCCCCTTTTTAATTATTTAATTAGGAAAAACCTCCCCCATACACATGTCGCCCAATCCCCTAGTTGCACTAGAAAATCAATTTTATTAATGAATTAACTTTGTCTATTTCCCTAACCCACCTAAAACTGTTCCTAAAAATGCTCCCCGGTGTCCCATTACTCCCTTACAATTCGTAAATGAATTACGCCTTACTTAATTCCTAGTTGAGTTCATAAATAGAAATTTCCAAAGGCTAGATTCCTTACTAAGTTAGACATTCAACTTTTTCTTTAAGTTTTTCCTTTTCTTTAAGTTTCCCTTTTCCTTTAATTTCCCCTTTTCTTTTAAGTTTCCTTTTTATTTTAAGTCCCCCCCCCCTTTTTCCTTTTTAACTAAAAATGAATTTAGCAAGTGTAGATAAACAACCATTTTCCCTTTTAATAAATTTAATCCTCCACTATAATTTTGACTTTAATAAATAAGTTTAAATTTCATACCCCCCTTCTTGTTACATGTTTATTTATTTTTATTTTTTTGACCACATGTTCTACTTAGACCTAGGTTTTAATTTTCACTAGGTTGGGCGACAAATTTTAAGGGGACTTTTATTTATTAAATTTTTTTACTCATACCATCATCTATTTTAAGGACGACCAGGTCCTAGGGAGGCATAGTTTTCTAGGAACTAGGTTTATTAACTTATCAGTGAAAATTGTGACATTCCCTTCAGGACACACTACGTTCTCCAAGTGTGTCACTCACCTCATTTTGTTTTCTTTGCGCGACATGCCCTTCAAGACACACTATGTGCTCGAAGGGTGTCACTCGCCTTTTTCTGTTTTCTTTGCACGAGGTGCCCTTAAAGACGCACTACAGGCTCCAAGGGTGCCACTCGCCTTTTTTCATTTTCTTTCCGCAACGTTACCTTGAAGACGCACTATGTTCTCCAAGGGTGCCACTCGCCTCTTGACTGAATTTGGTAGACATCAAACCCCTGGAGTCAATAATCCACCAGGTGATCTTGTGGGAGACTAAGGGCCTCTAAGGAATAAGGTCATTTGTCTTATTGCGTGCCCCTTAGAATCATCTTGAGTAACTGTCACAGTCTTCCCTCATGACATCGTGTGTCTTATAGAACTAGATAATAATTAACCTAGAGTTCGAGCCACAGAGGGAGTGCTAGTAGGCTGCGGTAGGTCTATTGCCACACCTCTCCCTCAATGTATCTGGTTGTCGTGCGTGACCCCTCTACTCCAAATGTGAGTCTATTCAATAATCTATATTCATCCTGTATCCATCCATGAATCATGTCAGCAATAATAATCAATCATCATAACATCTAATCATATGTACATATGTCACATCAATAACATTCAAATCCTGCAGTCCACTCCCTGACTTGATCCAGAGTCCAAGGGGTTTCATCGATGCCTCTGCATACTTAAAGTATAAATTCATGCACAGTCGGGAGAACCCAGTCAATAGCACATGTCTATGTAAATACAACAAAATAACATATCATCAAATCCACAATATCTCATAATCATAATCAAAACGACCAATAGTATAATAACCCGGATCACTTGCATGCAAGTGTCCTCAAAGAATAATATCGCTCAGTGCACGCAAGAGTGGGATGTTACATACACTCTCTCTTGTTTTAAACTTCGTCCTAAAGTTTCATAGTATATAAGTGTCGAATAAAGTGTATCACAATATCATATGTATAACTATCAAACAAAAATGGGAACTGCTGATGCATATCATATGCATCCTCCCAGGTCGTCGAGTGTGGACTATAGTTGTCCCACTGGACCTTGACCTAATCTACTATTCGACATCATAGTTGTCAAATGTGATGGTCAAGGATGCATATTGGCTCCGTCGTGAGCAAACCCTCGTCAGATACCTACAAGGAACTCATGTCAATAGCATGTGTAGGATCACTAATATAATGTCTCAAAACAGATACGTGAAAAACATCGTGCATACGCCTCAAAGAATCAGGTAAGGCTATTCGATAGGCCACAAGACCCTTCCTTTCCATAATCCTTAAAGGTCCAATGAACCTGGGAGATATTTTATCCCCCTTTCCAAACTTGATCAAAACTCTTATGTGGTTTCACCCGCCAAAAGACTCGGTCGCCAACTTTGTAACTATGGTCGACACGATGTGCATAGGCATAACTCTTCTATTGATCATGTACTTCCTTAATCCTTTGTCTTATTGTTTTCATTTGATATTCCATTTCTTGGATCGCTTCTCGTCCCACCAAGACCCTATCCTCAAGCCGATCCCAACTCAAAGGCGTCCAACACGGTCGCCCGTAAAGAAAATTAAAAGGGGCAATCTTAATGGTTCTTTGATAACTGTTGTTGTACGTAAACTCCACCAGTGGGAAGAAATATTCCCAACACTTTTATTGGTCCATAACATACATACACAACATATCCTCCAAGATTTTTTTTGTTCGTTTGGTATTCCTGTCTGTCTCTGGGTGATACGCGGTACTAAAGTTAACCTGGGTTCCCAAGGCCTCTTGGAAACTAGTCCAAAATCGTTCTTTAAACACCGATCCTCTATCAGATATAATCCTCTTAAGAATTTCATGTAGCCTCGCAATCTCACTGATGAAAAATCTATCTATGCTAGATGCTAGATACGTCATACACACATGAATATTAAAATGAGCACTCTTCGTCAGAGTGTCGACTACCACAAAAATCAGGTCATGTCTCCTTTCCGTCAGTGGCAATCCAACAATCAAATCCATCGAAATGACCTCCCATTTAGATTCTGAAATAGCATGTGGTTGTAGTAGTCCTGTCGGATGTCTATGCTCAACCTTCACCTGTTGACATTCTAGACATCTGGCCATGTAGTTGACTATGTCTTCCTTCGCTCCTTTCCAAAAGAATAAGGGTTTAAGGTATTCTCTCATCTCCGTGACTCTAGGATGAGTCATGTACACTACTCAGTGAGCCTCGTTTAGGATCAAACTCCTTAACTCATCGTTGGGAGGTACGTAAATTCAAATTTTAAATCTCAATAGTCTGTTGTCATCCATAGTAAACCCTTCAAATTTTGGTACCATCTTTGTGTTTTGTCCAATAAAATCCTTGACCTCTTTGTACCAGTCATCGTCGTGCTGTAAATTTAGAATATTTTCATGTAGATTCGTTTGAAGAGGCAACACTGAAAATATGTGTGGTCTCCGACTCAATGAATTTGCCACTCTATTCACTATTCCCTTTATGTAAGTAATCTTGAAATCATACTCACTAAGCAATTCCGACCAACATTGTTGTAGTGCGTTCAAGTCGCTTTGCGTAAAGATGTGTTGTAGTCCACAGAGGTCCATTTTTAGTTCAAATTTTCATCCAATAAGGTAGTATCTCCAAACTATCAAGGAATAAAAAATGGATAACAAATCCAAATCATGCGCTGCATAGTTCTCCTCGTGCCTTCTCAACTTTATGGAGATGTAAGCGATCACCCGACCACCTTGCATCAAGAGTCTGCCTATTCCTTCCTTGGATGCATCAGTGCATACCAAGAAGTCCACGTCCATGTCATGGAACCTTAGTATCGGTGTTGTCATCAACAACTCCTTGAGCCTCCAAAATGCCTCCATGCATTTCTCAGTCCAAACAAACTTATTATTCTTCTTCTGCAGTTCCGTAATCAGATTTGCTATCTTCAAAAAACCCTTGATGAACCGTTGATAGTATCCCGCTAAACCCATGAAGCTATCCACTTTGAGGATATTCATTAATGCAGGTCATTCCATAATATCCTCAACCTTTGTTGGATCCACAACAATACCTTCGTCAAAGATGACATGCCCTAAGTAGTGAATCTTCGATTGATAAAACAAGCATTTCGACAGGTTCCCAAACAATATGTTCTCTCGTAGACACTTTAGCACCAAGTGCAAGTTCTCGTCATGCTCCTACATCGTCCGAGAGTAAATCAAAATATCTTCAATGAATACTTGGATGAACCTATCCAAGTATTCCCTGAACACCCCATTCATCAAACTCATAAATACACCTGGGCCGTTCATCAACCCAAACGGTAAAATAGTAAACTCGTAATGCCCAAACCTCTTCTTAAAGGAGGTCTTAGGGATGTCGTCCTCCTTGATCCATAACTGTTGATACTCTCATCTCAATTTGATCCTTGAAAACATTGTCGCACCCTTCATCTGATCAAATAGATCATCAATTCTTGGCAACAGATATTGAATATTGATTGTTTCCTTGTTCAATTGACAATAGTCAATGCAGAGTCTCCACGACCCATCCTTCTTCCATATGAAGATAACATATGCACCCCATGGTGACACACTTGGATGTATAAGTCCCAGGTCCAACAATTCCTTCAATTTCATTCTCAACTCTTGTAAATCTGGGGTCAACATCCAATAAGGAGTTCTTGCTATCGGTTCAGTTCCTGGTTTTAGGTCGATGGTAAATTCCAACTCCCTCTCCTATGGTATCCTAGGTAAATCCTCAGGGAAGGCATCTGAAAACTCTCTCAACATCGGAAGGTGTTCTATACCTTCCTCTATTCCCTTCTCATTTAACGCAAGGATCGCATAAATATTACATCCCTTGTGCATGCTCTTCCGTAGCTGCAAGGAAGATATGAACCTCAGGGAAAATCCCTGGTTTTGACCTACAGTCACGCGTCTCTATCCCTCATCATCTATCATGATCAATCACTTCATCTTATAGTTGAGTATCACCTCATGCAATTCCAACCAATCCATACCAATCACGACATCATAAGATCTTAATATTGTGACATACAGGTTGGACCTAGTGACAAACTCTCCCAGGTTAAGGCTACAACCCGTAACCTTCCCACCAACCTTCTGTATGACTCCCGAAGCCATTTATACAAAGCTAAACTCATCTTGTTCGACTGTCTCTACCTTGATTCTTTTTAGCAATACCCCAGAAATGAAACTCTCTGTAGCACCTAGATCTATCAAAATACTAAGAGTCTAGTCAGTGATGGTACCTGATGTCTCGATCACAGTCGACTAGTGTTATTCCTGACATTTATTCACCGCTGCGTGGATCTTATGGGCCTTGCCAAAACATCCCACGATAGTGGTTTCTCCTGATCCAGATGCTCTGGTCCTCTCCGTTGGGAAGTCAAGCTGTTAATGTGGTTCCCCACATGTCCAACACCCTTTCTTCAGTCCAGTACTCCTGGTACCTGAAGTAGAAGTTGACGACCCACCGGCTTGGAACTCTGCTTTGTTTTGCTGAATAGGCATAAACTATTGTTGATGCGGTTGATGCTGTTGTGGGGCTCTGTAAGGAGTCTGTTGTTGAGGTGTTGTTCGTCGAGGTGTAGTGAAAGTGGATCCTCTCTAGAAACCATGATATCTAGGTGAATGTCTAGCTGGTGTCTGATGTTGTTGCACACCATATGACACCTATCTTGCTGGTCTGGCTGGATTCCTACTCTGACCCCCACTAATAATCTCCTCCTCTTCTATGAGGGAATTCTAGACAACATCATGAAAGGTTTGAGGCATAAGAATCCTAAACTTTGCATGAATGATGACATGAAGGCCAAAACAAACCTATTGACCATGAGTTTCTTGGTATTCATGTGAAAATCATACCGAAGCAACTCCATAAAATGAGCCTCGTACTTGGGCACCATAAGACCGACCTGTCATAAGTTTTTGAACATATTGAGTTGATGCTCAATGAATTCCTCAAAAATATACCTCTCTCGGAACTGTTCCTCGAACAGTCTTGTTATCTCCTCAAATAAATCAATCGAATTATGTCATTTTAGGTGATAGGATGTATTTTAAAAAATACATTTTTAATTTTTTAAAGCTCATTTTTTAGATCTCTATGCATGTAATAAAGTTAGAATAAAATTTCGTTTAGTTTTTATTTCATCTAATTCAAATCTCAAGTTTTGGTTGTTCATTAGCCATCGAAAGCCTTAGCTTTCGGTAGCTTAAACAAAGAAACTTGGGGCTATTTTAACACCGAAATTGGAGGAGCAGGGGAGGAGTCAACACGTCCTTTCACATGTTTAAATCATCGGGTTTGAAGTTCTATAATTTCAATTAGCCACCGAAAAGATAGGACAACGAACCGTTCATGACCGAGAGATGATCTCTGCATGATATAGTGAATCTTTTCGGATCACTGTTTCATCAAACTACATTGTTACATACCTCTCAATCATCAACCATGAATGTTTCTTGCATCCCTTGTAATCAACGCCAAAATATGATGCTCACCTCATTTTTCTCATCCCTGTCACAGCCGAGCCGAATCTCCCTAAGTTTACGTTGTGTAACTTTCCACCAAAATCTGATTTTTCAATCACAGGTGTACAGGAGCATAGCGACAGATGATGAAAGGAGGATCAACTCTGATCAAAGAGCTCGATGGCATCAGTTACTTGGAATCGCACCCGAAGGTATGCCAATTGTTCAGGGATGAAGGTTGTTATAATTTTTGTAAAAAATTACAGAGTTCTCACCAGCAGGTAGCAGAAGCCTTTGCCCTGAATTTCGATGAAAGGAAAGTAGTCATCGGTCGAGATGAATTTGAGGTGGATGAAGCCCTCATAGCTGATGTAAAATATTTTCCCAGGAATGGAGAAAAATGGTTTAAAACCACTGTCACAAAAATGTTGAATTCAGGTCTTACTTGAAACCAGAACGCAAGGATTTGATATGGAAGAAAGACATTCTTGTGTCTTTCCTTGAAGAGAAATGGAAACAATTACTAAAATCCATTATGGTATATATAACTTGCGAAGGCGGACATAACAGGGTGATGATTTACCATTTCAAACTCATGAATAATTTTACTGCTAGAAACCCACTCAATCTGCCCTATTTTCTCCACAGAATCTTATCTAAGATGGCTCATCAGGTCAAGTCCAAGCCCAATAAATTTGTAGGTAGACTATCCCACCATGGTATAATTAAACTTTTGGTTTTTGAGCTGTTGTAGAGAAGAGGCAAAGAGTGGAATTACTTATTGTTCTGGAATGATTTTCAGACTGATGTACAGCCAGAGGGTAAAAAGAGTCCTCATTCCAACAAGTCTTCTGCTCCCAGAAGTGGAAAGAGGAGGAGGAGAGCTATCTCTCCAGTTCCAGTTAATCAATGCTCTCCTTCCTCTAAGCTTAATAAAACTAAGAAGAAATTGAATTTCAACAGTGAAACAAATAAGGCCAAAGAATCCCCAGTGAACAAAAGCATTATTAATCTTCCTTACACAGACTTGGAGGATGAAGAGCACCATATTGAAATAGGGAACGAGGACTCAGTTACCACAGGGTGTGAAAATTCTATTTTTGTAGATATATTCATAGCAAGTTATGAATACCTTCCATCACCTACACCTCAAGAAGAACAAGAACGACAAATTGCAGATGCCTCATCTAGCAAAAGAGTGAAGCAGAATAAATCAAAGGAAATCAAGAAGCTTAATAAGAATTTAGTTGAACATGAAGTGCTAGAAAGGGTAATTAAAACAACATATGAAACTCTGTCGAAAAAATTTGGAGAAAGAAACTCATCCTTGGAAATATTAGCTCATGAAAGCATACAGGAAAAGAAAAAAAGGACAAGATTGTAAAAGATTACAACAGCTTATGGAGAGTAGCTCAGGGCTTGAAGAAAAAGGTCAGGGCTTTGAGGAAGTAAGCTATGTCTTCAAAACACCAGGCTCAAACACATGCTACTCTTGAAACCCTAGCAGAGGTGGAAGTTTAGTGCAAAGAACCTGAGGCAGCTAGTAATCCCGCAGGCTTTGAGAAAGATGCAAAAGCCTTAAAAGATCATCCCTAAGGCATTTTTGAGCTAAGACAAAAGGTATTTTTGAAATTTTGATAAGTTCACTGAAACAAACCTTTCGATGGCTTAGGAGAACATTTTGATTCTTCATTAGCCACCGAAAATAGAGCTTTCGGTAGATAATTTATCTGAATTCTGTCTACTCTAGCTACCAAAAACACTGATAAGGCAAAAAGTTAATATTTTTTCACATATCTAAGTTTTCCTTGTCCAAAATCCTCAAGAATGGTTCCAATCGATGGAAAATAATTAATGACATCCTTATCAAGAGTTTGTTTTGATTTTGGAGATGCTCTACAAGACAGAAAGGTGAAAATTGGTTAGTTATTTTCAGGGATATAAAGTTGTTTGACTATCAGAAGGTGTCATTTTCGACTCTTCTCATATCATATACAATCTAGCAGCCTTGGAAGGCTCACTACACCTGCCAAAGAATCTGAAAGACATAAATATCATTAAATGATATGAATTGACCTAGTTTATAGAATCTTTGCCTATTTTCTTGGGCCAGTTATTGATTCTCTATTTTAGGCAAAATTCAATCCAGTATTCTAGGATTTTGAAACTGTTTGTAAAGGCTATAAATCCCAGAACATTTGATGAGCACTGGTTCGATTTTGAGTTATGTAATCCACTATTATTGTGATAAAGATACTTTCCTTAATATATTAATCCTGCAAGCTTCTTTCATTGTTATTATCAGACTCTCTTTATATTTTTCTATGCCTATGAGTTGAAATCATTTCTTTTTCTATGTTTAAAGGTCCCATGGTAACTGCCATCTTACCTTTGATTTTTAAGCAAGAATCATAAGCATCCTTTGCTAGTTTGTTGACCCATCATATATATTGTTATGTATGTTCTGGTTAATTGATTGGTTTTCTTATCCATTTTATCTACAAACCTATCTGATAATAGCTCATGAAGGCCTTGTACTGCATGAATATAGCTAGATTGTCTTGAAGATACAATCTAGTGATTTAGATATTAATCTTGATCGAAACCCACACCCATTATTGAGAAAATAATTACAAAAAGGTTAAGTTACCAGACATCTCTGAGATACAACATAGGAGAGTTTCCTGGAGTGATAACAAATTGGCGCCATTTCCGGGGAGAGGAGATTGAAGCTCAACTTCCTTGGGAGATGAGAAGATCCAACTTTGATGATAGACAAAGTCTGGACACATTTTTGGTTGTAATCATCTATCTGGCGACTCCATTGGAATGAAGTGGCTCTGAGAAGGGCTCATACCAGAGAAAAATAAGAAAGACCACTGGCAACACCAGTTCCAGACCTTGAGAAGATCATCAGAAGTGGAAATTCATTGCAAAGACAAACGTCTAGATCTGCAAGAGCATCTAAACTAGGTATTTCAAGAAACACTTTTTCATTTTTATCTAGAGAACCTCTTGTTGAATCCACTTCTGCTGAAACTTCTAGTTCTCGGAAAATTGTAATTGTGTCAGAAATCTTGAAGGGTGATGAGCCTTTAATTTCTTCTGATGTTATAGATTCTATTTCTGAGCATGTTACTATATCCAACTTAGGAGAAGAAGTTGTAAAATCTATCCAAGAACAGAACTCTTCCTCTTCCTTGAATTCTTCACAAACTGATCCTGTAGAAAGTTTTTTCCATACTCATACCAATCTACCCATTCTTTAATATACTTTACAATATCTTTCCTCTAAGGGTGAAGAACACTTGGCCTTGCTTCTCGGTCATTTTTACAGATCTTCTTATTTCCCACCTTATTCAGGAAACACTTTCCAGGGTAGTGATCCTACCAATTCTTCCACTTCATTCCTCAACGAAGTAAGACCACCATTGTCCATAGTCCCACCTATCCCATCTCAGTCATCATCTACAGAAACGTCTTCCTTTGCATCAACCCCCAAGATTTCCATGGCTGCCCCTTTAACAAAAATGGAACAGATCTTAGCCAATAGGTATGCTCCTCTTGTTTTGCCCAATCCCTTATCATCCATGCCAACAAGAGATTATCATAAATATATGCCAAATTTTACTAGATCTGGGGATTATACTATTGAAGAACATATAGAGGATTTCTATGCTTATGATGAGAATATTAACATTTCAGATGAAGATGTTTAGACCAGAATTTTTGTGCAGAGCTTGGATGGTCAAGCTAGGAAGTGGTTTAAGGAATTTCCATCAAATTCAGTGGCAGGCATTGAGCAGTTAGATGAAGTGTTTTTGAAACATTGGGGAGAAATAAGAGACCTCTTGTATTATATTACTGAATTTGGAAATCTAAGAAGAGAAAATGGGGAGTCTGTCTTAGACTTCACCAAAAGATTCAATAAGATGTTTGGCAAGATCCCTACAAAGATCAAGCCAACTGATGCATCAATAAATATTACTTACTCTTCTACCTTTGATCTAGAATTTTTCTTAATCCTTAGAGAAAGAAGGTCAGCCACACTCGCTTTAATGCAAGTTGTTTCTCTTGAGGTTGAATCTAACATTATCGCATCTCATAAGCTTAAAGGAAAATTTGAGAGAAAGAAGTCGATTGTTGATCCTCCTTCTTAATCAAATACCAAAATGGAAAAGATGGCCAAGATGTTGGACAACTTGACATCGGAGATGTCAAAACTAAAAAATTAGAGTTAGCAGCTAGCAAGAAGTAAAGAGCCTAATGCTTATGCTCCCAAGAATCCCAGTGCATTCCCTTACAGAAGGAACAACCAGCAGGTCCAGATCCTTCAGAGAGACAAGAATGTAGCTGAAGACCAAAGGATCAGGGCCCCCTTCCAAAATACAGTGCTTGAAGAAGAGAAAGAGTTATCTCATGATGAAGTTGAAGAATAAGATGACATCAATTGCTTTGGGGATGATACTGATTCCTCCTTATTGACACAAACAGATTATGAGGAGGCCCAGATGAATGAGCAGATTAATGAGGAAATCATTGAAGAATCTTTTTATCAAACAGATGATTAGCCATGTTACAATTTAAGATCTAAGAATGTCGCTCCAAAGACATTGCTTGTTGCCCCCAGATAAAAGAAAGATGTTGTTGCTAAGAAGCCTGCTGCTCCTACAAAGTAGACCTCCACTTCTACAAAACAACAGTAGAAGAAATTGTAGCCCCAAGCTAAAGAACAAGTGTCCCTCAGAGCTCCTTCTAACAAGGTAAAAACTTTCGATAAAATATCATATTCATTTAATTTTGAATCAGAAATTCAAAAGTTAAAAATACCTATGCCATTGAGTGAAATTATGAAGAATGACATATTCAAGTCGTATATCCTGAAGTCCCTTCAATCAAAGACTCCCCCAGTTGTTGATTATATAAACCTTCAAGATGACAAGCCCACAATGACTATAGGACCTATGGTAGAGGACCGAGAATTTGTCTTCATGTGAGTGGTATTCAAGTATTGTTCATTTTTTACAGAAGTTGGAGGTTCCTCCTGAACTTAGCATGACTCAAGCCCAAGCCCTTATGCTCAGAGAGATTAAATTTTTCATTAATGATAATCTTTTGTATTGGAAATATCCTACTGGTTTACTACTGAGATGTTTAGACAAAGATGAGTCAGTTGAAGTCATGCATCAGTTTCATTCGAGTATTTGTGGAGGCCATCATTACTGGAATACCATAGCTCATAAAATCCTAAGGGGTGGGTATTACTGGCCTCTTCTTTTTTCAGTTGTGTGCACCTTCGTGAAATCTTGTGATAAGTGCCAAAGATTCATAGGAAAATAACAACTAAAATCTCTACCCCTAAGACCTATTGTAGTGAATGGTCCTTTTTAGCAGTGGGGCTTAGATTTCATAGGAGAGATTAATCCTTCATCTAGTGGTCAGCATAAGTGGATCCTGGTAGCCACTGACTATTTTACCAAGTGGATAGAGGCAATCCCCACTAGAAATTCCACTCATTAGGTTGTCATGAAGTTTCTCTATGAAAACATTCTGATCAGATTTGGTTGCCCAAAAAGGCTAGTGACAAATAATGAAACAACCTTCAAAGTTGATGCATTATTTGACATGTGTAATTCAATGGGCATTCAATTGGTACACTCTACTTCCTACTACTTTCAATGCAATGGTCTTGCCGAGTCGTCCAATAAGAGTCTAGTCAGAATCATTAGAAAGTTGTTGGAGGACAATCAAAGGAGTTGGGATTCCAAAACAAAGTTTGATCTTTGGGCAGATAGAGTGTCTAACAAGAAATACATAGGAAATTCTCCCTTCAAAATGGTTTATGGCACTGATTCCATTTTCCCCATTCAGCTAGTTCTACCAGTGGATAAATTCTTTCAGGAGGAACAAACTGAATCAAATGATATGGTAATAATAATGCTTGACTTGGTAGAATTGCAACAAGTCAGAGAACAAATGGTGGATAAATCATAAGCAAAGGATACTTTTGACAGAAAATCAAAGGTGGGCAACTTTCAGGTTGGTGACTAGGTTCTAAAATGGGATGCTCTCAGACAAGATAAAGGCAAGAACTACAAGTTTGATTCTTTGTGGACCGGTCCTTTCAAGATAACTCAAGTACAACAAAACAACACCTTCATTCTGCAAAGTCTGGAAGGTGAAGAAATGTTTGGTGGCCCAGTCAATGGGCATTTTCTGAAACTCTATTTCATCTAAGGCTTCAAAGCCTTGTCATTGTAAATTTTATTTTTAGTTTTTTGTTTTTGCAAAATAACTCCATGCCCAATGGAAACACTAGTATATAGGTTTGAGTTTTCATTTCACAGGAAAGGCATTGGTTCCGTGGTTCTTGAAACCTCTCAGGGATGCTTTCACCCCTAATAGGAGCCAATGTTATATCCTCAAATAAATCAATCGAGTTATGTCAATTTAGGTTATATGATGTCTTTTAAAAAATACATTTTTTATTTTTTAAAGCTCATTTTTTAGAGCTTTATGCATGTAATAAAGTTAGAATAAACTTTCGTATAGTTTTTATTTCATCTAATTCAAATCTCAAGTTTCGATGTCTTAAGAAAACATTTCGGTTGTTCATTAGCCACTGAAAGCCTTAGCTTTCGTTAGCTTAAACAAAGAAACTAGGGGCTATTTTAGCCACCAAAATCGCAGGAGTGGGAGAGGAGTCAGCACATCCTTTAACACGTTTAAATCATCGGGTTTGAAGTTCTATAATTGGAATTAGCCACTGAAAATACAAGGGAACGAACCATTCATGATCAGGAGTTGATCTCTACATGGTATAGCGAATCATTTCAGATCATTGTTTCATCGGACTACATGGTTATGTGCCTCTCAGTCATCAACCATGATTGTTTCAAATCACAAGATGCTCTTTCGCATCCCTTGTAATAAGCTCCAAGATATGATGCTCGCCTCATTTTTCTCGTCCTTGTCACAGCCGAGCCGAATCTCCATAAGTTTACGCTGTGTAACTTTCCAACAAAATCTGATTTTTCAATCGCAGGTTTACATGAGCATAGCAACAGATGAAGAAAGGAGGATCAACTATGAGGAAAGAGCTCGATGACATCAGTTACTTGGAATTGCACCTAGAGGTATTCCAATTGTTCAAGGACGCAGGTTGTTATAATTTTTGTAAAAAATTACATAGTTCTCACCAGCAGGTAGCAGAAGCCTTTTCCCTGAATTTCGATGGAAGGAAAGTAGTCATCATTCGAGATGAATTTGAGGTGGACAAATCCCTCATAGTCGAGGTAATAGAGCTTCCCAGGACTGGAGAAAAATGGCTTAAAACCACTGTCACAAAAAATGTTTAATTCAGGTCTTACTTGAAACTAGAATACAAGGATTTCATATGGAAGAAAGACGTTCCCTTGTCTTTCCTTGAAGAGAAATGGAAACAATTACTAAAATCCATTATGGTATATATAACTTGCGAAGGAAGATATAACGGTGATGATATACCATTTTAAACTCATGAATCATTTTACTAGTAGAAACCCACTCAATCTGCCCTATTTTCTCCACAAAATCTTATCTAAGATGGCTCATCAGGTCAAGGCCAAGCCCAATAAAGTTGTTGGTAGACTATCCCACCATGTTCTAATTAAAATTTTGGTTTGTGAGTTGTTGCAAATAAGAGGCAAAGAGTGGAATTACTTCTTGTTCCTGAATGATTTTCAGATTGATGTACAGCCAGAAGGTAAAAATAGTCCTCATTCCAAGAATTCTTCTACTCCCAGAAGTGGAAAGAGGAGGAGGAGAGATATCTCTCCAATTCCAATTAATCATCCCTCTCCTTCCTCTAAGCTTAATAAAACTAAGAAGAAATTGAACTTCAACAGTGAAACAGATAAGGACAAAGAATCCCCAGTGAACAAAATCATTCTTAATCTTCCTTAGACAGACTTGGAGGATGAAGAGCACCAGATTGAAACAGGGCACGAGGATTCAGTTACCATAGGGCATGAAAATTCCATTTTTGTAGATATATTCATAGTAAGTTATGCAGACCTTCCATCACCTACACCTCAAGAAGAATAAGAACCACAAATTTCATATGCCTCATCTAGCAAAAGAGTGAAGCAGAGTAAATAAAAGGAAATCAAGAAGATTAAGAAGAAGTTAGTTGAACAAGAAGTGTTAGAAAGGGTAATTAAAACAAGATATGAAACTCTGTCAAAAAACTTTGCAGAAAGCAACTCATCCTTGGAAAGATTAGCTCATTAAAGAATAAAGGAAAAGAAAAAGAAGGACAAGATTGTAAAATATTACAACAGCTTATGGAGAGTAGCTCAGGGCTTGAAGAAAAAGGTCATGGATTTGAGGAAGCAAACTATGTATTCAAAACACTAGGCTCAAACACATGCTACTCTTGAAACCATAGTAGAGGTGGCAGTTCAGTGCAATGGACCAGAGGTAGCCAGTAATCCTACAGTCTTTAAGCAAGATGCAAAAGCCTTAAAAGATCATCCCTAAGGAATTTTTTAGCTAAGACAAAAGGTATTTTTGAAATTTTGATAATTTCTTTGAAACAAACCTTTCAACGGCTTAGGAGAACATTTTGATTGTTTATTAGCCACTGAAAATAGAGATTTTGGTAGCTAATTGGTCCAAATTTTGTCTACTCTACCTACCGAAAGAATTGATAAGGAATAAAGTTAATATTTTCGCACATATCCAAGTTTTTCTTGTTCAAAAGCCTCAGGAGTGGTTCCAATCGATGGACAATAATTAATTACATCCTTATCAAGAGTTTGTTTTGATTTTGGAGATGCTCTACAAGACAGAAAGGTTAAAATCGGTTAGCTATTTTCAGGGATATAAAGTTGTTTGATTGTCAGTAGGTGTAATTTTCGACTCTTCTCATATCATATACAATCCAACAACCTCGGAAGACTCACTACACCTACCAAAGAATCTGAAAGACATAAAGATCATTCAATGATATGAATTGACCTAGTTTATAGTATCTTTGCCTATTTTCTTGGGCCAGTTATTGATTCCCTATTTTAGGCAAAATTTGATCCAGTATTCTAGGATTTTGAATTTTTTTTTAAAGGCTATAAAGCCTAGAACATTTGATGAACACTGGTTCAATTTTGAGTTCTGTAATCCACTATTATTGTGATAAAGACACTTTCTTTAATATATTAAGCCTGCAAGCTTCTTTCATTGTTATTATCAAACTCTCTTTATATTTTTCTATGCCTATAAGTTGAAATCATTTCTTTGTCTATGTTTAAAGGTCCCATGGTAACTGACATCTTACCTTTGATTGTTAAGAAAGAATCATAAGCATCCTTTGCTAGTTTGTTGACCCATCATATATATTGTTATGTATGTTCTAGTTAACTGATTGGTTTTCTTATCCATTTTATCTACAAAACTATCTGATAATAGCTCTTGAAGGCCTTGTACTACATGAATATAGTTAGATTGTCTTGAAGATACAATCCAGTGATTTAGATATTCATCTTGATCCAAACCCACACCCATTATTGAGAAAACAATTACAAAAAGGTTAAGTTACCAAGGATCTTTGAGATACAACCTAGGAGAGTTTCCTGGATTGATAAAAAGTCCCATGACACATCCTCGACGGCCATGCCCAATTACGGAAAGAGTGTCTTCCACCATAGAAGAGCGCTTTCCTTCGGTTGGAAGATCGCCATGTGGACCTTCAAGTTGGAGGTTTAAATCGTGAAGCGTGAAGCACACTATCTTTCTCTCCAGCCATGCCTTGATGACTGATCCATCTGCGACACTCATGGACTTGGGAAATTATCACTCTCAATTTCTCAGTGAATGACTGAGCCATCTGTGACACTATCGAATCCAACCCAAGTATTTTTTCTTCCCCTTGGGGGTTAGACTCTAAGGGAACGAGCACTTATGAAGGCATCACACCTCCTTCCACGGCACCACATTGTGAACCATTGTGGCGCCCTTTAATTGATATCACCACACTGGAAAGCATGGCCATCCATGGTTGAAGGGTTGAACCCACTATGATACCATATGTAACTACCTCGATTTTTATGCCTACAGGCAACGCAAATCAAGTGCAATTTTTTCATTTTTTTTGCAGGAAAGTAACAACGACAACGATTAATCAATACAACCTAATGATGAACACAATGTACGCAATTCAGGCAATAGACAACAATGACCCAACATACTAGCACATCATGCAACTGGACGAAACATGCGATAATCAACAGACGAAAAATATAAAAACGAAATCATTCACCTCGGGAGGCACATAACCCTAAGTCAGGTTTCATGTGAGCTTATCAATTCACATGCGCAATGATCCAAACATATGGTGTCATGTCACCACCTTGTGAAAGGTATGATAGGACCCAAGTGCAAACAAAATAATTCTAAACCTTCCACCCAACACCAAATCCCAAGTTCCTAAAATCCTACTTGCACACTCATACATTATACGATGTCATTAGATGAAGGCGCTCTAATATTCAGGAAACAAAATACGCCAAATGAATACACAATACCTTCAATTGTGCAACATCTAGAGGTAATTCAATAATAAATTTATCGTAAGGACTCAATCATCGTGTATAGTACCAGTCTCTAGCTACAATAAAAACATATAACAATCTCCTGGTATCATCAAATTTTCCATTAAAGGTTTTAATAATTCAACTCAACTATATTCCTTAATTTCTCTAGTTCAATAATAAAACAAGCACCATAACTATGGATGTAAAACTTCTAAAATTTATTATTTATTAACAAAGACTAGACTAGTGGGAAATGGTGTCGATGTATATAAACAACTTTTTACATAATGCGGTGGTTGCTAGTATTATATATTATTAAAAATAAAACAACATAATCGATTCTTGAATCATTACAACATTATTTAACAAAAACTATAAGAAAAGAAAAATTCAAAAAGAAAATTACATTATAAAAATGGATGTGAGATGGGTAATACTGGAAGGTATAATTGTAATGCCTTCACTCGATAGATTCCTGAGATTGAACTCAATTAACTAAAATATAGAACTATTAAAATTTTAGAATTTGGACAGACAACACATGAAAGTTGGGTTTGGATTACTACTCACAAACTTATGATTCTGGGGAATACATCATTGTTACCACCTAACCAATACCAAGAAAAATTAATGGGAAAGCACAGATCACCAGTGGAGGCATATTGAAATTAATATCCAATTGGATTTATCTTAAAGATTTCATTGGAATATTGAACAACCAGGGAATTTCAACAAATCCTTCCATACGATTTATAGAAATTATAAATAGCGATTATAAATCTAAACAATGAATTATAAATTATAAATTTAAACAATGAAAATAGCAATTAAAAATCTATTACCAATGCAGTTATTAATACATGAAATATTAAATCTGTTGATGTCCATCCTCTGAAAAACTCATAACAGTCAAGATGGAAATCAAATTGTTCCCCTGACAACTCAACGTTCTCAATGGCTGGGAACAATCGAAGGAATTTCGTTGTGTAAAACACCTAGAGAATCATCATTTTTTATGTGGGGTAGGTGTTCGGCAGGAAAAATATAATATGGCTCATGAAGCAATATCGTTAAGATAATAATCGATGTGGGTTATCCCCAAAATTAACTCAATTTGAAGGAGGTGCAACTAGAAAATTCCAACACGATGCCCCGATGATGTTTACGAAATCTCTTCAATAACACATCCTAAATATGAAATCAAATTTATTTTATTAGAGGAATAGTAATATGGTTCCCAAATCTTTCTAAAAGTAGCATGAGGTACAATATTCAGAGAAATGATACTGCAACGAATTACAGGTGCGACGATTTGTAAAGGAGAGATGGAAGGAAACTAAAAGGGTAAGGGATGGCAGATAGATGGGGATTCTCTGCATATTTATTTGAGACATACCCACAGACTTGTGGGCATTTTTCTGAATACAACGGTTGGCTTACCTCGTGAGTATCATGAGATTTCCATTTTGTGATTTTGTGGAGGGTGTATTCTTTTCCTGAATTTAACATTTAGATGACGCCTTTTTAATACACACTAAAACAACTGCCTGTTTTCAAGAGGCTGAGCCGATGGTCTCATCGTCAAGTCTGAATCGATTTTTCTGGGAGGTCGGCGGTTAGTAATGCAACAATCAGCGAGGACGATTAACGGTTTCATAAATTTAAATAGGTTTATATAAACTAAATGCATGAATTATCACTCGACTAGATTCATGAAAATTTTTCTCCATTGACCAATAATCCATATATATATATATATATATATATATATATATATATATATATATAACGTATTAAAATATGTACCAGAGTTCAACATAATTTATGATGGGCATCAAAACCGCATGGCTCCACCTTCTTGAACAAGTCAAGGAAAAAATGGAAGAAATAACACTTGCATATTCTAGGAAATGAAAGCAATAAATCCAAATGAAAACAAACATAGTCCGAAATTAATTCGCAATGAAGGATCATAAAAGCATAACAATCTTAACTCAAGGATAAGGACAAAAAATCAAGTAGAGTTTATAAAATGAAGGAAATAATCTGACAGGTGCAACTATCGACGTGCCACAAGAATATAAGAAAGCAAGAAGACAACTGGGAGGAATTATGGTTGTTGCACTACCAAAAATTGGACTACAGAAAAATACAAGGAGCGTTGTATGCACGATCGAGATCATAAATGCAGAAGGAGGAAGTCACTTTTGTTGGGCAGAGAAAGGATCCGACAATTATTATCCATGCACAGAAAAGCAGGGCATTTGAATCTCAGTCTTAAACACCGAAGTGAAGATGGTCGATTTGGCTACTAGAAAACTACTCAGGCACAGACTAGTAACTTAAAGGATCATAGAACAGAGGATAAAAACACAAATCTGCCTCCAGGTCTTCTCCGTGGAGAAGAAAATAATGAAATAAAAGTGCAATCAAGGAATAAAGAAAACACAGGCAGGAGATACAAGAGCGTAGGCAAGGTTGAGTCTAGGGATCATTCTTAGCCACATGCAAAAGACAGTAACTCGGAAATAAAGGATATTGTGAATAGAAAGGGTTCTTACTAAACGAATTCAGCGACAAGGGGATTACAATTACCATAGAAATACATGCAAGGAAAGCTCATGGCAATGAATTCGACATCCGAGTACAGTAAAATAAACTAGTGTGAATTAAGATTCATTGCAAGTAATAACTTTAACAGGTGTACCTTAGCCAAATGTCAATGCCTTGAAGTCTCTATCGCATGCCCACTCCTTCCAACTCCCTCTTTCCAACCGATGTGACCTCACCAGTACCTCCCAACCAATGCTAAGGGTAATCTTCTTCCCCCTGAGCCCCCCGAGCCGCAAAGGGGCCATGCACACAATACCATAGAATGTTAGCACCTAGATCGCCTCGCAAGGTTGAGCTACCACTCATAACCCGAGCAAGGTATCCCAACTCCCATAAGAGAAATCCAGTCAAGATGAAATTTCAGTAGCGTAACGTTACGCAAGACAAATGATGATACATAATCCTCCTCTGCCATCTCTTTTATAGAGTTTCTTAGTCATTAGTTTCCGAAACCCTCATTAGATTCCCCTTTTTAATTATTTAATGAGGAAAAACCTCCCCCGTACACATGTCACCCGATCCCCTAGTTGCACCATAAAATCAATTTTATTAATTAATCAACTTTTTCTATTTCCCTCACCCACCTAAAAGTGTTCCTAAAAATTCTACTCAGTGTCCCATTATTCCCTTACAATTCTTAAATGACTTACGCCTTACTTAATTCCTAGTTTAGTTCATAAATAGAAAGTTTCAAAGGATAGATTCGTTACTAAGTTAGAAATTCAACTTTTTCTTTAAGTTTCCCCTTTTCTTTAAGTTTCCCTTTTCCTTTAAGTTTTCTTTTCCTTTTAAGTTTCCTTTTTCTTTTAAGTCCCCCCTATTTTTCCTTTTTAACTAAAAATCAATTTGGCAAGTGTAGATAAATAACCATTTTCCCTTTTAATAAATTTAATCCTCTATTATAATTTTGACTTTAATAAATAAGTTTGAATTTCTTACCCCCCCTCCTTGTTACATGTTTATTTATTTTTATTTTTTTAGCACATGTTCTACATAGACCTAGGTTTTAATTTTCACTAGGCTGGGCAACAATTTTTAAGGGAACTTTTAGTTATTAATTTTTTTTACTCATAACATCATCTATTTTAAGGCCGACCATTTCCTAAGGAGGCATAGTTTCCTAGGCACTAGGTATATTAACTTATCATTGAAAATCATGATGTGCCCTTTAGGACGCACTATGTGCTCCAAGGGTGTCACTCACCTCGTTCTGTTTTCTTTGGGTGGCGTGACCCTCAAGATGCACTACATGCTCCAAGGGTGCCACTCATCCATTTTCTATTTTCTTTATGTGACATGCCCTTCAAGACGCACTACATTCTCCAAGGGTGCCACTCACCTTTTTTTAATTTCTTTGCACGACGTGCCCTTCAAGATGCACTACGTGCTCCAAGGGTGCCACTCGCCTCTTGACTGAATTTGGTAGACTTCAAACCCCTGGATTCGATACTCTGTCAGGTTATATTTTAGGAGACTAAGGGCCTCTACGGAATAAGGCCCCCTATATTATTGTACACCCATTAGAATCATCAAGATTTATTATCACAGTCTTCTCTCACGGAATCACGGGTCTTCTCGAACTAGGTAATCGTTAACCTACAGTTTGAACCACAATACGAGTGCTAGTAGGTTGTGGGAGGGATGTTGCCACACCTCTCCCTTGATGTCTCTTGTTGTTGTGCATGACCACTCTACTCCAAATGTGAGTTTGTTCAGTAAGCTATCATCAACTTGCATCCATCAACGAATCATGTCAGTAATAATAATCAATCATCATAACATCTAATCATATGTACATATGTCACATCAACAACATTCAAATCCTACAGTCCACTCCCTGACTCGATCAGGAGTCCAAGGAGTTTCATCCATGCCTCTGCATCCTCAATGTCCAAAGTCTTGAACACTCAGGAGAACCCAGTTAATAACACTTGTCTATGTAAATACAACAAAATAACATATCATCAAATCCACAATATCTCATAATCATAATCAAAACAACCAATAGTATAATAACATGGATCCCTTTCACGCAAGTGTCCTCAAAGAATAAGTTTGCTCAGTGCATGCAAGAGCAGGATGTTACATCCCTTAGGACATCGTGGACCTCTAGAAGTAGGTAATCGTTAACCTACAGTTCATACAACGATGAGAGTGATATTACTATTAGTCTATGATAGGGATGTTGCCACACCTCTCCCTCAAATGTCTAGTTTTTGTGCATGGGCCCTTTACTCCTTATGTGAGTTAGATTAGTAAGCATCGTCAAGCGTGCATCCAATGAAAAAAATAGTTTCATTAATCCATGTAATCAAATCATACTGTAATCAATAACATGTCACAGGTGCGTAAAATGAAATACTCAAACAAATACAATCCACTCCCTGACTCAATCCGGAGTCCAAGGAAGTTCATTGATTCCATCAGCATCTATAACTTGTCATGTGTCTTGCACAATCATGATAAATTGTCAATAGCATATGCCAACACATATACATAAAAATAACAATAACTCACAACACATCATCATCATCATATATAATCCATAATCAAAATGAAATCATAATGTACCATAACCAGATCACTTGCACGCAAGTGTCCTCAAAGAATAAGTCAATAAAAGTGTGCTTAGTAGAACATGATGTTACATACACCCCCTCTTGTTTTAAACTTCGTCTTGAAGTTGCACATATATAAATGTAAGAAAATAAATGTATCTGAAATAGATCTATATATCTAATATATCAAACATGTAAGGAAATCGCTGACACATCTCATATGCATCCTCCTAGGTATCCAAGTGTGGACTATAGTTGTGCCACTGGACCTTGACCTGATCGACTATTCGACTTTGTAGTTTTCTAATGCGATGGCATATAATGCAAATTGACTCTGGCATAAGAGAAACCTCGCCCGACACCTGCAAATAAGTCATGTCAATAACATGTGACATGTCACTAATATAATGTCGTAGAACAGATACATGACATACATCATGCATATTCCTCAAAGAATCAGGCAAGGCTGGTTGATAATCCATGTGTCCTTTCTTTTCCAAAACTTCAAAAGGTCCTACAAACCTAGGAGAGAGTTTATCTCCCTTTCCAAACTTGATCGAACTCTTATGCAGTTTTAACCACAAGAAAACTCTATCACCGGCCTCATAGTTGTAGTAAATGTGATGTGCATTATCATAACTATTTTATCAATCTTGTGCTTCCTTAATCCTTTGTCTTATCATCTGCATCTTCTCTTCCATTCTTGGAACACTTTTGGTCCCACCACAACCCTATCCTCAAGTTGATCCCAACTCAACAGTGTCTAACATGGTTTCTCATAAAGAAACTCAAATGGTTCCATCTTAATCATACTCTAGTAACTATTGTTGTATGCAAATTCTACCAATGAAAAGAAGTCTTACCAATGTTTATGTTGGTACATTACATAAATATTCAACATATCCTCCAAAATATGGTTTGTTGTTTCTGTTTGTTCGTCTATCTATGGGTGATAAGTTGTACTAAAGTTCAGTTGTGTTCCCAAGACCTCTTGGAAACTAGTCCAAAATTGTCCTATAAACACTGATCCTCAATTGGATATGATCCTTCTTGGTACACCATGTAATATCATAATCTCGCTAAAAAAAACTCTAGCTATGTATGGTGCTTGATATGTCATACGAATTGGAATAAAGTGTCCAATATTCATAAGAGTATCAAATACCAAAAAAATCGAATCTTGTCTCCTTGCTGTCAATGGAAATCTAACAATAAAATCCATCGAAATGACCTCCCATTTCAATTCAGGAATAGCTAGTGGTTGTAACAGTCCTTCTATATGTCTATTCTTTGCCTTCACTTGATAACATTCTAGACATTTGGCCACGTAACTAACTATGTCCACTTTCATTCCTTTCCAGAAAAATAAAGAATTAAGGTATGCCTTCATCTTTGTGATTCCCAGATGAGCCATGCAAATTTCTCAATGAGATTCTCTTAGGATCAAACCTCTTAATTCGTCGTTAGGAAGTACGTAAATTTTTTCTTTAAATATAAAAAATTCATCGTTTTCTAAAGAATAACATTTAAACTTTGGTACCATCATGGTATCTTTCCTAGTATTAGCCTTAACTTCCTTGTACCAGTCATCGCCAAAATGTAGAGCTAGAATGTTTTCTTGCAGATTAATATTAAGAGGTATTACTGAGAATATGTGTGGTCTCTGAATCAACGTATTTGCCACTCTGTTCACCATTCGTTTAATGTAAGTAATCTCAAATTCGTATTCACTAATTAGTTCTGACCAACAACGTTGTTGCACGTTCAAGTCACTCTGAGTAAATATATGCTAAAATCCACAATGATCTATCTTTAATTCGATTTTTTGTCTAATCGGATAATGTCTCCATACTCTCAAGTCATATACAATTGCTAATAACTCCAAGTCATGATGTGCATAATTCTCTTCATGCCTTCTCAATTTCTTTGAAATGTAAGTGATCACTTGACCATCTTACATAAAAAACTGCCTAATCCTTCCTTGGATGCATCTGTGCATACCAAGAATTATTTTTCCATTTCAACGACCTTTAGTATCAGTGCTTTAATTAGCAACTCTTTAATATTTTGAAGTGCTTCTACGCATTTCTGTGTGTTGGACAACTCAGATGGGGGGTGAATTAGTTGTCACAGCTCTTAAATAATTATATCCATTTTAAACTCATTATAGAACTCTCAATGATGATCACAATAAATAAGTAGTAGAGTATTCAACATCAATCACACACATGTATAATACAGAGACAAATATTCCTGAGGAAACCCATAAAGGGTGAAAACCTCTTCTTCTTTATATGATAATTATTTTCTGTACATTATCATTCTTATGAGCACCAACTCATAATGAGGCTACCACCTATGTTTTGCAAGCTGCTACTTGCTAAGAGAACCGACTCTTTGGTTTCTCTAGCACCCACTAGAAGGAAGTACCAACTCCCTGAATGTTCCAGCACTAATTAGATGGAAGCACCAACTTCCATTCATATAGGCACCGACCTGTATATCAGAGAACCAATGTTCTCCCTTGCACCACCCTGCCACACTAGTTTCTCTGGCTGCAACCAGATGGAAGCTATAACTCCCTGCATTCAAGCACCTACTTGAAATTCTGAGGACAAAAGTCCTCCCTAGCAAATCCCAACCACCCTGAAATATAAAAATTTTCTTTCTGTGAATTGATTACAGTGATTCAATAGTTGTCATTGGCTTACCAGGCTTATCACTATTCTGCTATGCTGCACTGCTCTTCCTGCATCAGTGTCTTCCTTCTTGCATCCTCTTTAGATTTTTTATCTTCTCCTCTGTCTCAACATGCACACCTCGGCTTTCGGTTCTTCTCACAAATATGAATCTCTGTTCTTTTCTTCTTCTTTGCTTCAGCTCCTGCACATCATGCTTCTACACGCATGCAACACTCACAACAACAACAACAAGATCTCTTATCCGTTCTTCATTTTTATAGTCTTTGTGCACCTTGCGCATGCTTCATGCATTATCCCACTGCATACACTTCACTACGTTCATCATCAGTGGCCCTTCTCCTGATATCCTTTGGATTTGCTAACTGTAATAGTATTCAACCCACTTCCATCTATAAGTTCACTCTATAATGAGTCTACACTCCACTGGAGGTTGCCTCAAGACTCTTCATCTTATCTGTTGATCACCCTGAAGACTCTTTGAATTCTCTGGCAGATGCAATCACTTCCTTTTGGAAGTTACTAAGAGAATCTCCCCACGTTCATGCGTTTCTCGCCTTCTGTATTCTTGAGGAAAAATTTACAGTGGGCGTTTATCCTTTCTGGTTAATCCATTTCCTTTCACATGTGGCCTCAAGAGATAACCAAACATCTATTCAGAAAGCGTTTCATGATTTCGTGATCCAGGATATATAGTTGCGAGTTGCCTCGCTCCAGTCGTGAAAACTCTGAAATGGAGCCTAGATTTACTAGCTCCTTCCCCTCACTTCCATTGACAGGACCGCTGGTTGTGACCAAAGCCCCATTCGAAAGTGCATTTCGCGATTTATCACTTTGAGGATTCTCCCATGAGTCCTTTGACTCCTCCAACTCTCGGTACCTGAAATGGAGCCTAGCTATGCTAGCTCCTTCCACTCACACTACCACCGACGATGACCACAACCTAATTCAAAAATGCATTTCACAATTTTGTGTTTTGCAGATTCTCCCATGAGTCTCCTTGACTCCTTCCTATGGAATTCATGATATCTGAAATGGAGACTAGAATCTTGCACACTCCTACCTTTATGTGACCACTGACAGTGATCACAGCCTAATTCAAAAATGCATTTCACAATTTCATGTTTCGGGGATTCTGTGATGATTCATCTCGACTCTCCATGTTTTGAAATCCGAAACAGAGCTTGGATGCACTAGCTCTTCTCTCCAAATCTCGACGATGTGACCACAAGATATTACCACTCGCTAATCATTTGAGTTCTTCGCTCTCCGGATCAACAGTCCATGATCCGTGGTGATCGGATGACTATCCTCCACCCTGGAACTTCATCTTTCGAGACTTTAGGGGATTGTTGATGTTAAAAATCCCGAAACTAAACTCCCAGAGTGACGTCACTCTTGCGTCACTCGATGACGTTTCATGAGTCGAGTGGCTTCCATGTGTCACTTCATGGATCGACAGTCCAGATTTCTCCTCGATCTAATGAATGATATTATATCTTCATTTTGCGTTTTGCAAGTTTGAGAGGTTAGGAAACCTCCTTCCTTTGACCTTTCAGTCAACAAAATGTTGATCTTTATCCACGTGTCCTTCTTGGATCGACGGTCCAGATTTTTCCTCGATCCAATGGCTGAGATCATATCGTCATTTCGTGTTTCATGAGTTGGAAGGATAGAGCACCTCGTGCCTTTTACCTTTCAGTCAGTGAAATTCCAATCGCTCTCCATGTGTCCTCTGGCTTCAACGACTAGGATCATTTCACGATCTCGCATATCGCGAGTTCGAGGGGTTAGATCACCTCCTTCCTTTGACTTTATAGTCAGTGAAATGTTGATCTATGACCACGTGTCCTGCCCGAAGATGGATGGTCCTCCTGCTTTTGGGATTTTGTAAGCCCGCTTCTCCTTTCACTTTAAAGAACGTGCAGGTTCTCCTGGATCCAACGACGGTCAGACCTCGTGCTCGGATCTAACGCCCAAGATTTTTCCTCCATCTGTGTGATCCTCCTGTCTAGACTTACGATGTCTTTCGAGCTTGTTTTCCATCATTGTTCTTTCCATCAATGTTCTTGCCATCAATGACAAGCTCACTCCCAACTGTAAAACTGCCAACAATCCCCCCCTTTGGCATTGATGGAAACCTCAAACGGCTGCACTAATATATTTGGACCTCCATCTATAGCATCCGGTCTGGACCACTCCACTCCTTTTCTCCCCCTTTGACATCAATGTCAAAGAAAACATTCTCCCCCTGAGCTGTTGCAGTACTTCGTCAAAGGTATCAGATATGCAACCAACACATACTCCCCGTAACAAGATGGACTCTCTTAGGTGTGAAACGGGATGATACCCAACTTCTGATGGAGATATTGAAATGGTGTCTTGGTTAGGGGTTTAGTAAAGATGTCTGCAATTTGTTATGTGGTTGGAAGATAATGAACTTGAACAATCTGATTGGTGACCCGCTCTCTCAGAAAATGGTATTTTATGAGAATATGATTGGTATTGGAGTGGAATACAGGATTCTTTGACACACTTATGGCACTAGTGTTATCACAATGAATTGGAATCGGTGCAGTATGTTTTACCTCCAAGTATGCAAGTGTCTAAATCATCCATAATACCTGAGTGCAACAAGTAGCAAGAGAAATGTACTCTGCCTCTGTAGTTGATAAAGAAATGGAACCTTGCTTTTTACTCAACCACGCTACTAGAGAACCTCCTAAGAAGAACACACCTCCACTTGTGATTTTCCTTTCATCCATGCAATTATCCCAATCAACATCTGAGTAGACTGATAATTGAAATTTTTGATTCTTAGGATACCATAGGCCATAGTTTATTGTTTCTTTCAAATATCTGAATATTCTTTTGACAGCTAGTAAATGACTCTATTTGGGTGTTGCCTGATACCTTCCTATTATTCCAACAACATGCATTATGTCTAGACAAGATGTTGTGATATACAATAGGTTGCCTATCATTGACCTATATGAACTTTGATCAACATCATGCGAGTCATCATCCTTTCTTAATTTGCATCCAGTAACAATAGGTGTGCCCACAAGTTTAGAATCTTCCATTTGAAACCTTTTCAACATTTCTCTTAGATATTTTTCTTAAGAAATAAATATTCCTTCAGACTTCTGAGTAATTTGCATACCAAGAAAAAATGAAAATTCCCCTATCATAGACATTTCAAGCTCATACTCCATGGCAGAAGCAAACCATTGTACCAATGAATCATTATTAAATCCGAAGATGATGTCATATACATAGACCAACACGATGAGAAAGTCATTACCCTATGTTTTGATATATAGAGTGTTGTCAATTGTTCCTCTCTTGAACCCTTTCTCTTGGAGATACTTATACAGTCTGTAATACCAGGCACGAGGAGCTTGTTTTAAACCATATAAGGATTTCTTCAGTTTGCATACTAGGTCAGGATTATTTTTCAGTTCGAAACCCTCTGGTTGTTCCGTATAAAATTCTTCTTTTAAATCTCCATTTAGAAATGTTGACTTGACATCCATTTGATAGACTTTAAACCTTTTATGACAAGCATAGGCAAGAAATATTCTGATAGCTTCTAGTCTTGTTACTGGCGCAAATGTTTCATCAAAATCCAGTCCTTCTATTTGAGCATATCCCTTATAGACCAATCTTTCTTTGTTCCTGAAAACTTGTCCCTTCTCATTCATTTTGTTCTTAAAGATCCATTTGGAACCAATGATAATTTTACCTTCATGTCTAGAAACCATCTCCCATGTATTGTTTTTCTCAATCTAATCAAGTTTTTCATTCACGGATTTAACCCAATGGTCATCTTTTCTAGATTCATTAAAATTCTTGGGTTCCATCATGGATATGAAGGCTATATGTGGTTGTTCATTTCTTTTGATTATATTTCTCCTAGTTTGTACATGTTTTTCTTTTTCACCAATTATCTGACTTGAAGGGTGATTCTTTTGAGTGATTATGGAGGAGGAAATTGATGTTGTCTATTGATTTGAGTCTATCTGAATATTTTCATCTTCATCTAGCTCAGAGTCTTCTTGTTCTGATTCTTGGACATGTTCAGCTTCAACTTCATCTATAACCTTTGTTGTTGATTCAGTATTGTTCACCTCTCTTACTGGGATTCCTTCATCAACTTTTATGTCAATATAGTCAACCAATCTATGCATCCTCGTATTATAGCATCTGTATCCTTTAATGTTTGTATCATACCCTAAGAAGATTCCTTCATCAACCCTATCATCATACTTTCCAAGGTTCTCATCATTATTCTTTATGTAACACTTACTCCCAAAGACTTTGAAGTGTTTAATTGAAGCATGTCTCCTATATCACAATTCATAAGGTGTCTTGTCAGTGTGTGGTCTGAGGTGGGATTTGTTAAGAACATGGACTCCTGTGTGTTTTTATTCTACCCAGTATGTTTTACCAATGTTATTCTCATTCATCATTGACTTGTCCATTTGTTCCACTATTATGTTTTGTCTCTCAACTACTCCATTTTGTTGTCGAGTTATTGGAATTGTGTATTCTCTCTTGATCTCATGTTTATCACAGAATTCCTTGAACTCACTTGACATATATTTGCCTCATCTGTCTGATCTTATTGCCTTTAACCTCTTTCCTATTTGATTCTCAGTTAAAGACTTAAATATTTTAAATTTCTCAAATGCTTCAGCTTTTTCCTTGAGAAAGGCAACCCAAGTAAGTATGGAGTAATCATCAGTGATCAACATGAAGTAGTTTTATGTCCCTGTGCCTTTCTGTCTTGATGCTCCACATAAATCCATATGAACTACCTGGAGTGGTTTCTCTGTTGAAGTAGAGCTCTTGGATTTAAATTGTGTCCTAGTTAGCTTTCCTACTTGGCCGAGTTTACACATAGAATCTTGTGGCTTTGATATTCTCGGAAGATCTTTTAATGCCTCAATATTTTTGAGCTTGATTAAGTGGTC
This sequence comes from Picea glauca, assembly GCA_000966675.3. Lineage (NCBI taxonomy): Eukaryota > Viridiplantae > Streptophyta > Pinopsida > Pinales > Pinaceae > Picea > Picea glauca. The sequence goes on from JZKD02S0616635.1 coordinate 73,034, forward strand.
AAAGTTTAGATTTCCAAGTCTCCTATGCCATAACTAGGTCTCATCATGTTTTCTTTGATTACACTCTTCTCTATCTTCTTTCAACAGACATACATTATTTTTTGTCCTTATGCCTTTAGCCACCACTTGTCCTAAGTTTACATACTTTATCTTGTAGTCCTTGGAAGTGAACACCACTTCACATCCTCTAACACACATTTGACTTACACTAAGAAGATTATGTTTCAACCCATCTACAAGCAGAACATTTTGGGCTTTTCCTTTGCATTACTTGGACTCACCATCCCTTTACCCTTGATTTTACCTAGAGCATAATTTCCAAAGGTTATGTTTCCTTATTTTCTTTCACTTAGAGATAGAAACTTACCTTTGCCTCCTGTCATATGTTTGGAGAAACCACTGTCAATATACCAGGGGTTCTGTTGTCTTTGGGATGATAGCACTAGTCCACACTTGTCATTTTCTTTCATCTTCCAATCCTTGACATTTTCAAAAGAGAGGCTCAAATCTGGCTCGTAGTTCCTTAAGCGACAGTCCATAGCTTTATGTCCAAAATTATGGTAGGAGTAACATTATGGTTCATTGAATAAAGTATCATAACGATTGTTATGCTTAACCTATGTCCTTTTTCCAGCCATCACATTATTTGCAGTTTGTGATTGTTTGTTACTTGGTTGTCTCATTCTTTGTTGCGACAAATATCTATTCCTTGAATATTTTGATTGCTCATATTTAAACCTTAAAGAACAGTTTATAGGTTTGTGACCAAAGTTAGAACATAAATAACAATATCCATAGAAAAATCCTTTGTACCTGGAAAATGGTTGTCTTCTTTGAGAAGGTCAATTTATTCCATGTTGATGATTTCTTTGAACAGGGAGTACATTATTTCTCTGATCTATAGTTTCAGTTCTGGTACCTCTTTCCTTACTCCTCCTGGGCAACTGATTATCTTCTTTTGTTTCTGCAGGTTTTTTGTTGTCACTGGTGGTAGATTTGATAAACTTGATGGGTTCTTTGTTGCTTGGATGATCACTACTTGATCCCTCTTCATAACCCAAACCTGTTTTCAACTTTGGGTTTCTTTGTTGATTCATAATGGTGGCTAATTATTATGAGGCTTTGATACTTGACAGATTCTGATGATATAAGGCTTGAAACTTCTCCAACTCTTTCCTAGTTTTCACTACTTCCTTTTCCAGAGCTTCACATATTTCCTTCTTTTATGATAACTGTTGTTTTAGAATGTATTTGATTTTCTTTGCCTCTTCTAATTCCACTTTTAGTAGGACAAATTCTTCATTAGGTTCTTTACTTCATTTCTTGAACTGTATCAACAATCATTTTCATTTTCTCTTCTTAATTATGAGTTTGTCAATCTCTTAAAGTGCACTGATCAGTTCTCCTTCCATATCAACCACAACTTCTTCTTCATTGGCATCAATTCCTGTGTTTTTATTATCATAATCCTCTTTGTCCATAAGCATGAAGTCATTTAGTTTATCTTCAATAGAGGATTCATTGTCTTCATCATATGAAGGATCATCGTCATTGTTTACACAAAGACTTTTCTTTTTAAAATTATTCTCTTTAAAGAAATTTTTTTGTTTGTGCTTCTCCTCATCATCATATGTATGATCCTTTCTTTTGTGAGGACATTTATTTGCAAAATGACCTATCTTACCACAGTTGAAACATTTGAAAGGCAATTTACCTTTGTATTTTCTCGATCCCTTCTTCAGTCTTCTCACAAATTTTGCTTCAATTTCATCATGCTCATAATCCTCATTCTTATCTTCTTTAAATGATGCTTCTCTGGAGGTGGGTTTATCTTTAACTATTCTCATTTCATATGCAGTCAACGTTCCTAGAATTTGATCAAATGCCAAGGCTTTTATATCATTAAGTTATTCTATAGCAGAGACCTTTGGGTTGAACCTATCTAGTAGAGATCTCAAAATTTTATTAACTAAAGAGGGTTCTTCAATTTTTTCACCAAGTGCTTTCATTGCATTTACCAGTTCTTCAACTCTCAGAAAGTACTTTCCAACAGTTTCATCCTCTTTCATCTTCAACTATTCAAACTGTACTATGTAGGTTTGAAGCTTGGCATCCTTTACCTTCTCATTACCTTCATAACTGCTAATGAGGTTGTCCCACATTTCTTTGGCAGTTTCTAAGTGCATAATTTTTACAAATTCTTCTTCTGCAAGCCCACTCAGGATAGCATTCATAGCCTTAGCGTTGAAGCTAAATTCTAGCTTGTCATCCTTATTATCTAGTACAACTGGCTTTACATAGCCAGTCTCTACCACATCCCATACATCTGCACCTAACTCCATTATGTAGGTTCTCATTCTAACTTTCCATAAGGCAAAGTTTGTTCCATTGAACAGAGGGGCCTTATTGGTTGAAGTTCCTTCATGGATTGACATGTTTAATCTCTAGGATCTACCCTTAGATAAAAGGGGCCCGCTCTGATACCAATTGTTGGACAACTGAAAGGGGGGGTGAATCAATTGTCATTGTTCTTAAAAAATTATATCCATTTTTAAACTCATTACATAAATCTCAATGATGATCACAATAAATAAGCAGTAGAGTATTCAACATCAATCACACACATATATAATACAAAGACAGATATTCCTGAGGAAACCCATAAAGGGTGAAAACCTCTTCTTCTTTATATGATAATTATTTTTTGTACATTATCATTCTTATGAGAACCAACTCACAATGAGGCTACCACCTCTATTTTTCAAGCTGCTACTTGCTAAGAGCACCAACTCTATGGTTTCTCTAGCACCCACTAGAAGGAAGTACCAACTCCCTGAATGTTCCATCACCAACTGGATGGAAGCATCAACTTCCAGTCATATAGGCACCAACCTGTATATCAGAGAACCAATTTTCTCCCTTGCACCACCCTGCCACCCTAGTTTCTCTGGCTACAACCAGATGGAAGCTATAACTCCATGAATTCAAGAACCTACTTGAAATTATGAGGACAACAGTCCTCCCTAGCACCTCCCAACCACCTTGAAATATACAACTTTTCTTTCTGTGAATTTATTACAGTGATTCAACAATTCTCATTGTCTTACTAGGATTTTCATTGTTATGTTATGCTACTCTTCTCTCCCTGCATCAATTTCTTCCTTCTTTCATCCTCTTCATCTTTCTAATCTTCTCCTCTATCTCAACATGCGCACGTTGTCTTTCTCTTCTTCTCACAGATATGCATATCTGTTATTTTCTTCTTCTGTGCTTCACATCCTACACATCATGCTTCTACACGCATGCATCACTCACAACAACAACAACAATACTTCTTCTCTATTCTGCATTTTTATAGTCTCTGTGCACCTTGTGCATGTTGCATGCGCTATCCCACTGCATACACTTCACTGTGTTCATCATCACTCGCCCTTCTCTTGAGATCCTTTGGCTTTGCTGACTGTAATAGTATTCAACCCACTTCCATCTGTCATTCAAATTTATGGTGAGTCTACACTCCACTGGCAGTTTCCTCAAGACTCTTTGTCTTCTCCGTCAATCACCCTGAAGAATCTTCGAATTCTCTAGCATATGCAATCAATTCCTTCTGGCAGTTACTGAGAGAATCTTCATGCGTTCATGTGTTTCTCGCCTTTTGTCTTCCTAAGGAAAACTTTACAGTGGGAATATATCCTTTTTGACTAATCCATTTCCTTTCACATGTGATCTCAGGTGATAACCAAATGCCTATTTAGAAAGCATTTCACGATTTCACGATTCGGGATATACAGCTGCGAGTTTCCTCACTCCACTCGTGAAAACTCTAAAATGGAGCCTAGCTTTGCTAGCTCCTTCCCCTCACTTCCACTGATACGACCGATGGCTATGACCACAACCCCATTCGATACTAAATTTCATGATTTCACACTTTGGGGATTCTCCCATGAGTCCCTTGACTCCTCCAACTCCCATTACTTGAAATGGAGCCTAGCTATGCTTTCTCCTTCAACTCATGTGACCACCGACGGTGACCACAGCCTAATTCGAAAATGCATTTCACAATTTTGTGTTTCAGGGATTCTTCCGTGAGTCTCTTTGACTCCTTCCTAGGGAATTCCCGATATCTGAAATGGAGCCTAGAATCTTTCATTATCCTACCTTCACGTGACCACTGGCAGTGACCAAAGCCTAATTCGAAAATGCATTTCATAATTTCATTTTTCGAGGATTCTGTGATGAGTCGTCTCAACTCTCCATGTTGTGAACTCTGAAATGGATCTTGGATGCACTAGCTCTGCTCTCCAACTCTTGATGATGTGACCACGAGATATGACCACTCACTAATCATTTGAGTGCTTTGCTCTCCAGATCAACGGTTCACAATCCGTGGTGATCGAACGACTGTCCTCTACCCCGGAACTTTAGCTTTTAGGACTTTGGGGGAGTGTTGATGTTAAAACTCCTGAAACGAAACTCTCAGAGTGACGTCACTCTTGTGTCACTCGATGACGTGTCATGAGCCGAGTGGCTACCACATGTCACTTCTTAGATCAAAGGTCAAGATTTGTCCTTGATCCAACGACTGAGATTATATCGTCATTTCGCGTTTCGCGAGTTCGGGAGGTTAGAGCACATCCTTCCTTTGACATTTCAGTCAGTGAAATGTTGATCTTTAGGCATGTTTCCTTCTTGGATTGAAGGTCCATATTTGTCCATAATCCAACGACTAAGATTATATCGTCATTTCACATTTTGCGAGTTGGAAGGATAGAGCACCTTGTGCCTTTGACCTTTCAGTTAGCGAAATGCCAATCGCTCGCCATGTGTCCTCTGGCTTCAATGGCCAGGATCATTTCGCAATATCACATATCACGAGTTCGAGGGGTTAGAGCACCTCCTTCCTTTGAATTTCTAGTCAACGAAATGTTGATATATGACCACATGTCCTACCTAAAGATGGATGGTCCTCCTGCTTTCAGGATTTTGTAAGCCTGCTTCTCCTTGCACTTTAAAGAATGTGCAGGTTCTCCTGGATACAACAACAGTTGGACCCCGCACTCGAATCTGATGCTCGAGATCTGTCCTCCATCCATGCGCTCCTCCTCTCTAGACTTACGATGTCTTCCAAGCATATTTTCCATCGTTGTTCTTTCCATCAATGACAAGTTCACTCCCAACTGTAAATTTTCCAACACTCTGGCCATATGAATTTCTTGTTTTTCTTCTACAACTCCATAAGTGGATTTTGTATCTTCAAAAAACCTTCGACAAATCGTCAATAATATCCTTCTAAATCCATAAATCTATGTACTTCTTCTACGTTTTTTGGTGTTGGCCATTCGATAATGGCCTCTACTTTCACTGGATCCACAACAATACCTTCACTAGATATGCTATGTCCAAAGTAATGAATATTTGATTCGTAAAAAGAACATTTTGATAGATTCTCATACAATTTGTTTTCTCTAATACATTGTAGAACCAATATCAGGTGTTCATCATGCTCATCTTTCGTCTGAGAATAAATCAAAATTTCATCAATAAATACTTGAACAAACTTGTCCAGGTATTTGCAGAACACCTCATGCATCAAACTCATTAATACTACTGGGGCATTTGTCAAGCCGAAGGGTAAAACTGTAAACTCATAGTTTCTGAATATTTTCTTAAATGAGGTCTTAGTGATATCTTCTTCCTAAATTCGTAACTGATGATATCTCGATCTCAAGTCAATCTTTGAAAATATCATCGCTCCCTTCATCTGATAAAAAAAATCATCAATCCTCGGTAAAGGATATTGTTTCTTTATCATGTCTTTGTTCAATTGACGGTAGTGAATACAAATCCTCCTTGACCCGTCCTTCTTTCTAAAAAAAATGACTAGTGCACCCCACAATGATACTCTTCGACGTATCAGTCATAAATCCAACAACTCCTTCAATTTCATTTTCGATTCTTGCAATTCTGGTGCCGACATCTAGTATGGATTTCTTGCAATCGATTATGTTCGTGGCTTCAAATATATGGTAAACTCAATTTCTCTTTCTGGTTGAAAACCTCGTATTTCCTCTGGAAATACATTTGTAAAATATGATACTACCGAAAGGTTTTCCAATCCTTTTGTCTCGCCCTTTTCATTAAGTGCTAGGATGACATATAACTTTCATCCCTTTCACATACTTTTATGTAATTGTAGGGAAGAAATAAATCTCAAGGACACTCCTTGGTTTCTTCCTACAATTAGTTTACTCTATTCCAAATCATTCATCAAACTTAACCGTTTCATCTTGCAGTTAAGTATCGCATCGTGCGATTTCAACTAGTCCATGCCTATCACTATGTCATAATATCGTAAAATCGTGACATAAATATTTACCTTCATTACAAAATCACCCAAGTAAATGTTGCAGTTCATAACCTTTTCTTTGAATTTATATTTGGCACCCGATACCATTTATACATATCCAAACTCGTGTTGCTCAACTGCCTTTACCTCAATTATCTTTAGCGTTGGACTAGAAATAAATCTCTAAGTTGCACCTGGATCTCTCAAAATACAAAAAGTTTGATTTTTGATCATGCTTGGCGTCTGAAGCACACTGGACTGGTGCTCAGCTTGACGGTTTTTCATTGTTGCATGTATCTTGTGGGCCTTGCTGAAATCTCCGACTGTAGTGGGTCATGATGATCTGACCACCTTTTCCTTCTTAATGAGACAATCACACTGGTAATGTGGCTCTCCACATGTCCAACATCCACTCTTCAATCTAATTTTGCTAGTCCCCGAAGTAGAAGTTGTTGGCCTAACAATATGTGATCTAGGTCTGTTCAGTTGAAGAGGCCTAAGATGTTGTTGTTGTTGTTTTTATGGTCCTCTATAAGGATTCCTCTGTTAAGGGTTTTGTGATCGTGGTGTCGAGAACATAGTTCCTCTATGTGTATCTCGAGCATAGCGGACTGGTGCTTGACCTAGCGGTTGTTCACCACTGCATGTATCATGTGGGGCTTGCTCAAATCTACGACTATAGTGGGTCCTGATGATCCAGGTTATTTTTCCTTCTTAATCGAACAATACCACTAGTAATGTGGCTCTCCACATGTCCAACATCCAGTCTTTGATCCAATTCTTATAGTCTCTCAAGTAGAAGTTGTTGGCCTAACAATCTATGATTCAGGTCTGTTCTATTGAATAGGCCTAATTTTTTTTTGTTGTTTCTATGGTCCTCTATAAGGAGTCCTCTATTGAGGTGTTTTTCATCACGGTGTTAAGAACATAGGTCCTCTAGGTGTATCTCGATGCCCATAAGTATGTATGGCTGGTGTTTGATGTTGTTGCGCTCCTGGTGTCATCTGTCCAGTTGGTATAGAATGATTCCTACCCTGACCCCCATTGTTCATCTCTTCCCCAACTATGAGGGCCTTCTGAACTGCATCGTGAAATGTCTGAGGCATTAGGATCCTTACCTTTGCACGAATTTTGAAGTTAAGGACAACTACAAACTTATTGACCTTTAACTTCTTTGTGTTCATATGTGGAGCATACCTAAGTAATTTGATGGACCTGGCCTCATACTATAACATAATACAACCACCCTATTGTAAGGCATTAAACTCATTAAGATGGTGCTCAATGAATTCCTAGGAAAAGTACCTCTCTCATAACCATTCCTCGAAAAACTCCCATGACATGTCTTCAACGAGCACGTTTAGTTGAGGTAGGAGTGTCTTCCACCAAAAAAGAGCACTCCCTTTCAATTGGAAGACTGCCATGCAGAACTTCATTTTGGAGGTGTAATCACGAAGTGATAATTACATCACCATGTTATCCAACCATGCCTCGGCAGCTAAGCCATCCGTGGCACCCAAGAACTCGAGAAACTTCAATTTCTCAACTTCTCTGTGTATACTACTACTACCACCTGGAGCGCCCTATGAACCCTCATTTGGAGCAAACTATCTACCCTCGTCTCGATATAGGCAGTTGATCAATTCCTATGACATCCTCTGGAAGGATCTCATCATACCTACCACATTTACTGCAACAACCTTCTCCTTCTTAGTAGTATGCTCATCTCCCTGAGGATTTGATTCCTTTGGTGTGGATACAATCCAAGGTGTCACACCTTTCCCTCTAGTACCACATCATCCACTTCCCGTGCGTCCTCTAACCATGATTACCTACATAGGAAAATTTAAAAATTAATTAGGGATACATATTTAATCATTTAAATTTTTTTTAACCCAGTGGAAGGCGTAATGGTCCAATGTCATAGGGTTGAACCCACTCTGATACCATATGTAACAACCCCTTTGTTAAGACATAGCACAAGTGAATTCCATAGAGAATATTTTTTTTTAACATAACATCACAATATTCAAATACATCATCATTGGTATTCATAGATTAACTGCATCACATAAATATAATGAAAGCTATCTAACAACACAACCTACCTACAAGGTTAGGACCTCCAAGACACACAATCAAAGATCAAGTCCATGATTCATTTGATTGATTTTGACCATTAAAGGTCTCAGGACTAGCGATTGTTCTGAGGAACAATGAGATATCTAATTCCCAACTCCATTCTATTATGAAGTACAAGAATAGAACCAACAACTATCATAGCAACAATTCCTTCAAAGAACAAGAAAAATCTACTATACTCAACAATCATTAAACAACACTCATGTGCAATAGAATACCAATTAAAACACAAATAGTGAATAAGGAATCAATGTTAAAGCATTATGGGGTAACATTTAAGTTTAATCCTTCTACCATCCATATAGAATCATTACTCCATAATAATGATATTAAAATTCTCTATTGAATAACACATAAAATCAAGGTACATGATATTTCTTGCAACAAGGTTATATTATCGACATTGAAGGTAGATAGGGTCAACTATTAATAATAGTATCCTTAGCTTAAGTTCTAAATTATATCAAAGCAAGCTTCGTCAATATCCATCTCTCATCAAAATAGAATAAGGATTAACAACACATTTATTCCATAATACATCCTTGAATAATTTAATTACCTCATTCTCTATAACTAAACTTTTAAAGAGAATGATTCCAATATTGATTACTATATATTAAAAAGTTTCATGGAGCTAGTATAGTCATAACAATATTACAATACCGCCAACTTATTCAACATTCAATATATGATCCACTATATAATTTTATATATGTAATCAATGGATAAATTCAAGGTTTAACTCAAATATATATATATATATATATATATATAAACATAAATATCCATATTATTAGAGTCGGAAAGGAGTAACGAAAAATCCTTATCAATGTGAGTAACGATATCTCTCAATCCCGGAATACAAAATATATATATGCGTAAGGGATTTGGCAGTTAAAATTGCAGCACAGCTCCATTAACCATTCACAAGGATGTGATAAATATTGCGCTAACAAATCGTAAGTTGTCCAAGTTCGTTCATGATTACGATGACGAAGATGGTAGAGACATAACTAAACATATCAACGATTGTGTTTACAAGGATACACGTTAATTAAGAGTACATTAAATAAAAATAGCTCAATCTAAGGATCATAAACTAGATACACAAGTGACGATCAATTGTCATATAACATAGATAGAGGATCGCTCCTCGATTTTAAGTGCATGGTTTCACAATGATACTGTCTCATAATTTGTTGAGAAAATGAATGCAATTATCTCAATATACTAGAGATCAAGGAGGGACAATTAACCCACTGTAACTTGGCGTATAACAACCTATTTGAAAAGGATTTGGAGCGGTAATACTGAAGTGGATAGCTAATCTTAAGTCGTAGAAGGAATCTACTTCTCGACGTGTAACCAAAGATTTATGGTCGAATCATAAGATTCTTCCATAACTCGATATACATCATCGTTAACAAAGGAGATGTTTATTCCAACAGCTATCAAGAAACAACACTTGTAGGCTTCGTTGATTAACATTGTCACGATCATTTGTTTTGACCATCCAGAATCAATCTACCAGTTGGAAAACTCCAAATACTAAATGGAAACCAACCAATATCAATTACCATATTCTTGGAAAATGTAAGAGAAGTGAAACTACAATACTATGCATTAGTATTGCGTAATTCGGGATATAGATTAATTCGAAAATCAATGATCAGATAATCTATCGAAATATTCTATCAAGACTTCGAAAGAGGAATTTCGATAACAAATCAGGTTAGCCAGTAGTGTTCGGAGGTACTCTCACTGTTAATAATGGTAAGAGGTTGGCGTTATATCCGCTATAATAGACATAGTACATCAGAATCACACACAAGGGATATGGTGATGTCGATCCAATGGAAATTAGTCTAGATATAACAAAACTAGATGATCACGAACTTCACCATAGTACTATTTATGCCTGAGCAAACGTTATGACAATCTGGGTGATAATAATCAAAGAAATCTAAATAAGAACAAAGGTACAAAACAACCTGCTTGCAACGAAACAAAATCTTAGCAGGATAAAGTCTTGTCGATGAGGTGATAGAAAGAAATTTCTTAGAAATCGGATGCAGTATAAAATGATGACCCGATTTTTAAATCACCAAGGAAAAACTTTTAAATGAATTAAGCAAGGGTTATAAGAAGAAATCTAAGTTATATTAAAAACTTCTATTCTTGACATAGTTCAAATATTAGATTCTAGTGTTGATATAAGAATTAAAAGTATAGAGATCAAATTATTTGCTTGAAACAGGGTTGGGCATCAAGCCATATCATTTAATTGAAGAGTCGTTCCATCAAAATAGATTGATGTCAATCACAACGATTATCCAATCATTACAACAAAGTAATACAAAGCAATATTACACCAATTAAATTGACTATACACCAGAACTTTTAACGATTATATCTATCCACTCACTGTTCTATATAATTATACGAAATACCACAATTAATAATTACCCAAATTTATAATCTCTACTGTAAATGGATTAGCGTATATATTTTATCAGTCCTTTGTTTAATTGAAAACTTTCATAACTGTGATTACAAAATATGATTAACTATTATAACAACCTCATAAAATAATCGTCAATTGGCATAGGTATAATGAAAACATTCACACTATTTTACAAAAATAGATTAAACTAACATCAATATTCAACGTACAAGTTGAGGTCTAATTATCAACATTTTTAAATATTAAATAACCTGATCAATTTCACTATAGTTGAAGGTGATCTTCAATCCAACACTTGCGCAATAATCCTACTTGCTTGCCAATCCAAAGACTCCATCGGTACCTCCTAGCTAACCCTAGGGGTACTCTTCTTCCCCCTTATCCCCTTGAGTCATAAAGGGGCCACAAAAAAGAAACCAAAACACAATATCTTCCAAGCTTGCCTCTCAAGGAAAAGCTTCCACTCTTTCTTAAACTTGAAAAACCCAACTCTTGCATGTAAAGCACAATCAACAAAATTTTGGTAGAATAAAAGTACCATGAAATGGGTGATCCATTTCCATTCTACACCATTTTTTTTATAGGAAAATCCCCAATGACACATGTCTCCATACACAAATAATTAACTTTTTAACTTAATTTAATTAATATTATTCACCCACACACTTGTCACACTCTCCTCAAGTTGCACGTGTAAAAACCATTTTTATTTTATTTAAAATACAAATTTCCCTCACATTCCCCAATGTGTTTCTATTTTCACTCTTAGCTATCCCTTTGTTCCCCAAATTTTCATTTAATGAGTGTCTTGTAACTAGATCTTAGCTTGAGTTGGATTATGAGTCTTCTTTTAGTTAGACTCGAGGTAGTTTGACTCAATATTTTATTCAATTTGTACTCCTATTCTCTCATATTATTATTTCTTTCTATTTTAAAAATCCATTTTATTAATTTCATTCACACATGTGCATTTTATCCAACTTTTAAATTTTATTCCCCTTTTTCCTATAGTTTGATTATATTATGAAATCCTTTAATTTATGTCACAATTCATTTAATACTTTATTTTATTTAGAATTAGACTTAGTCTTAGACTTAGGCTTAGACTCTTGTTAGGATTTTAGTTTATAATTTACTGTTAAATTAATTATTTTATTCTAACAGGGTCTAACCATTTCAATGTTTTATAGGTCACCTAGATTTATTGACTTGAGTTTTAATTACGTGACATTCCCTTCAATATGAACCTACATTCTTCAAGGGTGTCACTTGCTTTAGATTGGTTTTGGAAGTTTGTCTAACCCTTGGAGTCAACACTCCATTCGGTTGATCTTGTGAGAGACAAAGGGCTTCTAAGGAATAAGGACTCTGTCGTACTGCACACCCCTTATAAATATTCATGAGTGATTGTCTTAGTCCACCCTCACAACATCATTGACCTCTCAAACTAGGTAATCATTAACCTATAGTTCATACCACACCAAGAGTGCTAGTAGTCTTTGACAGAGACGTTTCCACACCTCTTCTTCAAATGTCTGGTTTATGTGCAAGACCCCTTTACTCCTTACGTGAGTCGGATTATCAATCATCATCAATTCTGCATCCACAGAAAAAAACAATGTCAATAATCCATATACATAAATCATACTGTAATCAATCATATGTCACATGTGTGTAAAATGAAATACTCAAACAAATACAATCCAGTCCTTGACTCAATCTGGATTCCAATGAAGTTCATTGATTCCTTCAACATATATAGCTTGTCATGTGTACTGCACACTCAGGAAAACTCACAATACCATCTACCAATATATATACATCAAAATAAAAACAATTCACAACACATCATCATCAACGTATATAACCCATAATCAAAACGAAATCATAATGTACCATAACCGGATCACTTGCATGAAAGTGGCCTCAAAGAATAAGTCGATAAAAGTGTGCTCAGTAGAACATGATGTTACAACATGATACAATATAATATTAAGGATTTGCATAGAATATATCCTCTAGTAATTAACTTACCTCAAGCCTTGGTCAATTCTTCAAAAGGGAGAATCTATTATTTTGTTTTTCAATGGCTATTCCAATAGTTATTCATATTTAATATATATCCATATGTATTTATCTTCTAAGAAATTTCCAAAGTGATTTTTATTATTCATCCCCAGATGCCTCCTAAAGCTTTGGTATTTCATATTATTTATATTTGTATTAATGGAATACCCTCTTTTTCCTTATTAAGTTTTCATAAATATCCAAAGCATGCTTTCATAGTTTTCTCAAGAATATCAACTATAATTGTAATCCATTGAGTGCATGTAGTTTGAAATTGCTTATGATATTGATTTAATGAGTATATCACTTCCACCTAGAAATGAGATCATCTATAACACCATCATATAATTTTTATTTTTTTCTTTTAGAAACAAAGTAGGTCCCTATACCAATATGAATTTTAAAAACAAAAACAAAGTAAGTCCCTATACCCATAAGCATTTTCTTTAACAACAAACCCTAAGTATTTCACAACTAAGTTAAATGCCAAAACATT
>JZKD02S0616635.1:94330-107311 GCA_000966675.3 Picea glauca
TTAAAAAGAATTTAAAGCGAATTTATCATTTGAGGATTTAACAAAAATTTATTATAATAATAATGGATAAAAATGGAAAGAGAGAATAAAAGAAGAGAAAGAAAAAAAATAAAAAAAAAATAAAATAAAAAAATAAGGAAACTTGGAAAAAGGAAACAAAAAAATGGAAGGTAGAAGACATAGGGAAAAAGCAAAAAGGGGATTTCACATTTAAGTAACTACTAAATTTTCAGAAGCATCAATTTAGGAAAGTGAATAAAAGCATGAGGGGATCTAGGAACCCTAGGAGAGATTTAAGGAGCGATTTTGGGGGTGTGAGGGAATTTAGATTTTTAATTAATAAACAGAAATGAATTATTGGAGAATCCTAGGGATGAGCGACACTTGGACGACAGAGATCGTTCAAGAGGAATTGTCATTAAAAATTAATTAATTACTAATTAAGAAAGTAGGTGAGTCTCATTTTGGCTATAAAAGAAAGGGAAAGGAAGGATGAAAGGGGGGACGGTAAGCGTAATGTTACGTTGCCGAATTGTGGTTTGACGGATCTTCTTGTGTGGAGTTGGGTGTGTGTATCAGCTGTGTTTTGGGAGTGGTAGCTCAGCCGTTGAGGCGAGCTGAGAACGCTAGTGTTCTTTCTCTGGATCTTGTGTGGCCCCTTTGCGGCTCGGGGGGCGACGGGGGAGGCAGAGTACCCTGCGCGTTTGGCAAGGAGGTACCGGTGAGCATTCGGCGGTCGGCAAGCAGGACGCGGTACGGAGCGCGGGAGTGGCAAGTAGCGCGGGGCTTCGATCGAGGGGAGGACATCAATCCAGGCCAGCTAAAAGGCAAAGGTATGGTCACTTATCTAGTAGAATAGAAGGCACTAAACTGTTGTAGACCCAACTATTATTAGAAAAATGGAATGGCTTGGAAATTTAAATAATGTTGCTGCATGTGTCGTTTCTTGGATGGCTTGTGTAGATTCAATTTAAAAAAAAAAAAAAAATTGCTTGTGAAATCTCATGATTTTAAATTAATGGCTGCTGCGCGGTAACTTTTATAAACCACCGTGTATTTAAGCCTTGCTGGAAAATGTAGTTCTGTCGGTTTGTTCACTGAATGTGGTTTTTAACCTCTACACCTTTGTTGAAACTTTTCTGCGTTTTGGAGTGGATAATCTCCTGCGTTTTTGGTAACAACCTCCGTATGTTCTTGATATAAAGTTCCTGTTGAATTCTGGCATTGACTCGGGATACCTGTAGGATCTATTTATCCCTGTTGGACCCGAATACACCAGTAAAATTCTTGCCTTCCTTTTAACGTTCTGCGCTGAAATCTGTGAAACCTTGGGGAAGTCGGTGTTTTCCTTTTAAGACTCGGCGTTCCCCACGTCCCTGTATGCGTTACGGGAGCCTCTATCTAACCACTACCTGTTGCAGTGCCGGATCCGTTCCCTTTCAGCTTGGTGCGCCTCCTTCAAACCTTGTCCTGTCAGTTGGCGAATACCACAGGTTTCTCTGCCCAGTAGTAGTTTGGCATTCAAATGGCTCGATAATTGCTTCTAATTCTGCGATGGTACGCATGACTGATTACGTCTTGGTACGACTTGCATACGACCAGACCGCCTGTTCTGAACCCTTGTGGTATTGCCGTGACCTTGATCTGGTTGGGGTTTAAATTTTTCGTGTTTTGATTGACCTCGGTCTGTAAATTTTTGTTTTAACCCAGTTACTGCCATCGCGAGACTCCAGGGGGTTGAGCTGTTCCGTCGTAGCACCACTGAGCTAACCCTTCAGGCGCGTTTCCTGGGCACGTCCCAATCCCGGTGCATCCGATATCTCTAAGTTCTAGGTTGTCCCTTGCYRGATTCGATGGTTGACTRYCGTTTTAACGCGGGGAGGAATCGTAGCTGAGTAGTTAGGTTTATATTTAGCATCTACGTTTTGGGTTAATGCCGTTTCAAACCTGCTGTTATTCCTGATGAGGTATTATTGCCAGGACGCCATACTAACGGCATTAGCACAGTGAATTTATTGCCACCCACGTTGCCAACGCGATTTCCGTTGTAGCGAACCCTAACAGTTATCACCTTGGGCTTTTTCCTTATGGTTGAAATTCCATTATTGACCCTTCCATTCTTGCCACATTATAATTTTGTTGTTTAACTTATCACCTTTAATTACTGATGCATTCCGATTCTAATGCTGCCTAAATTATCGTTTCCAGTTACTGACTCTGTCCTTAAAATTAATCGTTATTACAGCTGTTATCTTATCGTTAAAACCTCGGTGCTATCCTTAAGGTTATAGTTTAAAATCACTGTTTAAATTATCGTTGCAAATACTGATGTTAACCTTTAAAAATAACGTTTAATATTGTTGTTCATTATCGTTTAATTTGTTGTTTAAATATAGTTGTTAAATATGGACGCGATTCTTAACTCATTTGGGTCCTTTTAGGAATCCTGTTATTGTCGATCTCGTCCCAATCCAAAAATGACCTTTCCTTCACCGCTGCGTGGACACCCAGCCATTTTGCAGGACCTTGTTTTTGAGCTCAGGGAGGGGGTCAATGACCTCCAGTTCTGGGTTCAACAGATGGAGGGCAAGCTCTCTACCCTTCTCCAGCTTATAGCCAATCCCCCTCCAGCCGCTCCTGCGAACTCCAGCGAGGCTCATGAAAGCTCCAGTGACCATGCAAGCAGCCAGCACTATGATTCCACCGGAAACAACCCGCAACTCGAAGGGACGACAATTTTTCCAGAACCCAGGACTGCTCGAGCGTAGAAGGAAACCTGGGTAAGCTCTGAGGCAGGGGATGACGGTGCAGTTTCAGCAGTGGCGGCCGAGGAGAAGGAAGCCAACATCCAGGTGCATGAGGACAAGCGCCACAACGCCACGGATATGCAGTGGACTGCCGGTGGGACACCTATCATCGAGGAACCATGGCCTGGCCCCTTGCCTGAGTATGTTCCTGAATATACAATGCTTGTTCCATATTTTAGCTCTAGTGGCTCTCATGGCAGTTAAATAGGTCTAGTTTTATCTCTAGCACTGTTGGAATTTTTGCTACTTTATATATACGGTTGGCTGAACTGGTTTCTCCTCACGGAGCAGTTCAATAATTACAACCGCTTTACTCAGTCATTGTACTCTGGATTCTGGTTCTGAGAAGGTTTTTTATATAATACAAACACTCACTTACTTACAAAAAAAAAAAACATACTAACAACAATTCTACTATAATAAAGTCAAATGAACAAATATATTGTATATTCACATAGTTGTGTGTTGTGTGCTTCTTAATAAAATGTCACCAAAAAATAGTTTCTATTAATGTGGAAACTAGAATTGGTATAGAGTTATTGAAAATTGGTATAGAATTGGATCGAAGGTCCAGATTTGTACTCAATCCAATAGATGAGATTATATCGTCATTTCGCGTTTTGCGAGTTGGAAGGATAGAGCACCTTGTGCCTTTGACCTTTCAGTTAGTGAAATGCCAATCGCTCACCATGTGTCCTCTGGCTTCAATGGCCAAGAACATTTTGCGATCTCACATATCATGAGTTCGAGGGGTTAGAGCACCTCCTTCCTTTGAATTTCTAGTCAAAAAAATGTTGATCTATGACCACATGTCCTACCCAAAGATGGATGGTCCTCCTTCTTTCAGGAGTTTGTAAGCCCACTTCTCCTTGCACTTTAAAGAATGTGCAGGTTCTCCTGGATCCAACAATAGTTGGACCCCGTGCTCGGATCTAACGCCCAAGATCTGTCCTCCATCTATGCGGTCCTCCTCTCTAGACTTACAATGTCTTCTGAGAATATTTGCCATCGTTGTTCTTTCCATCAATGACAAGTTCACTCCCAACTGTAAATTTTCCAACACTCTATCCATATGAATTTCTTGTTTTTCTTCAACAACTCCATAATTGGATTTTGTATCTTCAAAAAACCTTCGACAAATAATCAATAATATCCTTCTAAATCCATAAATATATGTACTTCTTCTACGTTTTTTGGTGTTGTCCATTCCATAATGGCCTCTACCTTCACTGGATCCACAACAATACCTTCACTAGATATGTTATGTCCAAACTAATGAATATCCGATTGGTAAAAAGAACATTTTGATAGATTCTCGTACAATTTGTTTTCTCGAATACATTGTAGAACCAATCTTAGGTGTTCATCATGCTCGTCTTTCATCTGAGAATAGATCAAAATTTCATCAATAAATACTTGAACAAACTTGTCCAGGTATTTGCGGAACACCTCATTCATCAAACTCATTAATACCCCTGGGGTATTTGTCAAGCCGAAGGGTAAAACTGTAAACTAATTAGTTTCTTAATATTTTCTTAAATGAGGTCTTAGTTATATCTTCTTCCTGAATCCTTAACTGATGATATCTCAATCTCAAGTCAATCTTTGAAAATATCGTCGCTCCCTTCATCTAATAAAAAAAATCATCAATCCTCGGTAAAGGATATTGTTTCCTTATCATAGCTTTGTTCAATTGACGGTAGTGAATACAAATCCTCCTTCACCCATCCTTATTTCTAAAAAAAATGACTAGTGCACCCCACAATGATACTCTTGGACATATCAGTCCTAAATCCAACAACTCCTTCAATTTCATTTTCAACTCTTGCAATTCTGGTGCCAACATTCGGTATGGATTTCTTACAATCGTTTATGTTCCAGGTTTCAAATATATGGTAAACTCAAGTTCTCTCTCTGGTTGAAAACCTGGTATTTCCTCTGGAAATACATTTGTAAAATATGATACTACCGAAAGGTTTTCCAATCCTTTTGTCTCACCCTTTTCATTAAGTGCTAGGATGGAATATAACTTGCATCCCTTTCACATACTTTAATGTAATTGTATGGAAGAAATAAATCTCAATGACTCTCCTTGGTTTCTTCCTACAATTACTTTACTCTATTCCAAATCATTCATCAAACTTAACCATTTCATCTTGCAGTTAAGTATCACATCATGTGATTTCAACTAGTCCATGCCTATCACTATGTCATAATATCCTAAAATCATGACATAAATATTTACCTTTGTTACAAAATCACTCAAGTTAATGTTGCAGTTCATAACCTTTCCTCTGAATTTCTATTTGGCACCCGATACCATTTATACATATCCGAACTCATCTTGCTCGACTTCCTTTACCTCAATTACCTTTAGCATTGCACTAGAAATAAATCTATAAGTTGCACCTGGATCTCTCAAAATACAAAAAATTTGATCTGTGATCATACCTGGTGTCTCGAGCACACTAGATTAGTGCTCAGCCTGACGGTTTTTCATCACTGCATGTATCTTGTCCGCCTTTCTGAAATCTCCGACTGTAGTGGGTCATGATGATATGACCGCTTTTTCCTACTTAATCAGACAATCACACTGGTAATGTGGCTCTCCACATGTCCAACATCCACTCTTCAATCTAATGTTGCTAGTCCCCAAAGTAGAAGTTGTTCGCCTAACAATATGTGATCTAGGTCTGTTCAGTTGAAGAGGCCTAATATGTTGTTGTTGTTGTTTTTATGGTTCTCTATAAGGAGTCCTCTGTTAAGGGTTCTGTGATTGTGGTGTCAAGAACATAGTTCCTCTATGTGTATCTCGAGCATAGTGGACTGGTGCTCGACCTAGCGGTTGTTCACCACTACATGTATCATGTGGGCCTTGCTCAAATCTACGACTATAGTGGGTCCTGATGATCCGAGTTATTTTTCCTTCTTAATCGGGCAATACCACTAATAATGTGGCTCTCGACATGTCCAACATCTAGTCTTCGATCCAATTATTATAGTCCCTAAAATAGAATTTGTTGGCCTAACAATCTATGATCCAGATCTGTTCTATTGAATAGGCCTAAATTGTTTTTGTTGTTTCTATGGTCCTCTATAAGGAGTCCTCTATTGAGGTGTTTTTCATTGTGATGTTAAGAACATAGGTCCTCTAGGTGTATCTCCATGCCCATAAGTATTTATGGCTAGTGTTTGATTTTGTTGCGCTCCTGGTGTCATATGTCCAATTGGTATAGAATGATTCCTACCCTGACCCCCATTGTTCATCTCTTCCTCAACTATGAGGGCCTTCTAAACTACATCATGAAATGTCTGAGGCATTAGGATCCTTACCTTTGCACGAATTTTGAAGTTAAGGACAAATACAAACTTATTGACCTTTAACTTCTTTGTGTTCATATGTGGAGCATACCTAAGTAATTTGATGGACCAGGACTCATACTACAACATAATACAACCACCCTATTGTAAGGCATTAAACTCATTAAGATGGTGCTCAATGAATTCCTAGGAAAAGTACCTCTCTCATAACCATTACTCGAAAAAATCCCATGACATGTCTTCAACGACCACGTTTAGTTGAGGTAGGAGTGTCTTCCACCAAAAAAGAGCACTCCCTTTCAATTGGAAGACTACCATGTAGAAATTCCTTTTGGAGGTGTAATCATGAAGTGATAATTACATCACCATGTTATCCAACCATGCCTCGGTAGCTAAGTCGTCCGTGGCACCCAAGAACTCTAGAAAATTCACTTTCTCAACTTCTCTATGTATACTACTACTACCACTTGGAGAACCCTATGAACCCTCATTGGGAACAAACTATCTACCCTCGTCTTGATATAGGCAGTTGATCAATTCCTATGACATCCTATGGAAGGATCTCATCATACCTACCACATTTACTGCAACAAACTTCTCCTTCTTAGTAGTATGCTCATCTCCCTGAGGATATGATTCCTTTGGCATGGATACAATCCAAGGTGTCACACCTCTCCCTCTAGTACCACATCATCAACTTCCCCTGCATTCTCTAACCATGATTACCTACATAGGAAAATTTAAAAATTAATTAGGGATACATATTTAATCATTTTTTTTTAACACAGTGGAAGGTGTAATGGTCCAATGTCATAGCGTTGAACCCACTCTGATACCATATGTAACAACCCCTTTGTTAAGACATAACACAAGTGAATTCCATCGAGAATATTTTTTTTTAACATAACATTGCCATATTCAAATACATCATCATTGGTATTCATAGATTAACTACATCACATAAAGATAATTAAAGCTATCTAACAACACAACCTACCTAGAAGGTTAGGACCTCCAATACACACAATCAAAGCTCAAGTCCATGATTTATTCGATTGATTTTGACCATTAAAGGTCTCAGGACTAGCCACTGTTCTGAGGAACAATGAGATATCTAATTCCCAACTCCATTCTATTCTAAAGTACAAGAATAGAACCAACAACTCTCATAGCAATGATTCCTTCAAAGAACAAGAAAAATCTACTATGCTCAACAATCATGTAACAACACTCATGTGCAATAGAATACCAATTAAAACACAAATAGTCAATAATGAATCAATGTTAAAGTGTTATGGGGTAACATTTAAATTTAATCCTTTTGCCATCCATCTAGAATCATTACTCCATAATAAAGATATTAAAATTTTCTATTGAATAACACATAAAATCAAGGTGCATGATATTTCATGCAACAAGGTTATATTATCATACTGACATTGAAAGTAGATAGGATCAACTATTATCTGCCATCCATCTAGAATCATTACTCCATAATAAAGATATTAAAATTTTCTATTGAATAACACATAAAATCAAGGTGCATGATATTTCATGCAACAAGGTTATATTATCATACTGACATTGAAAGTAGATAGGATCAACTATTGATAATAGTATCGTTAGCTTAAGTTCTAAATTATATCAATGGAACCTTCATCAATATCCATCTCTCATCAAAATAGAATAAGGATTAACAACACATTTATTCCATAATACATCCTTGAATAATTTAATTACCTCATTTTCTATAACTAAACTTTTAAAGATAATGATTACTATATATTAAAAAATTTCATGGAGTTAGTATAGTCATAACAATATTACAATACCACCAACTTATTCAACATTCAATATATGATCCACTATATAATTTTATATACAATCAATGGACAAATTCAAGGTTTAACTCGAATATATATATATAAACATAAATATCCATATTATTAGAGTCAGAAAGGAGTAACGAAAAATGAAAAATCCTTATCAATGTGAGTAATGATTTCTCTCAATCCTGGAATACAAAATATATATATGCGTAAGGGATTTGGCGGTTAAAAGCGCAGCACAGTTCCATTAACCATTCACAAGGATGTGCTAAATATTGCGCTAACAAATCGTAAGTTGTCCAAGTTCGTTCATGATTAGGATGACGAATATGGTAGAGACATAACTAAACATATCAAAGATTGTGTTTACAAGGATACACGTTAATTAAGAGTACATTAATTAAAAATAGATCAATCTAAGGATCATAAACTAGATACGCAAGTGACGATCAATTGTCATATCACATAGATAGAGGATCGCTCCTCGATTTTAAGTGCATGGTTTCACAATGATACTGTCTCATAATTCGTTGAGACAATGAATGCAATTATCTCAATATACTAGGGATCAAGGAGGGACAATTAACCCACTGTAACTTGGCGTATAACGACCTATTTGAAAAGGATTTGGAGTAGTAATACTGAAGTGGATAGCTAATCTTAAGTCCTAGAACGAATCTACTTCTCGACGTGTAACCAAAGAGTTATGGTCGAATCATAATATTCTTCCATAACTTGATCTACATCATCGTTAACAAAGGAGATGTTTAGTCCAACAGATGTCAAGAAGAAACACTTGTAGGCTTCGTTGATTAACATCGTCATGATCATTTGTTTTGACCATCCAGAATCAATCTACCAGTTGGAAAACTCCAAATACCAAATGGAAACCAACCAATATCAATTACCATAGTCTTCGAAAATGTAAGAGAAGTGCAACTACAATGCATACTATGCATTAGTTGTGCGTAATTCGGGATATAGATTAACCTACTCTAGTGTCCATTGGAAATCAATGATCAGATAATCTATTGAAATATTCTCTCAAGACTTCAAAAGAGGAATTTCGATAACAAATCAGGCTAGCCAGTAGAGTTTGGAGGTACTCTCACTGTTAAGAATGGTAAGAGGTTGGCGTTCTATATGCTACAATAGACATAGTACATCAGAATCAGACACAAGGGATATGGTGATGTCGATCCAATGGAAATTAGTCTGGATATAACAAAACTAGATGATCACGAACATCACCGTAGTTCTATTCATGGCTGAGCAAACGTTATGACAATCTGGGTGATAATAATCAAAGAAATCTAAATAAGAACAAAGGTACAAAACGACCTGCTTGCAACGAAACAAAATCTCAGCAGGATAAAGTCTGGTCGATGAGGTGATACAAAGCAATTTCTTAGAAATCGGATACATAATAAAATGATGACCCAATTTTTAAATCGCCCAGGAAAAACTTTTAAATGAATTAAGCAAGGGTTGTAAGAAGAAATCTAAGTTATATTAAAAACCTCTATTCTTGACATAGTTCGAATATTAAATTCTAGTGTTGATATAAGAATTAAAAGTATACAGATCAAATTATTTGCTTGAAACAGGGTTGGGCATCAAGCCATATCGTTTAATTGAAGATTCGTTCCATCAAAATAGATTGATGTCAATCACAATGATTATCCAATAATTACAACAGAGGAATACGAAGTAATATTACACCAATTAAATTGACTATACACCAGAACTTTTAAGGATTGTATCTATCCACTCACTATTCTATATAATTATACGAAATACCACAATTAATAATTACCCAAATTTCCAATCTCTATTGTCAACGGAGTAGCGTATATATTTTATCAATCCTTTGTTTAATTGAAAACTATCGTAACTGCAAACTTATGTATTCGATTTCTGGTTACAAAATATGATTAACTATTATAACCACCTCATAAAATAATTGTCAATTAGCATAGGTATAACGAAAACATTCACACTATTTTACAAAAATAGATTAAACTAACACCAATATTCAATGTACAAGTTGAGGTCTAATTATCAACACTTTTAAATATTAAATAACGTGATCAATTTCACTATAGTTGAAGGTGATCTTCAATCCAACACTTGCACAATAATCCTACTTGATTGCTAATCTAGAGATTCCATCTGTACCTCCTAGCTAACCCTATGGGTACTCTTCTTCCCCCTTATCCCGCTAAGTCATAAAGGGGCCACAAAAAAGAAACCAGAACACAATATCTTCCAAGCTTGCCTCTCAAGGAACTTAAACGAAAAACCCAACTCTCGCAAGTAAAGCAGAGTCAACAAAATTTTGGTAGAATAAAAGTACCATGAAATGGGTGATCCATTTCCATTCTACACCATTTTTTTTATAGGAAAATCCCTAATGACACATGTCTCCATGCACAAATAATTAAATTTTTAACTTAATTTAATTAATATTATTCACCCACACACTTGTCACACTCTCCTCAAGTTGCACATGTAAAAACCATTTTTATTTTATTTAAAATACAAATTTCCCTCACATTCCCCAATGTGTTTCTATTTTCACTCTTAGTTGTCCCTTTGTTCCCCAAATTTTCATTTAATGAGTGTCTCCTAACTAGATCTTAGTTCGAGTTGGATTATGAGTCTTCGTGTAGTTAGACTAGAGGTAGTTTGACTCAATATTGCATTCCATGTGTACTCCTATTCTCTCATATTATTATTTCTTTCTATATTAAAAATCCATTTTATTAATTTCATTCACACATGTGCATTTTATCCAACTTTTAAATTTTCTTCCCCTTTTTCCTATAGTTTGATTATATTTTGAAATCCTTTAATTTATCTCACAATTCATTTAATACTTTATTTTATTTAGAACTAGACTTAGTCTTAGACTTAGGCTTAGACTCTTGTTAGGATTTTAGTTTATAATTTACTGTTAAATTAATTATTTTATTCTAACAAGGTCTAACCATTTCAATGTTTTATAGGTCACCTAGATTTATTGACTTGAGTTTCAATTACGTGACATTCCCTTCAATATGAACCTCCATCCTCCAAGGGTGCCACTCACTTTAGATTGGTTTTGGAAGTTTGTCTGACCCTTGGAGTCAACACTCCATTCTGTTGATCTTGTGAGAGACAAAGGGCTTCTAAGGAATAAGGACTCTGTCGTACTGCACGCCCCTTATAAATTATCATGAGTGACTGTCTTAGTCCACCCCTCCGACATCATCGGCCTCTCAAACTAGGTAATCATTAACCTACAATTCATACCACGCCAAGAGTTCTAGTAGTCTTTGGCAGAGACGTTTCCACACCTCTTCTTCAAATGTCTGGTTTATGTGCATGACCCCTTTACTCCTTATGTGAATCGGATTATCAATCATCATCAATTCTGCATCCACAGAAAAAAACAATGTCAATAATCCATATACATAAATCATACTGTAATCAATCATATGTCACATGTGTGTAAAATGAAATACTCAAACAAATACAATCCAATCCTTGACTCAATCCGGAGTCCAAGGAAGTTCATTGATTCCTTCAATATATATAACCTGTCATGTGTCCTACACACTTAGGAAAACTCACAATACCATCTACCAATATATATACATCAAAATAAAAACAATTCACAACACATCATCATCAACATATATAACCCATAATCAGAACGAAATCATAATGTACCATAAGCGGATAACTTGCATGAAAGTGACCTCAAAGAATAAGTCGATAAAAGTGTGCTCAGTAGAAGAGGATGTTACAACATGATACAATATAATATTAAGGATTTGCATAGAATATATCCTCTAGTAATTAACTTAACTCAAACCTTGGTCCATTCTTCAAGAGGGAGAATTTATTATTTTGTTTTTCAATGACTATTCCAATAGTTATTCATATTTAATATATATCGATAAGTATTTATCTTCTAAGAAATTTCCAAAATGATTTTTATTATTCATCCCAGATTCCTCTTAGAGCTTTGGTATTTCATATTATTTGTAATTGTATTAATGGAATACCCTCTTTTTCCTTATTAAGTTTCCATAAATTTTCAGAGCACGCTTTCCTAGTTTTCTCAAGAATATCAACTATAATTGTAATCCATTGAGTGCATGTAGTTTGAAATTGCTTATGGTATTGATTTAATGAGTATATCACTTCCACGTAGAGATGAGTTCATCTATAACACCATCACATAATTTTCCATTTTTTCTTTTAAAAACAAAATAGGTCCCTATACCAATAAGCATTTTCTTTAACAACAAACCCTAAGTATTTCATAACTATGTTAAATGTTATGCCAAAATATTTAAAGGAAAAAAATATGTTAAATACATTTTTTTTAAGAAAACTCAACCCATTAATTAAAAAAAAAAAAAAACTATGTTAAATACATTTTTTTTTTTAAGGAAAACTCAAACCATGCCAAAAAAAAACTATGTTAAATACATTTTTTTTTAGGAAAACTCAAACCATGCAAAGATATACATGATTTATGAGAATTAACTTACATCCCCTATGTTTCTCCATATTAATCCAAAATTTGTTTTAATCCTTTGGAAGCATTTCCAAACCACAACACACCATCTATAAATAAAATATGGGATAGACATAAATCCCTTCCTAATTTTATTCCTCATAATGGTAATAATGGACACCCTTGTCAAAATCTCATAGAAGGCTTGAAAACATAAATGGGTGAAAATCCATTCACTTGTATAAATAATCAATAAGATTGCAAGAATTATTTTCTCAAATTAAGTAGAAATTAAGTAGAGGTAGACATAAGATATTGATAGTAAGGATTAATCTTAATTACTTGCATGTAGTTTGAAATTGCTTATGGTATTGATTTAATGAGTATATCACTTCCACCTAGAGATGAGTTCATCTATAACACCATCACATAATTTTCCATTTTTTCTTTTAAAAACAAAATAGGTCCCTATACCAATAAGCATTTTCTTTAACAACAAACCCTAAGTATTTCA
>JZKD02S0616635.1:123426-133696 GCA_000966675.3 Picea glauca
CGCTCGAATGGGACCCCACTCCCCTTGGCACGCAACCCCCCCTCACAACCCACGTGCCTTATCTCTCCCTCCCCGTTTCCTTTCTTGCTCGGCACTCGATCGTCCTTATATTTGAGTATCTCCTCTTATATTCCTTGATGACCAGCCATACGTCTATGGCGTCATATCTATCCTCTCACCCCGTGCGAAGTCCCCTCTGCTCGTGGGCGATAATGGTTCCCATCACTTTCAATGGTTTGTTGATTAATTACTCATGGTTGTTGCGGTTTTCTCTCATTTTCTTCGTTTGTCTCTTCAGACTGCTCGTCCTTGACCCTGGTTGGCTCTCCTCTACTCTTTTTGTCCGCACCATTCTCTCTATCAGTCTCTGCTTCTACTTGTTTGGCGCCCACTCACCCCTTCTACTCCTCAACTCCATCATGTGGTGGAGGTCTATAGCTCCATGTTCTTGCCCAAATTGCATCGTTGAAGACCTCTAAGAGCAGTTTTGAGAACTTCGAATAGAATCTGGGAGGATGGAGGAGTGCACAGATGCATGACATCGAGATCTTCAACAAGAAAATCAGGGGATACGTGAGAATTTGGGAGGCCTTCAAACTCAATTGCATCAACAATAAATCCGTTATAACCAAGAATTGGCAATTGTTTTACGAGGAGTCAATAGGAATACAAGACATATCGGCGATGTTATCCAGCAATTGGGAAATCCTCGACAACCAGCAAACTTAGTTGGCACTGATGAATCTCAGCTTCCCTCTTCTTTTCACTCTAAATCCAATAACGTCCATCATGTTCCCATAGCGCTAGGCTTCGCAGACCACCATCACATAGAGGAGAACCCAAACTGCCATTACGTAGAGGAGAACCTAGCAAAGGCGAATTTAGAAGCTCAATTGGTGGAACAAAAGGAAAATCCTGGGCAATCTCATAACTATTAACCAAGTCTTTTATGAAATGTAAATTTTTGTTGTTGTTAAATGTGTATATCACTATTTTTACATGGCAGAACTGCAATTCATATGAACCAACTATTATAGTTTTCTTAGGCCTATATAAACAATTAATCTTTTTCAGAAGCATCAGAAATGCTCACACCCTGCCATGTGTATTTTTAAAAATTTTATGACCTTTTTAAATATAAATACCACCCAACCGTTTCTATTAAAAAATAATAATAATATTTTTTATTTTAATACTTTTCCACTTAAACAATATTTGAAAAAAATGTTTACAATTACTATCATAGCAATTTAAAAACCAGAAAAATATTATCGTTTTTACTCTCACATTCACTTATAATATATATATGAATTGTATGTATATTATATCACTATGAGTGTGTTAAGATACACATGTCACGTATTATAATAAGTTAGAAATACATGTTATCAAATTTATCATGATTCATGTGACATTTTTTTTAATGTTTTAGCTCAAATCCATGAGTAATTAAAGAAGATCTCATGGTTAATGGTAAAGTTGATAAAAGTTGATATTTTAGTTATTATATTATTTTTATTATTATTTAAAAAATATAAATTATTTTTTGAAATTTTGATTTTTTTTAATTAGTGATATAAGTGTGAAATATCTACTTAAATTGTAAATACATTCAAATATAAATTGTATATGGATAAAATGTGGATATACTTGAATTAGTAAGTTTCGTAAATATATTCAAATATAAATTGTATATGGATAAAATGTGGGTATACTTGAATTAGTAAGTTAAGTTATATTGTTGGTTACATGGCAAGTATCAAAACAATATATGGTATATTCATAAACAAGGAGAACTATCAAATCTCTTCCTTTAAGTGAGACTCGAGACATAGATATGGTCTGCATGTACATCAATTGAAAATTGGGAAGTATTTTAGAAACCTATCTTAATTGGTGGTGTGCGATCTTAGTTGTGATATATATACTTTGCATGTTTTCACCTCATACGAAAATGAACAATTTGTGTGAGAGATAGGTGAGCTAGCTAGTAAATAGTTAGTACTTCACCATGTTGCCACTCCCTTATATACAAACTATGACATTTAATGACATAGTACATAACTACACGTGCGAAACAAAGAGTATAGGACAACACGAGTGACATAAGCATTGTATATGGTTGAATAATCATATCATGCAATTCACGGACCATATTATCAAAACTAAATATCATTTTTATGTACAACTTTTTATCCATGTATAATATAATAGAAATATGTATATATTGGTCTTTCTGCACAAATTATTTCATTTAGGTTAGAATAAAGTTTCTTTTGTGCCCACCATTAAGTATTTTGATATAGGCTTTCACTTTAGTAAATTATAGTCTTTGCATAGACTTCTGTACACATAGTGTAAGGTATTTTAATAAAGGTTTTGTGAAATGATCACCATTTTTTCTATATTAGCACATGGACTTTAAGATGTGTATTCCACTTTCATTATCTTCTCAAATCTTATGGCTTTTGAGACATTAATGATATATGACTTCATGATCATGCACTTTAAAATGTGTATTCCACTTTCATTATCTTCTCAAATCTTATGATTTTTGAGACATTAGTTATATATGACTTCATGATTATTGTTTTCTTTAGTTATGCAAATATATATATCTAATACTATTAAGTATTTTGATATAGGATTTCACTTTAGAAAATTATAGTTTTTGCATAGACTTCTATACACATAGTATAAAGTATTCCAACATAGTATAAGGTATTTCAACAAAGGTTTTGTGAAATGATCATTATTTTTTCTATATTAGCACATGCACTTTAAGATGTGTATTCCTCTTTCATTATCTTTTCAAATCTTATGATTTTTGAGACATTAATGATATATGAATTTATGAATATTTTTTTATTTAGTTATGAAAATATATATATTTAATTTAAAAATGAAGTTGATTGACTTTTGTCTATTATGTATTTTCAAATACAGTTTTTTTTATTTTGATAATGTTGTGATCATACTGATCCAGGTGGATCTTTTAATAAAAAACTAGATGTTCTCAAATGATGATGAAAAGTTATCAATGTTAAAGATATTGATGAAATATTTCCAATGCAACTTGAATGGGCTCAAATGGATTTCGTATGAGAAGTCATGGTGTTGTTAAGTTTTGGTCAAACAGGAAAAAAGGAGGACAAGGATGGCACATGGCTTCACCAAAGATTGACACGTGGGAGTACATAAATTTACTCATGGATGTATGGATAGAAGAAATGGTAGTACGATCGAGAAACATGGTAATATAGACATGACATGTGGCAATATAGATGTTGACGTGACATATTAACTAGGTCGTATGAATGTTGATATGGCATGCTAACTGGGCTATATTGATGCTAATGTGGCATGATGACTGGGTTGTATGGATGATAATATGGAAAGATTACTGGGTGTACGAAGAATGACATGGAAGGTCGACGTGGCACTAGCGTGACAGGCTAGCGTGGTGTTGATAGGGTGGGATGATTGTGTAGGGTCACCATGTGGGATAATTAGAGGCTGCCACATGGAACCACCAAATTTTCCAAAAGGGCCTTATCAACTCCAGAACGATTGGCGGGTGGATCAAACTCCTAACCTCGTCGGACCAAACCCAATGGCCTTCTATTGTACCACACGAGGGGCTTGTTATGAATAGTTAGAAAGTACTACTTAAAGTGATATTGTTGTAACTATATGTCAAAGGGTGAGGCCTGCGGGCTTGACCCCACAACCTTCACCCCAAAAAATTATATATTTAACCAATGTGTGCATCATGAGACTTGTAATAGCAAACAAATAATATTATATTTGATTTACAAATATTGTGGATGGACCGGAATCCCAACCGGTGTAGGATGGAACCCGTGACCTTCATAATATAATCATGTGCCCTAGCACTATAATAGAGTGGTAGATTTGTAAGGATTGTTGTATAATGTTTTTATATTTAGATGTTATTCCCACATAAAATTTGAAGAAGTGGTTTTTGTAAGACAATGTTTGCAAACCAAGAGAGGAGATAGGTTTTTTCTAGGCCATTAAACCCTTGCAGTAAGTGAGAAGACTAGATTGTTGTAGGTTGGAGAAAATTTTTGATGCAATTGAGCATTTGACATATTAATGGAGCGGTAGCTTATTGGAAGCGGACTTGGAGACTTAGGCCAAATTGGGTGAACTCCATTAACAATATTGTTCTTATCTTGTCTCTAACATTTCTACTATTCTTTTCTTCAATTCAACATTCTTAATTATTCACTAAGGGTTATTGAGTGATGAGATAAATTAATTCACGATTATAAATTGTAATTAAGTCATGATTTTTGAATCACATACAATATCTTCTAAACTATGACTTCTACACAATTTTCTATCCAATAATTTGAGTTAGTTGTATGTTACCTAAATGTTAATTAATGAGTAAATTAGTTCTTCCAAATGAATTGTTGAATGTTCATTAAATGTAACGTGAATAGATATGTGTTAGGGACCTAACCTTTGTAACCCCTTACATAGGTATAATACCATATTTTTCATGTAATACATGTCGATATTAGTAAATAAGGCCTAGTTAACAATGCGGACAAGTCTAATGTAAGAAGAATTAATAGAAACTTTTGCTTCTAGAAATATCTTCCTTCAGAATGGTGTTCAGAAGACAGAATTAGTATAAATAGGAGTAGAAGGCATGAGAAAGTCTTGTCTTAAGAATTATTTTAATAGAGATTTACTCTACTCGAGGTTTCCCCCTCAAAGAGGCAAGCTAAATTGGATTTATATCCATAAAGGTATCATTTTTGGTGTTTTGATTCTTTATATTTTACTGTTTTAATCGTATTTGCTCCACTTTTTTTGTTTGTTTTTATGATAATACATGCGGTACCTAAAAAGTGGTATTAGAGAAATTTTCTCTATATAAGTTGTGGGATTTTGTTTTTCTGGGGTAGAGATGTGTATTATTGGAATATTAAAGAAAAAAGATCTGTCATTCATCCAATAAAATTGAGATTGGGGAACACTACATACATGAGTTATATATGATTTCATAGGGTTACTAGAATCAAACGTTTCACATTGTTGCAAAACTTTGTAACCCCTATTGGTAACTCTTCAAGTAGTACCGCATTAGACCTAATATGTACATGGCCATCACTCCCACGTATCAACATGTATATCAAGAGTCCAGGACGACTTTGGGTATTCCCATTCCGAAAAATCTCATTCCAATCATATTCATTGTGAAATATGTCTTCCCATAGTCGATGTGAACAAAATTGATGTCTCAAATCCCATGGGTTGGGTAACTCAAATGGAAAATTATTTCTCCTTGCATGGCACCATTGATGAATTGGAAAAACTTTGATACAATGCCCTATATTTAAATCTGAAATGCTAGAAATGGTTTCAATGGTGTATAAATTCATGCTAAGGGTATGTTTCTTGGACACAACTTGTCACCGATATTTGTGAATTCTTTGACACGGATGCACACCCTTTGGGTCGTTTGACCAAATTGAAATAGTCTGACAAAGTGGAATAATTTATAAACCTTTGAGCACATGGCTTTAAAAACTAGTAGTATTTTAGATGCCTTAATCCATATGGATGTCGGTGGCCTCTCACGTATTCCAATTGACTCATTTTGGAATTTTTCCAGTTTGGTTGTTTTTTCCCTAGTTTTTGGGTCCCTGACTTGCAGGGCCATTTTGAGGCCCTAAACAACGTTTTTTAGGGTTGAACACAATCCAAATGACCCTTGATAGATAACAACAAAATGTGTAGTCCTCGGATAGACCTTTCCAACGGGATATTGTGTGCCTAAAACGAATATCGTATACAAAAGTTACGACCCTGGAAGTTGATGTAATAACTTACCTAAACAGGGCCCACATGTCGTTTGGCGGTTTATCTCCTAGGGTTAGGTTTTTTGGATGTATAGGGTTTTTGACATTCCTGCTTATTGTAAAAAGGCCTTCAGAGCCTCATTGTAATCATATTATGGCGAATGAGCATAGTTGTCACATCTCTTCTCAAAGATAATCTGCCACCATTATAGCAATCTTGTTTCTGCTGCATTTTACAGTTTCAACTTATTTCTTATTGAATAGATACCAGTTTTACTGTATATATGTTAATTTTTGTTAATCATATTTTGACAATAATCTATATTCATTTTGTTCTGCAAATATATTCTGGATCAATGGTATCAGAGCATTCTACTCCTTATCGTTCTTAATGCATGTCCCCGATGAGGTCAGGGTACAAAGAATTGGGTCTCGAGCTTGTTTTTCTTGAGGACAAAATCTCTCGCATGCCCAAACGACCTCTCATGGTAGAAGAAAATAAAGACAACGAGACAGGAAATGCATTCAAAATGTTTCTCGAGAAAACTTGCATGCAATTGAGGAATAAGATGATGGATACTTTTGCGCAAATCCTTCGATGATTACCAACAAGTGACACATCTTTCTAAAACAGAGGTGTCGCCCCCTTCAACGTACAAATAAAATTTGATATTCCTATATTTGAAGGTCATATAGATGAAGATGTGGTAGAAAAATGGTTGAATCTTCTAGAAGGGTATTTCTCTATCCATAAATTCTTGAATAGAGAAAAGATTACTTTTGCACTCCTTAAAGTCATCCTCCATGTCAAAGATTGGTGGGAAAATTTCTTTGAGAAAAAGGAAATAGAGAAACCCTCATTATTTACAGTCACAGTCACCTAGGAGGCCTTCAGGAATGTTATTAAGGAAAAATACTACCCTGTTGGAGGTTATGACGACATGTACACAAAATGGACCACGTTGCACCAGGAAAGAGACCAAGCAGTGCCCGAGTTCACAAATATATTCCATACCTTGCACACCAAGATGGGTATCAAATATTCTGAGTGACATACGGTGCTCAAGTATCGTGGCAATCTACATAGATACATCCAAGACGAAATGGAGTTTTTGGATATCTCATCCTTGGGCTTGGACTACCGATATTCCGTCAAAATAGAGAAAAAGATCAAACAAAAGACACACAAATTTGGGCTGGGGAACCCCTCACAACAAAAGGCAAGAAAGGGTGGCCCCAAGCCATAGAAAAAAGGATAGATAAAAGAAGAACAGCCTCAGGAAAACCATTCCAGGTCACAAGAAAATAAGGACACTGGAAAGACAAAGAAAGATACCGGGAAGAAGTGTGACTTCTATAATATCCCCTAACATAACACTCTTGATTGTCACTCAAAGAAGTCATTAGTGGCTGAGGTGAAAACCTCTTAATAAGATGTTGGTTCTAACTCTGATTCAGATATAGAAAGGGGGAGATAGATCGTAGACATAGAACATAGTGATATCGTTTCTACGACCAAGATCCAGCTCGGTGAACTAGATGATCCAGAGGAAGGCGAGTTCCTTTTTCATTAACATATGTGGGTGAAGGGTACCTCATTGTACTTCATCGTTGATAGCAGTAGCCAGAAGAACCTCATCTCAACAGAGGTTGTCAAGTGACTCGCGCTACTGACAACACCGTACCCACAACCCTACACCATCAAATGGCTCTGCCAACGAAGCGACATCTGCGTCAGCCAACAATGACACCTGTCATACAACATCAAGACCTTCAAATATGAGGTATTGTGTGATGTTTCCTCTCTTGAAGTTTGTAATTTTTTGTTGATCTAGCCATATTTATGGAAGCGTCATGTTGTATATGATTCTAGGCCTTGCAGTGTTATTATGAATTTGAACAAGAAATTGTATAGGATACATGAAGCAGTCCCAACCAGTGTTATTTCCTTGATCTCTGCTAAGAAATGTTGAAAGGTCATCTCTCAGACAAGGAATTTTGTCTTCTTTGTGATTGGCTCTCAGAATGAGTGAAAGATCGTAGCCACATCTAGGGTCTCTATGGTCAACCTCTCCACAAAGTAGAATCAAGTGAATAAGGTGGTGGAAGAATTCTCAGATATCTTCTCCTCATATAGATGAGTACCTATGCACTATTAGGTCAAGCACCCCATCAATCTGACCCCCGACACACTGCTTCCCAATGGGCCAGTCTATCGTCACTCTCTGTTAGAGAATAAGGAAATCAAGTGACAGATCCAAGAACTAGTCCACAAGGGGCACATCCCTACCATCTCATCACCTTGCGAGATCCCAATCGTGCTGGTACATAAGAAAGATGGAATCTCGTGACTCTGCATTGATTACTGGGCCCTAAATAAAATCACATCCAAAAACCGATACCGAATTCCCTAAATCGAATACCTTCTTGATCAACTCACGGGGGCCAAATACTTTAGTAAGATTGATTTGATGTATGGCTACCACCAAGTCCCGATAGAAAAGACATATGTATGGAAGACTGCCTTCAAGTCAAGGGAAGATCTTTTTGAATGGTTGGTCATTCCCTTTGGTTTGAAAAATGCTCCAACCACTTTCATGAAGATGATGAATGATATACTGCAATCATTCACAAATAATTTTGTAGTGGTGTATCTAGATGACATTATCATTTGCAACAATACTTGGGAAGAACACTTGTATAATATTCAGCAGGTTCTACACACCTTGTGGCAGCACCAACTCTACACCAACCTGGAAAAATTCTCCTTTGGCATGGACAGGGTTCATTACTTGGGATACATTGTTGACCATCATGGTGTACATGTGGATCCATCCAAAATACAAGTCATCTGTGACTGGCCAGCCACAACCACACTCACTGAGCTTCAAAGCTTCATGGGCCTTGCCAATTTCTACCATAGGTTCATGTTGGGATTATCCCATATTTCATGGGCCCTCATCCAAGTAACCATGGGTGGTGGTAAGGCAAAATTTGTGTGGGGCCGATCCCAAAAACAGTCATTCAATGACTTGAAGTAGTGCTTGTTCTCATCCCCAGTTCTTTCACTACCATATTGTAACATCTTGCTCTTGCGTGCCCCTGATGTGACTTATTCTTTGAGGACACAGGAGTGAAAGTTATCCGATTCATTATATGATTGACTTCTAGCTTATGGATTATGATGTTGAAACTGTGGATTATGATGTCATGTTATGATATCATGTATAAACATGTGTTATTGACTTGTTTCTCTTTAGTGTGTAGGACTCTTGATAGATTGAGGATGTCGATTGCATCAGTGGACCTCCTTGGACTATAAATAGAGTCAGGGAGTGGACTGTATATGGTTGATTGTTTTTTTTATTTCATATGTTTCATATGACTGGGTATATTACGGTGCTTTTTATGGATCACTGACATGTTCATTGATGGATGCAGGATGATGATTTCTTTCTAATCAGACTCACATTTGGATTAAAGGGGCCATGCACGACAACCAAAATATTGGCATCCTAGCTCAAACTATAGGTTAACGATTACCTAGTTTGAGAGATTCACGATGCCATATAGGTAGACTGAGACAGTCACTCACAAATATTCTATTGGGAGCGCAATAAGGAAACATACATATTCCTTAGAGGCCCTTAGTCTCTCACAAGGTCGCCTGACGGGTTATTGACTCCAAGTGTGTATGTCTACCAAAATCAGTCAAAACGCCAATGGCACCCTTGGAGCATGTAGTGTGTCTTGAAGGGAATGTCACATAAATGAAACATGAATAAAGGGGAGTGGCACCCTTGGAGAAGATAGTGCATCTTGAAGGGAACTTCATGGTTTTAACACTGGTGAGTCAATGAACCTAGGTACCTAGAAAACAATATCTCATTTTGACTTGGTCATCCTTGAAATAAATGTTGTATGAATAAAGTTTAATAATTATGAATTTCTCTTAAAAACAATTTTTGTAAGACTAATTGAAATTAGAGAATAGGTCTAATTTGGGGTATAAGAACTAAAAATAATTAATCATTTAATAAAGGGGGGATGAAGAAAAATCAAATTTAAAAATTAAAGGAGAAAGAATTATCCAAAAAATTTAATTGTTGGCTATGCACAAAACTTGCTAATTTAGAACTTAGACCAAAAAGGGGAAACTTAAATACAAAAGGAATGTGGAACATAGAAGGGATCTAGTCTAGAGAACTTTCCAAATTCAAACTCAACTAAGATTTAAGAAAGGCGCCAATCATTAAGGGAATGTGAGGGAATAAAGGGCAATCGAGGAGCATTTTTAGGAACACTTTTAGGTGGGTGAGTGATCCGGGGCAGGATCTTTTATGATTATGGTTGAGTTTTAACTTGCATGAATATTTTAACCATTTGAGAAATTAACGAAAGAAGGAGGAAAGAAGAGGATATATATATCA
>JZKD02S0616635.1:138039-160013 GCA_000966675.3 Picea glauca
AAAAATGGAGAAAATCAGCTATTAATAGCCAATATTAATTAAAAAAACCAACAATTTGTTTTAAAACCCACTTTAAAACTTTATAATAGGCCTTTGGCCCCCAAACCACGGGCGCGGCCCCCTTTAACTCGGTCACATGGCATGCATGTGGCCACGCGCTAAGCGCGGGCCACACACACCCGTCCTGCTCCTGGTCACATGGCGCGTTTCACCGAAAACCGTGGCTAACTGCTGGTTACACGTATATTCGTGAGTGGTTGTGACTCCGGGTCATATGGCTTGGTCCACGGCCATGTTGTAACAACTCCCGTGCCGGTGTAATGTTGTCGTTTGTACCGAGGGTCGGGGCTAGAGCCCCGGCCCTTTTCCCGCCGGTTATCACTGTAATGCCAATTCAAATAATATTTGCGCCAACTCTGTTACAAGCACCACCCGTAGCCCGAGTGGCTAGACCGCTCCGCCAAATCGATGCCCTGCCTGGAGGTCAGGGGTTCGAACCTCCCCGACGACCAAACCAAATTTTAAACAAAGAAACCAATGACGAATCATGGGGTGCCACGTGGCAGCCCCTGAGTGGACCATGTGGCACCCTTTTCAACCAACCGGAGTGTGCCACGTGTCGGCCTCTGATTGGCCCACGTGTGCCGCCACATCAACCAACCGTACGCCACCTGTCCTGCTGCGTCAGCATGCCATACTGACACGTCACCTGCCACTTGTGTCTGCCGTACTGACACGTCACCTGCCACATCAGCTGATGACATCACCCTGCTAACGTCAGCGTGCCACGTGTCACCCTGTGAGTGGTGACACGTGTCACCTTTTTATTGGTCCAACTGTGCACCAAAAAGGTCAAATCCGTGTGACACGTGGCGCGTCCTGGTGACGCCACGTGTCCTTCTGTACGGTCTGCCACGTCATCGGTACGACCTGCCACGTCACTGTACGGACCGCCACGTCAGCACTGTACGGACTGACACGTGTCTGTACGGACTGTACGGACAGGTACAGTCAGCATCCCCAAAATTTCCCTGTTTGGCTTTTCGGACAGAAGGCGATATCTTCCTCATACGGACTCCGTTTGTGATAAAAATTATACCACCAGATTCAGGAAGACGAGACGGACGCAATGGTTCAGGTTTCGTCGCATTCCAAGCACTTTCATTTTTGAGCATTTTTAAGCCCTATCTGGCTTCTGGATCTGTTTTCAGATCAGTGAGGGTAATTGACAAATTTAATTTAATTAATTAGTTGAATTTCTGGTGCAACTAAGGGATCGAGTGACAAGTGTTTGGGGGAGAATATTCCTATTAAAATTTTAATAAAAAGAATTAAATGTGTGTTTGGAAACTAGTCACTAAGAGAAATCTATAAAAGAAATGGCCAAGGAGGGGAATGGATCACGTTTGGTATGCGTAAGGTTATGATTCTGGATTTTACTCTTGACTAATTTTTGTTGTGGGAGTTGGCATATCCAACTTGAACAGAGAGTGGTAGATAGACCTTTCTAGGCGAGCTGGGAGCTAGCTTTATCTAGTTCATGTGCATGGCCCCTTTCTGGCTCAAGGGGATCAGAGGAAAGAAGAGTACCCCTAGTTTTGGTTGGAAGGTATCGGTTAGGTCTCAATAGTTGGCAAGAAGGATCTAGATGAAGTGAAAGCGAGGGACAACCCCTTCAGATCATTCACCTAAGGTTATGATATGCCTTTAAATTTGTAGTTGTAATTTAGTTATAAATTGTATATAGATTCATGTGTGGGTGAAATAGTTGAATATATGTTATGGTGGGCAAGATCGCCTGATGTGGATAGCTGGGATTAATCTTGACAGATTGGTTTTCCCTTCTATCCTCGTGCCTTGGTTAATTTTTCTCCATGCCTTAGAAAATTTTGATCTTGTGCCTTGGATTTTTTTTTATATCGTTGCACCTTGGTTTTCTTACTCTTCATGCCTGAGTGGTGGCTTGGCGTTTTTTCCTGGTTGCACAAAAAAATTTGTTTCCCTGCGTTATTTTATTTGGGTTTTACTCTACCAGAAGAATGTGTGAAGCATTGTTTTTTCTTTTAATTTTTACTTCGATTTACACTCAGATTAAATGCACCTAGAACCTTGCGCAACCCTCTTTTTACTTCGAATAAATCTTTGTGTTTTTATGTTTACATTCACTCATCGAAGGTATCTCCCTTTCTCATCGATATTTAAATTTTCCTCCTTCGATATTATTTTCAAGGCTCATCTGTTTTTAACCCTCACTACACAGCAAAATGCTTACTTTGAAATCTGCGATATGGGGCTTCAAACTAGCCTCCTATGTGATGAATCTTAGCGCCATTCTCTTTCTTACATCCCTCACGTTTTCTTTTTCCTCATGCCCAACAACCTTCTCCTTGAACCTCTACATTCTGAAATTTCATCTTTGCATTTACTTTTAATTTCTTTGCAAATCGTGATAATTTCCCAATGACTTGGGTGATCTCTTACCAAGCTTTCTTTGGTTTTAATTTTTCCACAAATTCATGCCTTTACCCAACAATTTTTCTATGATCTAACCATGCATTCTCCCAACCTCTTCCACCTTAAATTCTGAGTTAGATTGTTTAGTCTACACTATATTTTTATTTCTCTGAGCATCATCCCATTTCCTCTGTGTACTCTTAATTCGCCCTCCACTTATGTAGTTTTGTACTGGGTGTTTGGGGAGGGAAAATTTATCTATTAAGGGGAAACATAAACCATTTCCTGAAGGAGCAACAAGTATGTTGGAACGATATCTTTCTCAAGGGTGGGCTAGGTGAATTGAATTTGATGTCAGTGTAAGTGTTGCTTATATTCTATTTCTAGCCGCCTGGTAGCTCCCGTAAATCCAATATTCATATGTGCAGTAACTACATCCAGTCTTAGGTGCATGGGTAAATTATGCTTCTGAATCTTAATGTGATTCCATGGGAAAATTATGCTGCCAATGAAGGGGATAATTGTAGTCTAGTTCGGGAACATTCATAGCAACAAGTTTATAGCTTGACTTCCCTTCAATGTATTAATCACTTGCCCAGCTATGAGGTATCTCCCTCTCTGAGATGATGTGTTTTTCAATGCCCATCGTTCGGGAAAATAGCCATGCATCCTCCCATTTTTCCACTTGGTGTTTTTCTACTTTTAACTGCAATTCATTTTCCTTCTCCTCGGAAATTTATCCTGCACACTCAGTGAACTTTATCCTCCATGATCAACGAAAATATTTCCTCAATGCTCAAGGATTTTCATGCATAAGTACCCCTGGGATTTGAGCAATGAATTCTCCTAGCTTGGGAGCATGTCATCTTTTCTTTTTTCATTGTGTTCCTACCTTCTGATGTGGACAACCGCTACAAGTTGAGAAAAACAGAAATGCCTAGCATGCTCATGTTGCCTCTGCATTTTGATGTGTATTCCTTGATTTATTAATGTTATTATTAAATCTTATAATAATTTTATCCTTAATGTAAGCTTGTAGTAATTGCTCAACTTTAAATATTTCTTTTATTAAATGTTTAATGAATGGGTTATTTAATGGTTTCATAATGGTTATTAATTTTATTATTAATGATTATAATAATGTCCATAATTAATGTAAGCTTGTAACAAATGCTCATCTTTAACTATTTCTTTTATTAAATGTTTAATGAATCGGTAATTTAATGGTTGCATAAGCATTATTATCTTTGGTGATTATTAAATGCTATAATAATGTTCATGATTAAAGGTTGATGTTATTAACTATTTAGGATGAAGGGTTATTACTAATGGATTGTATGTCATAATGATTAGTTAAGTGATTGCATTTTTCTTGTGTCATGTAAATAAATAGATTCTCTTGTGCTAGGGTTTATGCTAGTGATTAAGAATTTGGATTGCTTGCACTCTAGAATGAATGTTGATGTGTAAAGGATTAAGTAATTTGTTTATTTGTGCTAGGGAATAGTGTTGTGTAATTTTTTAGTAAATTGGATTATTGCGCCATGGATAATGTAGTTGTATAAACAATTAATAATCAAAGAATCTTACGTCTTGAAAAGTAACATTAATAGATGATCGGTTGTGATTTTTCTTAGTAATGCACCTTGAATTTAAAACTGATATATGATGGGTTTTATTAATTCTCTTGTGCCTTGCCTAATAAACTATATAACTCTTGTGTCTTAAATTTTGTGGGGTAAATGATGGATTAATTGAGTATAATGCTTGTGCATGCATTAATTATTATACGTTGAAGGGTTATCGTTTTAGAAGTTGATTCACATGCGCATAGACTATTATATGTTGATGGATTTTGTTTTAGAAGATGATTCATGCATGCATTAATTATTTTGATGGATGGTCATGGGTGGATTCTCGTCTTGGGCATCATAATGGAATTGACGTGTGAACG
The DNA here is from genome assembly GCA_000966675.3 of Picea glauca. NCBI lineage: Eukaryota > Viridiplantae > Streptophyta > Pinopsida > Pinales > Pinaceae > Picea > Picea glauca. Next base: position 142,448 of record JZKD02S0616635.1, read on the forward strand.
CTAGCAATTAAATGCTTTGCACCTTTAAAATAAGATATAGTTGATTACTTTGCGTCTTATCTTGTGTCGTCATATGAACAATGAATCATTAAGTTTTATCTTACTTGAGCCAATATTTTTATAATGATGCATGACTGGTGAAGTAATAATATTTACATGCGCACCTTAATTTAATGGCGTATGATTGCTACGCCATTCTTCCTTGCACCTTAGAATTACTGATAATGGTGTTTGAATTTATGTGATTGATTTACTCCCACAATGAATTCAATTGATGTTTAATCTTGTGTCATTGCTTAAGTTGACATGAGAATGTTCATGAATTATTACTCTCATAGGAAGCGGATATTTAATGTTGATGTATGATTGATAACGATGATGGTTATCTATGCACAATGTTTAATTGTGAATTAGAATTGATGGATTGATGGTCCTTATGGGATGTGTTAAAGGTTTAGGATTTGTACTGTGTTGCGTCGTTATTAAAGGTAGAATGCATTGATGTTGGGCTACTGTAATTATTATGTTAATACATTGATGTGCGTTTCATGATTCATGGTGGTGATGTGTTGGTCATGTGTCATATTGGATTATTAATGATTTATTATTTTTTCGTTAATTTATGTGATTGATGTGTTGACGATGTTCACTATTTATTATGATGTTTAAATTTCCCATCATAGCTTTAAAGGAAAGAAAAAATTGACATGTTGTACATCATTTGGTTTTCGTAATGACGGGGTAATTTCATATGGTATCAGAGCGGGTTCAAACCTACGACTGTGGATAGTCATGCCTTCTGTTGAATTAAACCCTTGAGAAATGCTTAGTGCTAATTAAAATTTTAATCTGTCCATAAGTTAATCACGGTTAGAGGACGCCACATAAATTCACAACGTGGTGCTGGGGAAGGAGGTGCGACACCTCCATAAGCACTCATGCCCTAGGAGTATAGCCCCCAAGGGGAGGAACATGTCCTTCAACAGGATTCAATTGTTGTAAGGGATGTGGATGGTCTAACAAGGTCCTTCCAGATAAAGTTCAGAGGGCTTGACTGACCATTTGTACTGAGATGAGGCTAGGGAGCTTGTAACCCTAAGGGTCCACAGCCTGCCCAGCCAGTACTAGTAGCATTCATGGAGAACTCAAGAAGGTAATTTACTGAGTTCACAAGTTCCAAGAACGGCTTAGCTGCCGAGACATGACTGGAGAACAAGGCAATGTGCTTCGCGTTTCGTAGTTACGACCTCCAACACTAAGTTCCACATGGTGATATTTAGCTAAAGGGGAGCGCTCTTCTATGGTGGAAGGCTCTCCCACCTCAATTAAACATGGTCATTGAAGTTGTGTTATGGGAACGATTCGAGGAACTGTACCAGGAGAAGTAATTGTCCGAGGAATTCATTGAGCACCAACTTGATGAGTTCAATTCCTTATGACATGATGGTCATATGGTGCCATATTATGAGACCATATTTTTGGAGCTACTTAAGTATGCCCCACATCTGAACACAAAGAAGCTGGAGATCAGCAAGTGTGTGATCGCTCTTAACTCCATCTTTCGTGTGAAGGTGAGGATATAAATGCCTCGGACGTTGTGAAATGTAGTCTAGTAGGCCTCATAGATAAGGAAGAATTGACTACGAGAATTAGTGCAGGACTCCTACAAAACCATATGGAATGAAAACATCTGGTGCGCGGCAGCAAAAGATGCCAACCTGACAATACCTATTGGTAGAAAGATACGTCTATAGAACCCTTTTTCATGACACTGTGATGAGAGATCCTCAGCAGAAGACCCTATACAAAGGACCTCTGCCAACAGTCATAGTTAGGCTTGTTAGTAGAAAAGACTAGGAATGTAGGTTGGTAGGCTAGCAGCTTCTACTTTAGGGAAAGGAGTTTTGGACCGAAGATGGGTGCTGGACATGTGGATATTCCACCTTACCAGGAAGACTGTCCGGTTGAAAATTCCAGAGCAGTCAGGTCAACAAGACACTACCGTTGGGGAGATGGGAGAGGCCCACAAGATTCTTGATCGTGGTGAATAATTGCTAGAACGAGTGCAAGACCACTATTCTCAAGGCATCGAGTACCATCACCAACCAAAATTTAGTATTTGTTAGATCCCAGTGCTACAGAGAGCTCTACTTCTAGTACCGTGCTAAAGGGTTCTAAGTAAAGGATTTCGACTGGACAGGTTTATGTTCATCGAAATGGCTTTAGGTGCCAACGAATCGTTGGAGAAAGGGGTATGAACCGTCTCTTTAACCTGGGGAATAGTGTAAATAATTCCAACCTAGGTCATGAACTTACGATTTTATGACGACATGATTAGTATGGACTGATGGGAATCACATGATGTGATACTCAATGATTAGATGAAGCGGTTGATTTGGACTGGCGATGAGGTACATAGAAGTACGATTGTAGGAAGAAAATGAGGAGTATACTTGGGTTTCATTTTTTTCTTACAACTACAAGATCACATGCGTAAGGATGCAAGTTATATGAAAATTTAGTTCTTAATGTAAAGGGAATGGTAGAAGGATTAGAAAACCTTCCTGTAGTATGAGAGTTTGCGGACGTGATTCCCAGAAGAATTACCAGGTGTGTCGCCCGAAGCCAAGATGGAATTTACCATCGACCTAAAACATGGAACTGAACTGATGGCCAAAATTCCTTATCGAATGTCGACACCTGAGTTACAGGAGTTGTTGGACCTAGGACTTATATGCCCAAGTGTATCTCCTTGGGGTTCTCCTGTTATTTTCTTACGAAATAAGGATAGATCTTAGAGACTCTACTTGACTACCATCGAGTGTTCCTTCATGACATATTGATATATTCTTGGATGATGGAAGAAAATGACGAGCATTTGCACTCGGTACTACAATGTCTACGAGAGAACAAATTGTTAGGGAAACTCTCAAAATGCTCTTTTTATCAATTGAAGATTCATTACTTAGGGCATGTCATCTCTGACTAAGGCATCACGGTGGATCCAGCGAAGATAGAGGCTATTATGGAATGGCCTATGCCGATGAACGTAGCCAAAGTATGCACCTTCATGGGTTTAGCGAGATTTATAGAAGGTTTGTCGAAAGTTTTCAAAGATAGAAGATTCAATTACAGAATTGCAGAAGAAGAACAAGAAGTTTGTATGGACCAAGAAATGTGATGAAATATTTTGAAGGCTCAAGGAGTTGTTGACGACAATGACAATACTAAAATTCCCTAACATGGATGAGAAATTCTTGGTATACCGACACATCCAAGGAAGGCTTAATCAGAGTCTTGGTGCTAGATGGTCGAGTGATCTCTTACATCTCGAGAAAGTTAAGGAAGCATGAGGAGAACTGTGTGACGCATGATTTGGAGTTATTAGCCATTATGTATGCCCTAACAATGTGGATACGCTACCTGATTCGATGAAAATTCCAACGAAAAAAAAACAGACCATTGTGGTTACATCACATTTTTTTTACGCAAAGTGACATGAACGCACGAAATAGGTGTTGGTCAGAACTACCTATCAAGTACGATTTTGAGATTCCCTACATAAAAGAAACAATGAACAGAGTGGCAGATGCGTTGAGTTGGAGACCACACATATTTTTGGGGATACCTCTTCAGATGAATCTACATAAAAGGATTCTAACTACATCATTATTATAACTGGTATAAGGAGGTTAAGGAATTTATCGGACAAGACACCATGTTGGTACGAACACTTGAGGGATTTACTGTGGACAATGACGGATTAATGAGAGATAATAACCAGATTTACGTACCTCCCATTGATGAGTTGATAAGTTTGATCTTAAATGAAGCTCATAGAGTTGTGTACATGGCTCATCCTGAAGTCATGAAGATGAGGGAAGACCTTAAACCCTTATTCTTCTAGAAAGGAATAAAGGAGGACATTGTCAACTACATGGCAAGATGTCTAGAATGTCAGCAAGTGATGGATGAACATAGACATCTGGAAATATTACTACAACCACGCATTGTTCCGGAATCAAAATGGGAGGTCATTTTTATGGAATTCACTATTGGATTTTTAATGACGACAAGGAGGCATGACTCTATTTTCTCTATAGTTGACACTATGATGAAGAGATCACATTTTGTCCCTATGCATATGATGCATCAAGTGCTAGGTATAGCTAGAGTTTATGTTAGCAAGATATTGATATTTCCAAACATAATAAAGGAATCATATCCGATAAGGAAATCAATGTTTTCCAGATGTTTTTGGATGAGTTTCCCAAGAGGCCTTGGGAACACCATTGAACTTTAGTACAACGCATCCCTAAGATAGACAGGCTGACCGAAGGATCGAACCAAATTTGTAATGTTTTGTTGCATATGTGTGTGTTTGGACCAACAAAAACGTTGGGAATAGTTCTTGCATCTTTCTAATTTTGCGTGCAACAACAACCATCAAGGTACCATTACAATGGCACCATTGAGTTTCTTTGCAGGTGATTGTGTTAGATGCCTTGGAGATGGGATCAAATTGATGATAGGGTCCTGGTAAGACTAGAAGCGATTCAAGAAATAGAATAACAATTACAAATGATAAGAAAAAGGGATGGAAGAAGCACAAGAAACACAGAAGAGTTATGTTGATGTGCATAGCGTTGATCATTTATGAAGTTGGCCTATTGACTAGCCATGCATGATTCATGAGTAGTATGCACAATGTTTTCTTGTTCGGTTGTGATATTATGTCAATGATTCTACACATGTGATTGACTTGAGTTCATGCGGGTTTCGGGCGAGGGTGCGCTCATGACGGACCCGATATTCCTTATGGATCATCGCATTCAATAGCTACAACATCAAACTATCGATCAGGTCAAGGTCCAATGGGAAAATTATAGGCCACACTCAACTACCTGGGAGGACGCATATGATATGCACCGACAGTTACCATTTTTGTTTGATATCTAGACATTAGATTATTATCAGATACTTTATTTCTGGATTTGTATATTGTGAAACTTCAGGACGAAGTTTAAAACAAGAGGTGGTGTATGTAACATCCCTCTCTTGCACGTACCTTATGTGACTTATTCTTTGAGGACACTAGCATGCAAGTCATCTGGATCATTATATGATTGACTGCTTAGCTTATGGATTATGATGTTGAGACTATGGATTATGATGTCATGTTATGTTATCATGTATAGACAGGTGTTGTTGAGTGGTTTCTCCTCAGTGTGAGGGACTCTTGATAGATTGAGGATGATGACGACATCGATGGACCTCCTTGGACTCCAGATAGAGTCAGGGAGTGGACTGTATATGGTTTGAGTGTTTATGTTATTTCATATGTGTCATATGACTGGGTATATTATGATGTTGTTTATGAATCGCTGACATGTTCATTGATGGATGAAAGTTGACGATTTATTGCTAATAAGACTCACATTTGGAGTAAATGGGCCATGCATGACAACCAGAGATATTGAGGGCAAGGTGTGGAAACATTCCTGCCACAACCTACTAGCACTTTTTTCGTGGCTCAAACTATAGGTTAATGATTACCTAGTTCGAGAGATCCACGATGTCGTGAAGGAAGACTGAGACAGTCGCTCATGAACATTCTAAGGGGAATACAATACGGAAAGGTCATTATTCTTTAGAGGCCCTTAGTCTCCCACAAGTTTGTCTGATGGAGTATTGACTCCAAGGGAGAACGTCTACCAAAATCAGTCAAAAGGTGAGTGGCACCCTTGGAGCACGTAGTGCGTCTTGAAGGGCATGTCGCATAAATGAAAAATGAATAAAGGTGAGTGTCACCCTTGGAGTTTGTAGTTCATATTGAAGGGAAGGTCGCGGTTTTAACCCTGGTGATTCAATGAACCTAGGTACCTAGAAAGAAATATCTCATTTTGACTTGGTCAGCCTTAAAATAAATGTTGTATGAGTAAAGTTTAACAATTATAAAATTTACCTTAAAAACAATTTTTCTAAGCCTAATTGAAATTAGAGAATAGGTCTAAGTGGGGGTATAAGGACTAAAACTAATTAATCATTTAATAAAGGGGGGATGAAGAAAAATAAATTTTAAAAATTAAAGGAGAAAGAATTTATCCAAAAAATTTAATTGTTGGCTATGTGCAAAACTTGCTAATTTATAACTTATACCAAAAAGGGGAAACTTAAATACAAAAGGAAAGTGGAACATAGAAGGGAATCTAGTCTAGAGAAATTTCCAAATTCAAACTCAACTAAGATTTCAGAAAGGCATCAGTCATTAAGGGAATGTGAGGGAATGAAGGGGCATCGAGGAGTGTTTTTAGGAACAATTTTAGGTGGGTGAGGGAAATTGGAAAATTTAATTTAATTAATTAATTGAATTTCTGATGCAACTAAGGGATCGGGTGACAAGTTTATAGGGGAGAATATTCCTATTAAAATATTAATAAAAATAAATAAATGTGCGTTTGGAAACTAGTCACTAAGATAACTCTATAAAAGAAATGGCCGAGGAGGGTAATGGATCACATCTGGTATGTGTAAGGTTATGCTGTCAGATTTTACTCTTGACTGGTTTTTCTTCTAGGAGTTGGGATACCCATCTCGAATAGAGAGTGGTAGCTCGACCTTGTGAGGCAAGCTAGAACATAACTTTCTCTAGTTTGTGTGTCTGGCCCCTTTTCATCTTGGGGGGAAGAAGAGTACCCATATCATTTGTTGGGAGGTATCAGTAAGGTCTTAGTAGTTGGCAAATAGGAGATGGATGGACCGCAAGTGCGGGACAACCCCTTCGGATCATTCGACTGTGGTTACAATATGCCTTTAAATTTGGAGTTTTGATTTAGTTACAAATTGTATATAGATTCATGTGTTGATGAAATCATTGAATATATGTTATGGTGGGAAAGATCCCCTGATGTGGATAGTTGGGATTAATATTGACAGATTGGTTTTCCCTTCTATCCCCGTGCCTTATCCCCATGCCTTGGTAAATGTTTCTCTATGCCTTGGAAATTTTTGATCTTGCACCTTGGATTTTTTTTTGTATATCGTTGCACCTTGGTTTTCTTACTCTTCATTCTTGAGTGGTGGCCTTGCATTTTTTCTTGGTTTCACTGCAAAATGTGTTTCCCTGTTTTATTTTATTTCATTTTTACTCCACCAAAAGAATGTGTGAAGCCTTGAGTTTTATTTTAATTTTTACTTCGATTTACACTCAGATTAAATGCACCCAAAACCTTGTGCAACCCTCTCTTTACTTCGAATACATCTCCGTATTTTTATTTTTACATTCACTCAGTGAAGGTCAGGGATGATTTTAGAGGCTAAATTTCGCTCATGGGCTAATTTTCCATGGTTTTTCCAAAAAAGAGATTCACTATTTTAAAAATGATTCACCCAAATTCTATAGGATACAATTATTTTACCTTAAAATTCGCCAAAATTTTATAAAAACTATATAAAATCATTATTAATTTGAATATTTTTACAAAAATATCGCCAAACATTTATAGTTGGAATATGAAGGATTAGTAAGATTCGCCAAGGTTTCTACATTTTAAAATAAATTTCCATCCTTAAAATCATCCCTGGTGAAGGTATCTCTCTTTCTCATCGATAATTAAATTTTCCTACAACGATGTTATTCTCAAGGATCATATATTTTAACCCTCGCTACCTTCAAATTTTGTGATATGGGGGTTCAAATGAGCCCCCTGTATGATGAATCTTAGTGCTCTTCTCTTGCTTACATCCCTCATGTTTTATTTTTCCTCCTTATGCCCATCAACCTTCTCCTTGAACCTCTACATTCTGAAATTTCATCTCTGAAATTTCATCTCCGCAAATCATGATAATTTCCCAGGGTGATATCTTACCAAGCTTTCTTTGGTTTGAATTTCTTTGCGAATTTGTGCCTTTACCCAACGTTTTTTATACGATCTAAGCATGCATTCTCCCAACCTCTTCCTCCTTATATTTTGAGTTGGATTGTTTAGTCTGCGTTGTATTTTTATTTATCTGAAAATCACCCCCTTTCCTCTGAGTTCTCTTAATTGTCCCTCCACTTCTGTAGCTCCGTACTCGACATTTGGGGAGGGACACTTTATCTAATAATGGGAAAGATCAAACCACTTCCCAAAGGAGAAACATGTTCGTTGGAACGATATCTTTCTCAAGGGTGGGATAGATGAATTGAATTTAATGTCAGTGTAAGTGTTGGTTATATTCTATTTCCAGTCGTCCGATAGCTCCTGTAAATTTAATATTCATATGCGCGATACCTACATCCAGTCTCAGGTGCATCAGTAAATTATGATTCTGAATCTTAACGTGATTTCATGGGAAAATTATGTTTCTGAGGAAGGGGATAACTGTAGTCTATTTCAGGCACATTCATAGCAACAGGTTTGTAGCTCATCTTCCCTTCAACACCTTAACCACTTGCCCAACTATGGGGTATCTCCCTCTTTGAGATGATTTAATTTTTCATGCCCAGCGTCCAGTAAAATAGCCACGCATCCTCCCCTTTTTCCACTTGGCGTTTTGCTAATTTTTCCTGCAATTCGTTTTCCTTCTCCTAAGAAATTTATCCTCCATGCTCAGCGAAATTTAGCCTCCATTCTCAGCGAAACTATTGCCTCAACGCTAAGAAATTTTCATGAATAAGAACCCATGTGTGTTGAGCAATGAATTCACCCATATTGGGAGCAAGTTGCCTCATGTTGCCTCTACATTTTGTTGTGTATTCCTTGCTTTCTCAATGTTATTATTAAAGTTGATAATAATTTTCATCGTTAATTAATCTTGTAGTAATTGTTCAGCTTTAAATATTGCTTTTATTAAATGTTTAATGAATGGGTTATTCAATGGTTGCACAATGGTTATTAATGTTATTATTAATGCTTATAATAATGTTCATCATCAATGTAAGCTTGTAATAAATGCTCAACTTTAATTGTTACTTTTATTAAATGTTTAATGAATGGGTAATTTAATGGTTGCATAAGAGTTATTATGTTCAACGATTATTAAATGCTATAATAATGTTCATGATTAAAGGTCAGATTTATTACCTGTTTAGGATGAAAGGTTATTACTAATGCTTGTTTTAGTAAATTTTTATAGAGGAGTGGTTAAGAAAAGAACTCTAGTCTATTGCACAATGGATTGTATGTCATAATGATTAGTTAAGTGATTGTATTTATCTTGCATCGTGTAAATAAATAGATTCTCTTGTGCTAGGTTTTATGTTGGTGATTAAGAATTCAGAATTCTTGTGCTCTGGACTGAATGTTGATGTGTAAAGGATTAAGCAATTCGCTTATTTGCGCCAGGTAATAGTGTTGTTGTGTAATGTTTTAGTAAATGGGATTATTGCACCATGGATAACGTAGTTGTATAAACAATTAATAATTAGAAAATCTTGAGTCTTGAAAACGAACATTGATAGATGATAGATTGTGATTTTTCTTAGTCATGTGCCTTGAATTTAAAACTGCTATATGATGGGTTTTATTAATTCTCTTGCGCCTTGTGTAATAAAATCGATAACTCTTGCATCTTAAATTGTGTGAGGTAAATGATAGATTAATTGAGTATAATTCTTGCGCACACACTGATTATTATATGTTGAAGGATTATGATTTTAGAAGTTGATTCACATGCACATAGATTATTATGTTGATGAATTTTGTTTTAGAAGATGATTCACACGCACATTAATTGTTTTGATGGATGGTCATGGGTGTAGCCTCTTCTTGTGCACTGTAATAGCATTGACATGTGAACTCTATCAATTAAATTATTTGCGCCTTGAAAATAAGACATTGTTGATTACTTTTCATCTTATCTTGTGTCATCATATGAATGATGAATGATTAAGTTGTTAGCTTACTTGTGACAAGATTTTTATAATGATACATGATTGGTTAAGTAATAATATTTGCGTGCATGCCTTAATTTAGTGGGGTATGATTGCTATGTCATTCTTCCTTGCACCTCAGAATTAATGATACTGGTGTTTGAATTTATGTGATTGATTTACTCACACAATGAATTCAGTTGATGTTTAATCTTGTGTCATTGCTTAAGTTGACATGAGAATGTTCAAGAATTATTAATCTCACAGGAAGCAGGTATTTAATGTTGATGTATGATTGATAAAGATGATGGTTACCCATGCACCATGTTTAATTGTGAATTAGAATTGATGGATTGATGGTCCTTATTGGATGTGTTGAAGTTTTAGAATTTTTACTGTGTTGGATCGTTATAAATGGTAGAATGCAATGATGTTGGGATACTATAATTATTATGTTAATACATTGATGTGTGTGTCATGATTCATAGTGACAATGTGTCAGCCATGTGTCATATTGGATTAATAATGCTTTATTATTGTTTCTTTAATTATATGATTGATTTGTTGAAGATGTTGACTATTTATTATGATGTTTAAAGTTCCCATCATAGCTTTAAAAGAAACAAAAATTGACTTGTTGTACATTGTTTGGTTGTTGTAATGGCAGGGACATTTCACAGACCTACAAAAACCCTTTGGGATCAAGACAGATGCTTCAAAATATGTTGTGGGTTTCGTTCTCACTCAGCTCGGCCACCCTGTGGCCTATCATAGTGAGACACTATCAGATGTTGTTCATAAGTACCCTACTTACGACAAAGAAATGTACTCCATTGTGAAAGCCTGCCGCCAGTGGAGACATTAAATTCTTAGCAAGGAGACAACCATCCACAATAATCATAAGCCACTGTAGTTCATGGAGACACAAGGAAAATTGTAGAATGACCTCCATAAAAAGTGGTCCACTTACTTGTAGTAATTCCATGTCAACATCAAATATAAAACGGGAAGCACCAACTGCATCATTGATTACCTCAGTAGACCTCTAGTCACAACACTCACCACGGTGCTAGACTCTTATGGACATACAACCTCTAGATGGTCCCAACTATATGAGACATACCTGGACTTCGCCACCACCCACCAAATGTTGGGTGCAAGCATAGTTGTCGCTAATTTCCATCTTCAGGATGGGTTGTTGTGTCGTATGCACCATATCTATGTTCCATCAAGAGGGCAAGCGAAGATGATCTGGGAATCCCACTACAGTCGGGTGGCAAGACACTTTGGCATTGAAAATATAGTGGAAATGTTGTAGAAACTTTTCTACTTGCCAAAGCTTTAGCAGGAGGTCAGAAAGTATATCAAGTCCTACACTTCTTGTGTGATTTCCAAACAAGCCACTAAGAAACATGGCTTGTACACCTCTCTGCCTACTCCTCATAGGCCATGGTAATCCATTTCAATGGGCTACATGTTGGGCCTCTCGTCCACCAAGCGGGGAAATGACTTTGTTTTTTTGGTTGGGGATCGCTTTTCTAAAATGGATATTTTGGCCACCTGTAAGAAGAAAATCACAATAGAGGACACTACCAAGCTCTTCTTTAAACGAGTCTGGGTACATTTTGGAATACCAAAAACTATTGTCTTAGATCGAGATAGTTTATTTCTCAACACATTTTGGTCAAGCCTCTGGTCACTATTGGAAATCAAGCTAACCAAATCCACAACCTTCCACCCCCAAAAAGATGGCCAAACAAAGGTCATAAATCAAATGATCCTACATATCCTGAACATTTATAATTCCAAGAACTTTTGTACATGGGATGAGAGTCTCCTCTATGTTCAACCTAGCTAGAACTGAGCCCTGCATAACTCAACCGACCTCAACCCCTTTCAGGGGGGTTGGGATTCCAACCATTGGGTACCATAGATGATGCGCTACCCCTTGCGATCACCTCAGTTGACTCATATCCTACTCCACCTGAAGTTGAAAAATCCACTTGGTTCATTGATCGGATCCATCACAACCTCCAATAATTTTAGTATATTCTAGAGAATTCCAATGACAAGTAAAAGCAGTGTCATGATCAACACTGGGTGCCACATAAGTTTTCGATGGGAGACAAAGTTTGGTTGCACTTGCAGAAAGACTGCATTACAAGACCCCATTGGAATATTCTCCCCCTCTGTTATGGGTCATACACCATCACCAAGGTTGTGGGTGATAATTCTTTCGAGCTCAACATTCCTCCTTTCCTTGGCTTGCACCTAGTGTTCAACGTGGATATCCTTCAACTGTATTTCCCCCCATTATTGGACACCTTAGAGATAGAAGAATAGTTGAAACCAGTGGAGCTCAACCCCGACTGCATACAATAGGCATCCAATGATCATATTGTGGACAAATATATCAATGGCACTTGCCAACAAAGGATGCAACTTTATCGAGTTATAAAAGCATGACAGCTCCTGAACCAAGGCAAGTGGCTCACCCGAGGCCATATTCAGAAGAAATTTCCTCATATGATGGGGGAAATCAACGCAATGGAGACCATTTCTTCCTAAGGGGGGAGGATTTATCCATATGGATTTCGATGACCTCCCATCTATTCCAACTGGTTCATTTTGGCAATTTTCCAGTTTGGCAGTTTTTTCCTTAGTTTTTGTGTCCCTAACTTGCGGGGTCATTTTGAGGCCCTAAACAACATCTTTTAGGGCTCGCCACAATCAAAATGACCTTTCCAATGGGATGTCGTGTGCCTAAAATGGAGATCATATGCAAAAGTTACGACCCCGGGAAGTTCAATGTACTAACTTACCCAAACGAGGCCCACATGACTTTTGGTGCTTCATCTCCTAGGGTTAGGTTTTTTGGATGACTGGGGATTTTGACACTCCTTCTTATTGTAAAAGGCCTTCATAGCCTCATTGTAATCATATTTTTTCGAATGAGCGCAGTCGTCACATCTCTTCTCAGAGATAACCCGCCACCATTCTAGCAAGCTTGTTTCCGCTGCATTTTACAATTTCAGCTTATTTGATTATTAAATAGAAACCAATTTTATTGTATATCTGTTATTTTGTGTTAAGAATATTTTGATAATAATCTGTATTCATTTTGGTCTACAAATATATTCTGTATCATGCCTACTTTAGGGAATTCTTTATTAGTGACCTAAAGGATGAAATCCAAGCCCACATCCTAATGGCTTGCCCCCGGACTTGGTTGGAAGATACTAAACACACCAAGGAGGCACAATAGGTCATCTCTTCACAGAGAAGAAAATGATATTTTATGCCTCACCCTAGACCCACCAATCCTTCCCCTAAGGACACTCTTCTCTATATCTAGGAATCAACTAGGGAAAAAATAGTCGAATGCCAACTCAAGGGTGTTTTCTATAATTTTGATTATAAATATTTTCTAGGTAACAAGTGTAAATGAAATAAAAAATTTATGGCCATTTCTGAGGATGTTTACGATGAGTATTTTGATGTTTCCCCTGTTGAAGAGATACCCCGACTATTTGATACTTTAGTCAACCCTCTAATCCACCTGAAGTTGGGCCACTCATTTTGTTGCATGCCCTCATTGTATTCTCTTCTCTTCAAAACCTCAAATTAATTGGCTACATTAAGAATATAAAATTCATCATCCCTATTGATAGTGGTATCACCCATAATTTTATTTATCAATGCATTGACTAAGAAATCAATTTCTATATCTATGCAATCAACAATTTTCAAATCATGATTGCCAATGGTGGCTCCATGAAATATGGAGAGCATTGATAAAATGTGTGCCTACATATTAGTTAGTACCACCTAAAATATCCTATGTTCGTTATAAACATGGGAAGTCATGACATTGAGATAGATGTTGAATTTAAAGGATCTAATCATGCACTTCAAGGAGGAGGGACAACAATAAAAGTTCCAAGGCTCCCCATCCTCGTGGATTTTAAAGATATAACCATGAAATTAAAATAGGAGGGACAAAAATATAATCTCTAAGGAATCATAATCAACTCATCGAATATCATCAGTTCCCACTGAATGGAAAGGATACTAAAAAAAGTTCATTATGGAATTATTTCCCAACTCCATTCCATTCAATTTTCTACGACACCCTTGATGCACCCTGACCTCCAATCTATACTCTCCCAACACCAATCTATTTTTAACATTCCCCATGGACTTCCCCTTCCCAAAATATCCATGATCATTCCATTCCTCTAGTACTGTGCAATATTTCTCCCAATGTTCTCCCTTATTGTTATTCCTTTTCCCAGAAAAATGAAATGGAGAAAAAATTTTAAGAATTAGAAGCGGGTGTTATTTGTCCTAGTACAAACCCCTATTCCTATATCATAGTCATGGGCATCCATGTGGATATCGGTGGTCACCCACCTATTCCAACTGGCTCAAAACAGTCTTTTGGAAATTTACTATTTTTAGCAGTGTTTCAGGTCCTAAACTTCTGGGGCCATTTTGAGGGCCTAAACGACGCTTTTTCATGATAAAGAACCTCAATGATCACCGAAGGAATGATTGAGACTATGAAATGAATCTCCTCATCAAGAAATTTCCAACGAGTTATCATGTGACTAAAACATAGATCATATGCAAAAGTTACGCCTCGATAAGTTGATGTACAAACTTAACCCAATAGGCCCCACATGACTTTTGTTGCTTCATCTCCCAGGGTTAGGTTTTTGGATGTACAGGATTTTGGAATTCATTTTGATTCTAGAAAGGCCTTTAGGAGCCTCATTGTAATGATCTTCTTGCGAATGAGTGTAGTCCTCACATCTCTTCTCAGAGATAATTTTCCACCATTCTAACAAGCTTGTTTCAGTCTGTACTTTATAGTTTCAACATATTTATTATTTAATAGAAGTCAAGTTTTGTTGTATCTCTGTTAATATTCACTGTGTCTCTGTGTTAATATTATAAATCTGTGTTTTCATTTCATTCTGCTCATAAATCTGGATCACATGGTACTCAATAAATAAGGCACTTTGTACATGTGTCCTGATTTTCATTCCCTCAATAAACTAAGAATCAAAGACAAATTTCCCATTACTATCATTGATGATCTTTTGGATGAATTGAGTGATTCTCAATACTTTACCAAACTGTATCTTCGCTTTCAATACCACTAGATATGTATGAAAGAGGAATAAATTCCTAAGTATTCCTATAGAACTCATGATCTAGGTGGATATTGGTGGCCACCCACCTTTTCCGATTGGCTCAAAACAATTTTCTGGCAATTTTGGTAATTTACTTTTTTTTTGCAGTTTTTAACTTTCGGGGCCATTTTGAGGCCCTAAACGATGTTTTTTAAGAAAACGGGGAGAAACATGGATAGTAGATCAATGTTTCTCACCCAAAATTTGTAGTTCTCGGATATATATTTCCAACGATCTATCGTTCATCCCAAACAGAGATTGTATGCCAAAGTTACACCCCTGGGAAGTTGACATATCAACTACCCCCATCAAGGCCCACAAACCTTTTGGATTTTCATCTTCCGGGGTTAGGGTTTTGGATTTTGCTTATGTTAAAAAGGCCCTTAGATCCTCATTGTAACAATCATATTCTCACATACGTGAGTATCCATCACATCTCTTCTCAGAGATAAGATGCCACCATTCTAGCGAGTCTTTCAATCTGTATTTTACAGTCTCTGTACATTTATTTCATTAATAGAAATCGTGTATTACTGTATATTTGTGACTCTTGTTATTTCCTTTATATATCTATTATATTGTTGTCTCTCTTGCAATATCTCTAAATATTTATGTTTTATATCTCCGCTCTCATTTCATACAGAAAATAATCTGGATCAGTGGTATCAGAGTAGGTTGTTCTTGATCATTTTTCATTGCATGTTCCCAACAAGGTCTGAGTATAGCAAGTTGGGTCTCAATCTTGTCTCTCTTGAAGACAATCTCTCTCGCACACCCAATAAATCATCAATGGAAGAAGGAAAGAAAAACAATGGAGTAGACAATCATATCAGTCTGTTGCTTAAGCAAGCTCTCACGCGATAGAGGGATGAAATTATGGAGAATTTTTCCCACATCCTTCAACATAGAAACATGCACATATTCATCAAGAAACCACTTTGGAGCCACCTTGCCTTTCAAGGTTCAAGTTAATTTTGATATTCTTGTATTTGAAGGACAGATAGATGCAGAAGCCCTAGAAAAATGGTTAACTCTGCTAGAAAGTTATTTCTCTGTTGACAATTTTTCCGACAAAGAAAAGATCACCTTCACACTCCTTAAAGCTCTCCCTCATGTCAAACATTGGTGGGAAAATTACTTGGAGCAAAGTTCCACATAGGAGTCTAGAATATATGGGGTCGATCCCACTTGGGACTTTTTTGTGGATGAGATAAAGGAACAGTATTACCCTATTGGCAACTATGAGGACCAGTACATGAGATGGACCACACTGCGGCAAGAGAGGGGCCAAGAAGTTCCAGAGTTCACCAATACCTTCCATACCTTCTGCACCAAGTTGGGTATCAAAGACTCAGAGTGACATTTGGTTCTGAAATACCATGGGGCTCTACACAGATACATCTACACTGAAATGGATTTTCTGGACCTCTCATCACTCAGTGCTACATATCGATATGCTGTTAAAATCGAACAAAAATTTAAGTACCAGAACAAACAGGAGTTCGGGTCTGCAAATTCGCAACAACCAAAGTATGACATAGACAAACCTAACAAACAGTCTCCCGAAAACTAGTCCAAGACATAGGAAAAGAAGGGCCATGATAAGACAAAGAAGGACACTGGAAAATGGTGTGAGTTCCACAAAATCCCTTGGCACAATACCGATGAATGTCGCTCAAAATAGTCATTGGTGGTTGAGATCAAAGACAAAGATTCGAACCCTGGTTCAGAATCTGATTCTGAAAATAATGGTAAAGGACAGATCATTGGCGCAGACCCCATTGCTATTGTCGTAACTACATCAATTCAACCAGAGGAACCAACAGATCTTGAAGAGGGGGAGCACCTTTTTCATTCATAGATGTGGGTGAAGGGGACCCTGCTGCATTTTATTGTTGATAATGGAAGCCAGAATAACCTCATCTCAATAGAGGTCATCAAACAGTTGGGATTTTCGACAACACCACACCCACAACCATACAACATCAGGTGGCTTTACCAAGGACGAGATCTCCGTGTGAGCCAACAATGTCGATTATCAGATGGCATCGAACCCTTAAAGGATAAGGTATTATGTTATGTTGCCCCACTGGATGTCTGTGATGTTTTCTTGGGCCAACCATATATGTGGAAGCGTCATTCTGTTTATGAGTCTTGACCCCGCAGTGTCATTATTTCTCTAAGGGGTCATCTCTACAGAATACCAGAGGTAGTTCCAACTATTGTTGATCCGGATTATTTTCGGCACGAAATGAGAGCGGAGATATAATAAGGAAATGCACAGAGATATTGCATATATTCAATAATAACAGAAATGTATCAGAGATGCAACCATAAACACAGATATACAGTAATACACGATTTCTATTAATCATAGAAATGTACAGAGATTGTAAAAACACAGAGTGAAAGACTCGCTAGAATGGTGATAGCTTATCTCTGAGAAGAGATGTGACGGCTACTCGCATTCACAAGAAGATGGTTACAATGAGGCTCTGGAGGCCTTTTTACAATA
>JZKD02S0616635.1:192053-225385 GCA_000966675.3 Picea glauca
TTAATTTGAATAAATTTTATTCTATCAAGTTCTTTAACGTATTTTATTAAATTTTTCAATAAAATTGTCGACTAATTATTAACTTGTGTTATATTTTTAATATGTTGGAAAAAAATTTGGGGACATGCCTCCTCCCATGCCACCTGATGTATATGCATAGATGGTTGAGGCTGCAACGGGTCAGGGTCCTAAGCCACATATACCACTCGACATGTGACGTCGACTCGATCTCATATATAGGATGGAGGTGTGTGACAAACTGAGTGTAGTTTTGGATGGAGTGGGAGTCCTCCCTATCCATATGAAAGAGATTAGGGATCACCCTGATCTTTTGCAGCTCTGGATAAAATTTCTTTGTGATATGACATATCTTATGTTTCATATGGTTGGAGCTTCCAGGTTAGTGGTAGGGATGAGGGATGGTGCGTCCTCTAGTATGGATAATGCTGAGAGTGGTGATGATGATCATCAGGGTGGTGATGGGGATTCTTCTTCAGTACCTCCTCCTCCTCCTTGGGGTGGTGATGTTTATTAGGGTGGTGATCATGGCGCTTCTGCTTCAACACCTCCTCCTTCTCCTCTGGGTGGTGATGTTGATAGGTGTGGTGATGGCGCATCTTCTTCATTACCTCCTCCTTCTTCACCTCTCTTAGATGGTGCATCCCCCCTACTCTCCTTCGGGCTACGCAACCTCCTGATCAAGGATCTCTAATTTTCTGAGCCAAATCGACTCTCTAAAACCTTGATGGTCTCACTTTGGAATTAAACATAGGCCCTTTCAGATTTTGGTGCAAGTCTTATGACACCCATGACCTCTCCCTTCCCGTTGTTGAACTGTGAAGATTCAGGTGCTAAATCATTTTTCGTTAGCCCCTTATTGGATGTGACCTTGAGATATGGCCTCACGTAAACATGTCATTGCGAGAGCGGCCACGAGCAGTTTGAGACCAACCTGCTTTTCTCCTCGCAATTCATTACTAATCACCAAGCATCCCTTTTGCAATACTGTGGTTTCGATTGCATCCCGCTGTCAAATTTTTAAATTCCGAGCACTTTTTGTCCCCACAATTTAACGTAATCATTGATCTTGCGATATTGGGTGGGGCCTCTTGATCAACAACTCAGATATGCCTCCTTTACTTCCTTCTCTCTCCATTACGCTCTCCTAGATTTCTGAAATTTGTTGACATGTGTCCCTTTCAAATCAACAGTCGTGATTTTCTTCGCCAATTCGGGTTTCAGAAGTTTTCAACTCTCAAACCTTAATTTCTCCGCAATGCTTTTATTTTAAGCTCACGATATATTGACATGTGTCTCCCATAGATCGACGACTGCAATTTCTTTGGATCTTCGACCTTCAGAAGTTTCAAACTTTTGTACTCGCTTCCTCCCGAAGTACTTCTATTGGAAGTACACGATCTATTGATGCGTGTCCTCCTGGATTCAATGGTCATGATCTACTTTGTCTCTTTGGGCTTTGGAAATTTCAAACTCCTGCACACTTAGAATCCTTCGAACTGGATTTCCCTAAAATCTTAGATATGTAGACATGTTTCTCCTGGAGACCAATGACCTATATCTATTTCGACCTTCAGTTCTTCAGCAGCTTCACCTCCTCCTCGTCTACGATCTTCCAACGTGCTTCCACTTTGAAATTATAGATCCTGTGCCACCTATTCCTCAGGATGATGGACGGTCCCTAATCACTTCTAGATTTTGGGACTTCGATAGGATGCCCTCTTGTGTGCACCAAGAGACTTAAATCTCGCACACCTTGCCCAGATCTAACGATCTGAAACGATCCATCTCCCTCCTGGACAGATCTTGACCGATAACTCCTAAATCTTTCATAGTTTCACCCTCTTTCAAATATTTATCCCCACTATATATTTTGAGCTTGATCCTCTTGAGGATTTTTATCTCCCACGCACTCCTTGCATTCCTGGGATTTAGAAAAACTCATATCAAAGGGTTTCTTTGAAAGAAATGCTTCTCGCACTCCTTGCGCTTCTCTATTCTAATTATTAGACACATAGTGGCTTGTTGACTCTGTGCACTCCTTGCACCTGGCCTAATTTTCCTTCATTCCTTCTGAACCTATGAGTCAATTCAAGACTCTGTCGACGCACTCCTTGCGTACGATATGCACACCTTTCATACAAGTTCTCAGAAGAAGAATGATTGAAACTTATCAATTTCGTCACAAACTCATGTGATCAACCATAAACAATCATACCTGAACAAAATGAACTAAAACACTCACAGAATGTATCATTCATTCAATCACACATTAAAATTAACATTTTCCAAGGAATTGGGATAATTTTGTGTGCTCTATTCATTCATGAAATAAATTACATAGTATTACAGTTCTTCACTGCATCTTTCTTCTACTATACTACTCTGCTCCTCTAAAACTCACTCTTCTCTAATATTATGTATCCTACAATACAAGAACAACAAATCTATCTAAGGAGTTTCCCCTCGATCTCTTCTCCGTCATGTCTGTAACCTATCCTATCAATTTATAACTGTTACCTACTTTGTCCTATTACAATAACTATCAGTTATTACCAGATAAGAGATGACAATATCTATCTGCAACTCCTTATAGTCATACATGACTTTACAAACAAAATATATTTAAAAACGTCGTTTCCAAAATATCTCAAAAACGCATTATGTTTCTGAGTTAAATGTTGATTTGAAATTTTTTCATGCTCATATGTCATATCCCTGCCCCCATGCTTGCGTCTTTGACTTTGAAAGAAATGCTCCTACACAATAATCCTCTGGCTAAAATATTCATGGAATGTTGTCCATGAGCTCCTGCATTGTTTTTCCATACTTCAAAATATCAGGTTCAATGACCCAACTTCAATATTCCATTGGATGATCTTTTCAATTCACCAAGTATTCAAGATATATCTTCCTCCTGGTCCTCTTTCCAACTCTCTGTTCTATGACTTTCTCCATCTGAGGTTTTTTTTTGTGGGAAATTGTTCTTCCCACTAAACTTCTTTCTGATTATCTGATTCTCCTGCATCATCTCTCCTGTAAGGATACAGGTCTGTAACATTGAATATCAGTGATATCCCAGCACTGTCTGGAAATCCAATTTCATAAGCATTGGCTGCAAATTTTCTGAGAATCCTGCATGGTCCTATATTCTTCATCTTCAACTTGTTATATGTTCCCCTTGGAAACCTTTATTTTCTCAAATGAGATAAAAAATCATCTCCTACTTCGAATTGAACTCCTCTCCTCTTTTTATCAACTCTGTTCTTATATTTCAGGTTGTTGTCATGTAGATTCTCTCTAACTCTGTCATGGATTTTATGCATTTTTGTTGCAAAATTTTATGCGCCATCACTCCTGAATTCATCTTGATTCAGATCTCTCAACTCTGCAATCCCTCTTGGTTGTATACCATACACAATTTAAAATGGAATTTTTCGAGTTCTCCTGTTCACTGAATTTTTAAATGCAATTTTTTCTTGTTCCAGAGTTTGATCCCATTGACAACCTTGTTTAGTAACTAAACTTCCTAACAAGTTTCCCATAATCCGGTTTACTACTTCAATTTGTCCATCTGTCTGAGGGTGATATGTTGAACTAAAGGACAAGTTTTTCCCCAGCCTCTCCCATAGAGTTCTCCAAAAGTGTCCAACAAATTTTGTGTCTCTGTCTAAGACTATGCTCCTAGGAAATCCATGTAGTCTCACCACTTCTCTGGAAAAAAAAATTGGCTATGTGTGTAGCATCGTTTTTTTTCTAGAATGGTATGAAATGTTCCATTTTTTAGACTCTGTCCACCACAAAAAATATGGAATCACTCCCTTTTTGGGTTCTAGGAAATCCCAATACAAAATCCATATTGATTACATACCATGGCCTTTCTGGAATTGGTAATGGTTGATTCAAACCAATGTTTTGTTATCTTCCTTTTTCATACTAACAAATTATGCATTTGTTCACAAAAATGTTCACCTCTTCCCTCATGCTCGGCCAATAGTATGAATTTCTCAACTGTGCAAATGTATTATCATGACCAAAATGTCCATCTAAACCTCCACTGCATTTCTCTTTCAGCAGGTTATCTCTCATTGAGCATATTGGTATGCATAGTTGGCTCCCTTTGAACAATAATCCATCCTCGATCAAATATTATGTCCATTAGCTTCTGTCTCCCAACAAAGGATTCTTACATGCCTCATAAGCTTCATTAAAATCTAGATCTTCTCGATACATTTCCTTGAGGTGTTCAAACCCTAAGGTCTCCACTTGGAATTCCTGTACAATCAAACTCCTACTCAAAGCATCTACAAGTTTGTTAGCAGTTACAACGATATGTTTAATAATAAAAATAAATTCTGCATAAATTCTACCCATTTAGCATGTCTCTGATTCAACTTTTATTTCCTAGTAATAAACCATAAATCTTGATTATCACTGTACAAGACAAATTCTTTAGGAATTAGATAGTGCCTCCACTCTTCAAAGCTTGAATCACTGCATAAAATTATTTGTCATATGTGGAATACTTCTTCTTGGTGCCATTAAGCTTCTCACTGAAATAAGCAATTAGCCTATTATCCTGACTCAAGATTTCTCCAATAGCTACTCCACTTGCAACACATCTCACTTGAAACATTTTTCCAAAATCTAGTAAGACCAGAATTGGTTGTTCTATGATCTTCTCCTTCAACACTTTGAAACTTTTTTCAGCTTCCTCTGTCCAATTAAAAGACTTGTGCTTCTTCTTCACAGTGTCCAACATGGGTGTACATATACCCCTAAAATTTCTATTAAAATTTGTATAAAAAATTGCTAACCCATGACAACTTATTACTTCAAATATGCTTCATGGAGACAACCATTCTTCGATTTCTCTCACGTTTTATGGATCCATTTTCAATTCATTTGAAGAGATCAAAAAACCCAATTATATAAGTTTTGTCTTCATAAAATATGTTTTCTTCAGATTTATCAATATTTTTTCTTGCTGCAACCTTCTCATCACTGATGTCAAATGTTTTAAGTGTTCTCCCTTTGTCTTACTAAATATCAATATTCCATCCAGATACAATATGACAAATTTTCCTATGAAGTCTTTCAATACTTCATTCATTAATATCATAAATGTGCTTGAGGCATTTGTCAACCCAAATGGCATGACCAACCCAAATAGCATGACCAACCATTCAAACTACCCTTCATTTGTCTTGAATGTTGTCTTGCATTCATCTCCCTCTCTCATCCTTATTTGATGATATCCACTTTTCAAGTCTATCTTGGAAAAATATCTTTCTCCACTAAAAAAATCCATCAAATTGTCCATCTTGGGTAAATGGAATCTATACCTAATGGTGATATTATTGATGGCTATGCAATCTATACACGTTCTCCACCCTCCATCCTTCTTTGGAATCAACACAGTTGGTACTATGCATGGGCTTCAAATTTCCCTGACTAAACCTTTATCCAACAACTCTTGGACTTGATTTTTGACTTCCTCATTCTCTCTAGGGGTCAACCTATAATCTTCTTTGTTTGGTAAAATTTCTCCTGGAATAAGATCAATATGATGGCTTATACTCCTAATGAGTGGTAATGAGTGAGGTAACTCATCCACTACTATGTCAGCAAAGTTTTCTAAACATTCCTAGATTTCTTCAGGTAAATCTTCCACATAAGTATTTGTAAGGATAACTCTTGGCTTCCTAACTATAGAAGAATGCATCTCTTGCTCCTTCTTGACTTCATTCAAGAGTTCCTTCCCACTCATGAAAAGTATACTTGAACTAGCTTCCCTCTTTTTCTCTTTGTCCTCTATTGGTAACAACATATGTGTCCTACCATTCTTTTCTAGGGTATAAATATTCGTCCTCCCATCATGAATAACATTTCTGACAAACTTCCATGGTATCCCCAATAAAATATGACAAGCATCCATAGGAATTACATCACATAATATTTCATCCCTATAACCTCCTATTTTAAATTCAACTTGAGATTGTTGACTTACCATTACTTGATGTACTTTATTTAACCATGATACCTTGTATGGATTTGGATGTGAAGTTGTCTTCACCTCCATCTTCTCCACCATCTCTGTGGATATTATATTGTTAGTTCTCCCATTGTCTATGATCACCTTGCAAACTCTATCTTTCTTCTTGCAAGAAGTTCTGAACAGACTTGTCCGTTGAGTCAATTCCTCTACCTCCTTCTCCGATTTAAGAAGAACTTTCCTCATCATGAGATTATTTCCTCCTTTTGTTGCTTCTGCTTGCACATGATTTTATGCTTCATAAATGTGTGATTCTCCTCCTCTAGTGTCTTTCTTCTTCTATGGGCATTCCCAATACATGTTCCCTATCTTTCCACATGAATAACATCTAATTTCACCTCCTTTGTCTCTTCCTCTTCCTCTGGGAAAAGAGATTATTCCTCCATGTTGTCCTTCCTTAGAACTTCCACCTTTCTTAGGGTGACTATGCTACTTTCCAGCTTCATGTTTTGGTTTCTGGAACTTCTCTTTGTCGATTCCCTTACCTCTGCTTGAATTTCCTCCTCTATTTCGTTGGCTTTGTTTTATGGCCAATTTATCTTCATCTTTCAAGGCTGCTTGATAAGCTTCCTCGACTTTACTAACATACATCATGATGATTTCCTCTTGTATTTCATATCTCAGTCCATTGATATACCTGGTTGTTTTTTCATCATCATTCTCTTTCTGTCCAGCTCTGATGTTCAGTCTGTAAAATTCCTCAGTCGATTCCTTCACTGATAATATTTTTTGTCTCGGGTTCTGCAATCTTCTCAACATATTGATTTAATAGTCCTTTGGGATGAATTTTTATTTTATCTTGGCTACCATCCTATCCCAACTTTTAATTTTCTTCTTGCCCTTACATCTACGATCAACTTGCAGTTCATCCCACCATAATGTTGCATGACCCTTCAGTATTGTCACTACATGCTTCACCATATTATGTTCTTCGATATCTTCATAATTGATGTACTTCTCCACAACACGTACCCAATCCAACAATTATTCATCTTATAAATTACCTTCATACATTGGTCCTTCTATTTTTTCTATAGCTCCTATTCTTGAAACAACTTTCAATAAGTGGTCTTCTGTAGCATCCTCTGCTACATATTCTTCGAACTCTATCTCTTTTCTTTCAACTTCACTGATATATCCAGTGTCTAGTGTTATCCTCTACATTCTTTCCATGGCCTCTAGTATCATTCTGAGTCACCTCACTTCTTCTTCCATTTTTGGATTCGCTCTGTGTCTTCTGGGTGGCATGATTCCACTGCCTCACCTTCAGAATCTATAAACATAATCAACTCTTGATACCACAAAATATATCAATTTTTCTCCTTTATATTTTGTCTGCAAACAAATTCAATATCTTTGATACCACCTGATGCAACCCCCCTACTCTCCTTCGGGCTATGTGACCTCCCGATCAAGGATCTTCGATTCTCCTAGCCAAATCATCTCTTTAAAACCTTGATGGTATCACTTTGGAATGAAAAACAAGACCTTTCAACTTTTGGTGCAGGTCTTATTACACTCACGGCCTCTCCCTTCGCGTTGTTGAATTGTCAAACTTTAGGCGCTAACTCCTTTTTCATTATCCCCTTCCTAGATGTGACCTTGGGATATGACCTCACGCAAACACGTCATTGCGGGAATGGCCACAAGAGGTTTGGGATCAACCCTCTTTTATTCCCACAATTCACTACTAATCACCATGCATTCCTTTTGCAATACCATGGTTTCGATTGCGGCCCGCTCTCCAAATTTTAAAGTATGAGCACTTTTCATCCCCACAATTCAACGTAATCGTTGATCTTATGATCTCGGGTGTGGTATTTTGATCAACGACTCAGATCTTCCTCCTTTCCTTCCTTCTCTCCATATCATTCCCTCTTAGATTTCTGTGATTTGTTGACACGTGTTCCTTTCAAATCAACGGTCGTGATTTGTTTTGCCAATTCGGGTTTCAGAAATTTTCAACTCTCAAACCTTACTTTCTCCACAATTATTTTATTTGAATCTCGCGATATATTGACGTGTTTCTTTCGCAGATTGATGACTATGATTTCTTCGAATCTTTGGGCTTTGGAAGTTTCAAAATTTCTCACTCGCTTCCTCCCGAAGTACTTCTATTTGAAGTACATGATCTATTGAGGAGTGTCCTCCTAGATTAAACAGTCATGATCCACTTTGGCTCTTTGTGCTTCGGGAGTTTCAAACTCCTGCAAACTCAGAATCCTACGAGGTGTCTTTCCCCGAAATCTCATATCTGCATACACATGTCCCCTGGCAACCAACGACCTAGATCTATTTCGACCTTAGGTTCTTCAATGATTTCACCTTCTCCTCGTCTATGAACTTCCAAAGGGATTCTTCTCCAAAATTATAGATCTTGTGTCACCTGTCCCTCAGGACGATGGAGGGTCCCTAATCACTTCAAGATTTTGGGACATCGCTAGTCTTCCCTCCTGTGTGCACCAAGAGACTTAAAACTTGCACACCTTGCCCATATATAACGATCTTAAATGATCTTCATCCCTCCTGGACAGATCTTGACCGATAACTCGTGAAGCTTCCAGAGCTTCACCCTCTTTTCAATATTTCTCCCCGCTATCTCTTTTGAGCTTGATCCTATTGAGTATTTTGATCTCCCATGCATTCCTTGCATTCCTGGGATTTTGGAAAACTTAGATCAAAGGGTTTCTTTGAAAGAAACTCTTCCCGCACTCCTTTCGCTTCTTTGTTCTGATTCTTCGACACTTAGTCGCTCATTGACTCTGTGCACTCCTTCCACCTAGTCTGAGTTCCCATCCTTCCTTTTGAAACCTCTGAGTCAATTCAAGACTCTGTCGACGCACACCTTGCATACAATATGCACACCTTGCATATGCGTTCTCATAAGCGGAATGATTGAAACTTATCCAGTTCATCACAAACTCACGTGATCAACCATAAACAATCATATATGAACGAAATGAGCTAAAACACTAACATAATGTATTATTCATTCAATCACACATCAAAATGAACATTGACCAAGGAATTGGGATAATTTTGTGTTCTCTATTCATTCATGAAATAAATTACATAGTATTACAGTTCTTCACTGCATATTTCTTGTCCTCTAAAAATCACTATGATCCTCTAAAACTCACTTTGATCTACTCTTTTTTCTCCTAAAATACAACAAAAACAAATCTATCTAAGGAGTCACCCCTCAAGCTCTTCTTCGTCATGTTTGTAACCTATCCTATTAGTTTCTAGCAGTTACCTACTTTGTCCTATTACAATAACTATCAATTATTACCATATAAGAGATGGCACTCTCTATCTGCAACTCCTTACAACTTTACAAACAAGATATATTTTAAAACGTCGTTTCCAAAATATCTCAACAACTCATTATGTTTCTTAGTTAAATGTTGATTTGAAATTCTGTCATGCTGAGATGTCATATCCCTGCCTCCATGCTTGCATCTTTGACTTTGAAAGCAATGCTCTTGCATCATCGGATGAGCTGGCCACATCACCAATTCCTCCATAGCATGCTTCTCATGAGAGACTATGACTAGATATGTAGTTATAGCAGTTATTGTGTTGTTGACCATATATGTATATTATAGAAGTTATTTTACTTGTTCACACACACACATATATGACATTTTTTTTGTTCCTCTTGATGTGCTTAATTTATATGTTGATGTTGATGTACTTAATTTATATGTTTATTTTGATGTTGATGTTAGGTCATGTTATATACAATTTTATCAATAAAGTAAAGTACTCTTAATTAAGTACTTTATTTTTTAATATATCTAAAGTAAAGTACTCATGACCAAAACAAGTGAAATTAGCATCAAAGATGCTTATACCTTCCTTTTAGAAATGTTTTGATTTATTAATTGTATATAGTACAAAGGATAGATTTAAATAGGTTAGATTACAACGGTTCTAATTAAGTTATTATGTTGTCATTTTTATATTTGAACATGATGAAAATGAAAATACCAAGTTTATCATGTTTTTTTAGTTAAGAGGCCTTGAAAAGTAAATAAGTTATAAAAATGGGTAAAGATATGTCTTATGTTATTAATTAAAGTTTGGACAAGTTAAAAGGAAATTATATTAATNCTCCAATAGCTACTCCACTTGCAACACATCTCACTTGAAACATTTTTCCAAAATCTAGTAAGACCAGAATTGGTTGTTCTATGATCTTCTCCTTCAACACTTTGAAACTTTTTTCAGCTTCCTCTGTCCAATTAAAAGACTTGTGCTTCTTCTTCACAGTGTCCAACATGGGTGTACATATACCCCTAAAATTTCTATTAAAATTTGTATAAAAAATTGCTAACCCATGACAACTTATTACTTCAAATATGCTTCATGGAGACAACCATTCTTCGATTTCTCTCACGTTTTATGGATCCATTTTCAATTCATTTGAAGAGATCAAAAAACCCAATTATATAAGTTTTGTCTTCATAAAATATGTTTTCTTCAGATTTATCAATATTTTTTCTTGCTGCAACCTTCTCATCACTGATGTCAAATGTTTTAAGTGTTCTCCCTTTGTCTTACTAAATATCAATATTCCATCCAGATACAATATGACAAATTTTCCTATGAAGTCTTTCAATACTTCATTCATTAATATCATAAATGTGCTTGAGGCATTTGTCAACCCAAATGGCATGACCAACCCAAATAGCATGACCAACCATTCAAACTACCCTTCATTTGTCTTGAATGTTGTCTTGCATTCATCTCCCTCTCTCATCCTTATTTGATGATATCCACTTTTCAAGTCTATCTTGGAAAAATATCTTTCTCCACTAAAAAAATCCATCAAATTGTCCATCTTGGGTAAATGGAATCTATACCTAATGGTGATATTATTGATGGCTATGCAATCTATACACGTTCTCCACCCTCCATCCTTCTTTGGAATCAACACAGTTGGTACTATGCATGGGCTTCAAATTTCCCTGACTAAACCTTTATCCAACAACTCTTGGACTTGATTTTTGACTTCCTCATTCTCTCTAGGGGTCAACCTATAATCTTCTTTGTTTGGTAAAATTTCTCCTGGAATAAGATCAATATGATGGCTTATACTCCTAATGAGTGGTAATGAGTGAGGTAACTCATCCACTACTATGTCAGCAAAGTTTTCTAAACATTCCTAGATTTCTTCAGGTAAATCTTCCACATAAGTATTTGTAAGGATAACTCTTGGCTTCCTAACTATAGAAGAATGCATCTCTTGCTCCTTCTTGACTTCATTCAAGAGTTCCTTCCCACTCATGAAAAGTATACTTGAACTAGCTTCCCTCTTTTTCTCTTTGTCCTCTATTGGTAACAACATATGTGTCCTACCATTCTTTTCTAGGGTATAAATATTCGTCCTCCCATCATGAATAACATTTCTGACAAACTTCCATGGTATCCCCAATAAAATATGACAAGCATCCATAGGAATTACATCACATAATATTTCATCCCTATAACCTCCTATTTTAAATTCAACTTGAGATTGTTGACTTACCATTACTTGATGTACTTTATTTAACCATGATACCTTGTATGGATTTGGATGTGAAGTTGTCTTCACCTCCATCTTCTCCACCATCTCTGTGGATATTATATTGTTAGTTCTCCCATTGTCTATGATCACCTTGCAAACTCTATCTTTCTTCTTGCAAGAAGTTCTGAACAGACTTGTCCGTTGAGTCAATTCCTCTACCTCCTTCTCCGATTTAAGAAGAACTTTCCTCATCATGAGATTATTTCCTCCTTTTGTTGCTTCTGCTTGCACATGATTTTATGCTTCATAAATGTGTGATTCTCCTCCTCTAGTGTCTTTCTTCTTCTATGGGCATTCCCAATACATGTTCCCTATCTTTCCACATGAATAACATCTAATTTCACCTCCTTTGTCTCTTCCTCTTCCTCTGGGAAAAGAGATTATTCCTCCATGTTGTCCTTCCTTAGAACTTCCACCTTTCTTAGGGTGACTATGCTACTTTCCAGCTTCATGTTTTGGTTTCTGGAACTTCTCTTTGTCGATTCCCTTACCTCTGCTTGAATTTCCTCCTCTATTTCGTTGGCTTTGTTTTATGGCCAATTTATCTTCATCTTTCAAGGCTGCTTGATAAGCTTCCTCGACTTTACTAACATACATCATGATGATTTCCTCTTGTATTTCATATCTCAGTCCATTGATATACCTGGTTGTTTTTTCATCATCATTCTCTTTCTGTCCAGCTCTGATGTTCAGTCTGTAAAATTCCTCAGTCGATTCCTTCACTGATAATATTTTTTGTCTCGGGTTCTGCAATCTTCTCAACATATTGATTTAATAGTCCTTTGGGATGAATTTTTATTTTATCTTGGCTACCATCCTATCCCAACTTTTAATTTTCTTCTTGCCCTTACATCTACGATCAACTTGCAGTTCATCCCACCATAATGTTGCATGACCCTTCAGTATTGTCACTACATGCTTCACCATATTATGTTCTTCGATATCTTCATAATTGATGTACTTCTCCACAACACGTACCCAATCCAACAATTATTCATCTTATAAATTACCTTCATACATTGGTCCTTCTATTTTTTCTATAGCTCCTATTCTTGAAACAACTTTCAATAAGTGGTCTTCTGTAGCATCCTCTGCTACATATTCTTCGAACTCTATCTCTTTTCTTTCAACTTCACTGATATATCCAGTGTCTAGTGTTATCCTCTACATTCTTTCCATGGCCTCTAGTATCATTCTGAGTCACCTCACTTCTTCTTCCATTTTTGGATTCGCTCTGTGTCTTCTGGGTGGCATGATTCCACTGCCTCACCTTCAGAATCTATAAACATAATCAACTCTTGATACCACAAAATATATCAATTTTTCTCCTTTATATTTTGTCTGCAAACAAATTCAATATCTTTGATACCACCTGATGCAACCCCCCTACTCTCCTTCGGGCTATGTGACCTCCCGATCAAGGATCTTCGATTCTCCTAGCCAAATCATCTCTTTAAAACCTTGATGGTATCACTTTGGAATGAAAAACAAGACCTTTCAACTTTTGGTGCAGGTCTTATTACACTCACGGCCTCTCCCTTCGCGTTGTTGAATTGTCAAACTTTAGGCGCTAACTCCTTTTTCATTATCCCCTTCCTAGATGTGACCTTGGGATATGACCTCACGCAAACACGTCATTGCGGGAATGGCCACAAGAGGTTTGGGATCAACCCTCTTTTATTCCCACAATTCACTACTAATCACCATGCATTCCTTTTGCAATACCATGGTTTCGATTGCGGCCCGCTCTCCAAATTTTAAAGTATGAGCACTTTTCATCCCCACAATTCAACGTAACCGTTGATCTTATGATCTCGGGTGTGGCCTTTTGATCAACGACTCATATCTTCCTCCTTTCCTTCCTTCTCTCCATATCATGCCCTCTTAGATTTCTGTGATTTGTTGACACGTGTTCCTTTCAAATCAATGGTCGTGATTTGTTTTTCCAATTCGGGTTTCAGAAATTTTCAACTCTCAAACCTTACTTTCTCCACAATTATTTTATTTTAATCTCGCGATATATTGACGTGTTTCTTTCGCAGATTGATGACTGTGATTTCTTTGGATCTTTGGGCTTCGGAATTTTCAAAATTTCTCACTCGCTTCCTCCCGAAGTACTTCTATTTGAAGTACATGATCTATTGAGGAGTGTCCTCCTAGATTCAACAGTCATGATCCACTTTGGCTCTTTGTGCTTCAGGAGTTTCAAACTCCTGCAAACTCAGAATCCTACGAGGTGTCTTTCCCCGAAATATCATATCTGCATACACATGACCCCTGGCAACCAACAACCTAGATCTATTTCGACCTTAGGTTCTTCAATGATTTCACCTTCTCCTCGTCTATGAACTTCCAAAGGGATTCTTCTCCATAATTATAGATCTTGTGTCACCTGTCCCTCAGGACGATGGAAGGTCCCTAATCACTTAAAGATTTTGGGACATCGCCAGTCTGCCCTCCTGTGTGCACCAAGAGACTTAAAACTGGCACACCTTGCCCATATATAACGATCTGAAATGATCTTGATCCCTCCTGGATAGATCTTGACCGATAACTCGTGAAGCTTCCAGAGCTTCACCCTCTTTTCAATATTTCTCCCTCCTATCTCTTTTGAGCTTGATCCTATTGAGTATTTTGATCTCCCATGCATTCCTTGCATTCCTGGGATTTTGGCAAACTTAGATCAAAGGGTTTCTTTGAAAGAAACTCTTCCCGCACTCCTTTCGCTTCTTTGTTCTGATTCTTCGACACTTAGTCGCTCGTTGACTCTGCGCACTCCTTCCACCTGGTCTAAGTTCCCATCCTTCCTTTTGAACCCTCTGAGTCAATTCAAGACTCTGTCGACGCACACCTTGCATACAATATGCACACCTTGCATATGAGTTCTCATAAGAGGAATGATTGAAACTTATCCAGTTCATCACAAACTCACGTGATCAACCATAAACAATCATATATGAACGAAATGAGCTAAAACACTCACAAAATGTATTATTCATTCAATCACACATCAAAATGAACATTGTCCAAGGAATTGGGATAATTTTGTGTGCTCTATTCATTCATGAAATAAATTACATAGTATTACAGTTCTTCACTACATCTTTCTTGTCCTCTAAAACTCACTATGATCCTCTAAAACTCACTTTGATCTACTCTTTTTTCTCCTAAAATACAACAAAAACAAATCTATCTAAGGAGTCACCCCTCGAGCTCTTCTTCGTCATGTTTGTAACCTATCCTATTAGTTTCTAGCAGTTACCTACTTTGTCCTATTACAATAACTATCAATTATTACCATATAAGAGATGGCACTCTCTATCTGCAACTCCTTACAACTTTACAAACAAGATATATTTTAAAACGTCGTTTCCAAAATATCTCAACAACTCATTATGTTTCTTAGTTAAATGTTGATTTGAAATTCTGTCATGCTGAGATGTCATATCCCTGCCTCCATGCTTGCATCTTTGACTTTGAAAGCAATGCTCTTGCATCATCGGATGAGCTGGCCACATCACCAATTCCTCCATAGCATGCTTCTCATGAGAGACTATGACTAGATATGTAGTTATAGCAGTTATTGTGTTGTTGACCATATATGTATATTATAGAAGTTATTTTACTTGTTCACACACACACATATATGACATTTTTTTTGTTCCTCTTGATGTGCTTAATTTATATGTTGATGTTGATGTACTTAATTTATATGTTTATTTTGATGTTGATGTTAGGTCATGTTATATACAATTTTATCAATAAAGTAAAGTACTCTTAATTAAGTACTTTATTTTTTAATATATCTAAAGTAAAGTACTCATGACCAAAACAAGTGAAATTAGCATCAAAGATGCTTATACCTTCCTTTTAGAAATGTTTTGATTTATTAATTGTATATAGTACAAAGGATAGATTTAAATAGGTTAGATTACAACGGTTCTAATTAAGTTATTATGTTGTCATTTTTATATTTGAACATGATGAAAATGAAAATACCAAGTTTATCATGTTTTTTTAGTTAAGAGGCCTTGAAAAGTAAATAAGTTATAAAAATGGGTAAAGATATGTCTTATGTTATTAATTAAAGTTTGGACAAGTTAAAAGGAAATTATATTAATSTCCAGCCTTACTTTGTATCACAATTTTACAAACTAGTTTAGTTGAAAGTACRATGTGAGAATTGGTCATCATTTGGAGAAT
The DNA here is from genome assembly GCA_000966675.3 of Picea glauca. Classification (NCBI taxonomy): domain Eukaryota; kingdom Viridiplantae; phylum Streptophyta; class Pinopsida; order Pinales; family Pinaceae; genus Picea; species Picea glauca. Next base: position 207,902 of record JZKD02S0616635.1, read on the forward strand.
ATTKCTTTTGTTCATAAGTTCATAATGAATAATTAAAAATAGTTATGATAAGCTCAATTAGMATTTATAAAATCTTTGTGATATTTTAACTTCCTCTTAATTGTAATTTGGTCATATTTTTTTATATTCCCATAATTAATACAAGTCTCAAAATCTCTAMTTCAACATTTTTTTACTATACTATAAGGATGTATGGATGTCAAACTTAACCAAGAAACATGTACAAAAACATAAAAATATTTAGAATATTAAATATTTTAATTTGTATGAATTATTCTCTTTAAATAATTTTCTTAAGTGGGTCAATGACATGCATATAAGTTTTATGTCATTTTTTGATATCCTATGTTACGTGTTGTTAATTGTTTTTGTAATCGATATTAAAAATTGGATTAGCTATTAGGAGCCTGAAAAACTCACTTATGAGGCTCATTTTAGATCTGAATATTCCCCTAATTAGTATGTATGAACTCAAAATTAAAAACTAATACAATATAATACAATATGGTAATGATATGAAATGATGGGTAACAAAAATACATTTTAAAATTATGATATACAATATTTGATATCTAAAATAAAATAATATATTGCTTTTTAAAGTAAAAGTTCAAATTAAAATACTAAAAGTTCAAATATCATCTAGATTTAATAGAAAGACTCATATGATATGTACTCCTCTGCCATAGACCCCTCGAGTTTTTCCCTTTAACGAACAAATCCTTTCAATTTCTTCATGTACCTCTCTAAAAAAAATCCAACGACAAGATACCACCTCGACTAATTCAACCTCATCTACAAGGTGAATTAGAAGATGAACCTGTAAGTCCATGAAACTCGAAAGTAGTTCCATCTCAAAAATGCAAACAATCTCATCTATCTCTTGATGCCACCTTGGAATGCTAGCCATATGAATATTCTTTGATGTGATCCAACGTAAAAATGTCGATAATTTAGATATGGAATGCCTTAGTTCATGGGGGAAGTCATGGTTCACACACCCATGCACGAGAAGAGGATAATGACACTACAAAGTAAACACATACAAAATTAATTATGTTTTATCCCATGCCATAAAAATAAAAATTACAAATAATAAAATCATTTTTTTTACATACATCATACCTTTAGAAGGTTCAAGTGGTCATGTGATTTCAACCCCAACAAATGGTATTGATGCACAGTGAAGAAACTTCATAGGTAAGACCCATATAAATAAGGCACCTTCACACCCAATATAACTACATTTTCCAAAGAAATATCTTCTTTCTTCAAACTCCATGGGACATCACCTTCTTTGAAATACCAAGAGGGACCAACCTCTCCTCTACATTCTTGTCTTGGCCAATGTTTCTTTTTAGTTTTTGAAGAAATAAGATCTCTCCTCACAAGTAATGTGTCACTTTGTTTCAATGATATGTGACTCCATAAAGAAGATGAAACATTTTTAAATATATGCATGGGATATAGTAAGTGGGCAATCTTAAGATTCTCCCAATATGGGAGCTCATAAAAGATAGATTTCCTTTTCATCCCAGTGGGAAATTTCTCAACATAGGTGTTGAAGAATTCTGGATCATCGAACATAGGCTCCCCATTTTAATCAAACATTTATGTAATCTCCTTATCCTTATATCTCTCATATTCACTAAGCCATTATGTTGGTTTCATTATTGTAGGCCTTTGGGTTCTCTCTAGTTTACCATTGAAAGTGGATGTTTCTCTTCTATAAGGGTGTTCTTCTAGGAGGAATACCCTTGAGTAGTCGTACACTGGCTTTCGTAGGTGGTTGGACCACCTAGCCTTCATAGAAGGTCCACAAAATTTACATCCATGATAGGCTTTAGTTACAAGACCTTCGAAAGTATTGTATACATAACACGTTAGTGTTTAAGAATAAAATGTCAATCACAGCAAATTAAATATTCAAATAAATATTTTTACATATATAAACAAATCAATAAACATGTTAATTTCCAGAGAAAATTCCTAATCCTGGATAATCATGTGTGGTGTAAGAACATATGCCATACAATGAAAAACTCCTCTATGTTGTGATGGTTATTGATACATCGTATACATATATCCCTTGCCATAATTCCTTCAATTCATCTAGCCATGGTTGTAGGTAGACACCCATATTCTTCACTTGTCTTATACCAAGGACTATAAGAGACAACATAAGATGTTCATTCTTCATGGAAAACCATGGGGGGGATATTGTTATTGATCACTACTACAAGCCAAACATAATAGTTGGTGTTTTGGAGGGACTATGGTTTCACACCATCCATTTCTATGTTGAGTCATAGACTTCATACTTCATCCTTGAATTTTTCTGGCCATGTATCCTCTATGTGCTTCATTTCTATTGAATATGTTGGGATTCGCATAACTCCCGACTCACTTCACTGCAAGGGATGTCATCCTTACAACATAGATAATTATTTGAAATGAAAGAGCCATTGAATCCTTGGGATTATAGGCATGTGCCTCAATATATTATGAGGAGGACCATGTGATTTACCATTTTTTGTTTGATTTATGGTACATTTCATGCCCACATTTCACACATATATATTTGTCTACATATTCTCCTCTATATAGAATACAATCATTCAGACATGCATGATATGATATATACTCAACACCTAACATTTTCAACAACTTCTTTGCCTCTTCGCAGCTACCGGACAAAAAATTATCACTAGGAAGAATCTTATCTTGCAATATCCTGTAGTTAGTGGGCAATAAAAATGTACAAGGTCATTTAACATTTATAAAAGAAACCATTTCTAATGTTGATTGCATGACAAGATTTCTCAAAATTAATATACGACACTTCTTGGTCAATTACCTCAATATTGTCAAGAAACATGCATTTGACAATAAAAACTTTGCTTTCACATTGTATAGTAACATTGTTGTCCCAAGCTGGGTAGACGTTGATCGGGCACTAGGCCCAAAGAGAGGGTTGGTGGAAGAAGATTTCATGATTTCGAAAATGGTATCACTAATATGAGAATAATCCCCTAGATCATCATTATGTAATGCATCTAACAACATCGTCTCCATGGAAAAAATATCTTTTAATTAATCATCCATACCAACCTCTTTTTTATTATCTCCATTGCCAACTTCTGAAGAACTACTATTGTTGTAGTCATTCCTGATTGGTGAATCTAGACATAGTGGGAATTGAATAGGTGGTTGATTCAACCATTATTGGTATGCTTCCTCTCTTATTTGTTCTCTTATTACATCCTTCTCTCGTGTTAAGATTGTTGTGGGGGTGCAATGAAAGATGATAGGTAGGTCACTCATCATCAAATGAATCTTAATTTAAAAAACATTGAACATTAGTACATCGATGATATTAGTAAGAACAATGCAATAATTTGTTTGTTCTTGAATTACATTATACCAAACAATTATTACCATCGTCAACCCATGACTGGAGGTGGAAGATGGAATGTCACAATTGGCAAGGTAAATTAACTGTCCATTTTCATCTACCAATTGCTTGCGGTATGTTGCTTCTGATAAGACCTTATGACTTTTTTGAACCGGTACTGGAATATTTTTTGCATCTGAACTCAATTCTAAATCAGGATCCTGCAAATTTGGATACATTTTTATTCAGATTGACATGGATAAAAAAAATTCAATGAGATAATCGAAACATAAATAAAATAAGGTAAACTTATTGGATATGGAAAGGGAGAACTTCGTGATCGATTTTGAGCAATATGGAATGGGCTGAAATTTGAAGAATTGGTCATTTGATCATATAATAAGGTTTTCTCCTTGCATTTGAACAAAATTAGCAATAAATTTTTCTGTACATATCTAAAATTAATTTCGAGGACCATACCACAATATGAGTTTGAATATAGTTTTTAAACCATTTTTTAAGAATAAGGTGATATAAAACGTAAAATGTATAATGAAGTATTGTAAGTCATGTGAATTCATCCTAAAAGATAATTTGAGATGAATATACTATTTTATGTGAAAATAAAAGTTCAAATAACTTTAAAATCATCCAAGTGCGCTTGTAAACAAAAAATGCATCGGTGCACATATTAATAATAAGCATCGGTGCGTTGAAAAATTAACCACATCGTGTTTCGAGATTTTGTTAATAAAAAAAAATTATATGTTATATGTGAATCAATTAATATGGACACGCCAATGTGTAATATAATATGGACGCACTGGTGTGTCTTACATAAACGCAAGTCATGCTGAAAAAGTTAAAAAAAAACAACATAATTTTTTTAAACAATTAAAAAAAGAGCGGGAATCAAATTTCATAAAGTCATTTAAATACTAAAATGCTATTCATTATTTCATTATTTTGCAAAATATTGCAAGGGAGAGACTTGCAAGAGAGAAATACGAAGGAACACTATGGAGGATCATAATACTTTGGGACCACAGTTATTGGCTTTTAACTGCTCTCTTCTACTGTCTAAGTTATTGACCCAGGGTTCATGTCTTTCAGGTTTCCAATAAAGCCTCTAAAACTATCGGCCCTCCTAGTAAACCAGAAGGCAACACAGTACATAGAATGTACTACGCAGTCTCACCCGAGATAGATTTAAATGGGTGGATGTAATACTTAGGTTCTTGCAACCTAGGATTGAGTATGAGATAGGGGTTTGTTAACCAGAGCCATGCGCTACTAACTGTGAATGTAATATACTTATTCCTCATGGTTGCACATTTCCATTTCACATTTTAATTCCGAACAACATAATCGTAGTCCATAACAATATGTTAACTCATTTATTAAGCATAACAATGAACTGCTGAAAGAAAGAAAAGAGATGCATGCATTCATTACATTACACAGATATTACCGTGGTTCACCTGCTCCTGGGCTACGTCCACAAATATTTGTCTCTTGGCTCTTTTATTATGATAGTTCTGCATCTCCAACATCGCGTGCTTACAATTCCCTCTGATGGGTAAGATCTGTATGAGGCAAACTAGATCTCACTAGGCTCCACAGCCTGCGATCTAGTCCTTAGATCTTCCTCCTCTCCTATGTTCTATCTTAGCAACTTACAAACTTGGTCCATGACCATATTACATACCGCATCAACTCGTATCTAGCTACGATAGATCATTACAAAAACTGAACTAATAAAAAAGAGAATCAACTTCTCTATGATATCTGTGTATCTCTATTTATATAGATCGGGATCTTCCACCATTTACAATGTATTACCAAAATCCTACCCCTAGCGACATTAGTTCTTCCTCCCATGCATACATGTTGTTCTTCCTCCAGCTATCGTTTTCCTTGTGCATGGTTTCTTTCATGCGCACGTGTTGTGTTACCTTCCAGCTCTTACTTCCATTTCTGCATGCTTTCTTTCTCACAATCATCCTTCTTTCCACTTTGGCCTGGTTCCAACAGGCCCCCAACACTGACATGTGACTCATCCTAAGTCACCTAATCCTTTTGAGCTTCTTCGATCTCCTTGGCGATCGTCTGGAAATTTTCCTTGAGCTCTGGTGCTTTTGTCAATGCCTGCGCAGTCTTCTCCTTGATGATGTCTACTACTTGAACTTCCATTTCATTTCTCAGCAATCCTGCACATTTGTTCTAGGTATGTTCTATCTGTGTTTTAGCTCCTTCTTCCTATGTGAGTATTTCTGCTACATGTTCCTGCAATGGTTCTATTTGAGCTTGATGCTCTTGTTTCTGTGTTTGTGTAGTGATAAGTTCTCCCTACATCTTCTTTATCTCCTGCATCCCTTTGACTCGTTCTGAGATTGGTATGGTCTTCTACCTCTATTTGAGTTCTTGGATCATTGCATTGATCCTTTCCTCTTCCTTGTCCCAAAGTTAGACCTGTGGATCCTCCTCCAACCTTGTCAAAAGTTATGATGCTTTATCGAGCAATTCCGTTGATGTGATAACCTGTTGTTCCATCTCCTGTATCTGCGTTGTTGCTTCCTTCTTCCTTTTCTCCTTCACTACTAGTGGAGTGGTTGGTGTGAGTTGTTCATGGAGATTCTCGATCTCCTTCTTCTATTCATCAATTGTCAGTGCAATCTTGTCAATCTTTCCTGCTATCGGTAGTTCATTCCCTTGCGCGGTGCTTGGGAGTTTTTCAAAAACTCTTCCCACTCTTCGTTCTAGCTCATTTTTGAGTTCGTTTTCCTTCTGAGTTTTGATCTTGGCCTACTCACATATTTTTTCCATATCCTCACGCTTCTTTGTTGCTTGTTGTAGCTGAACTAAGTTTTTATGTGCATGAGATTGTACCTCGTGTTCGATGCTAACCTGCAATTTGTGTAGTGCCTTTGATGGCATCCGTTTCAAGACTAATTGGATGTCGTCCAAATCCTTCCGAGGTGTCTGACCCATGATTTCATCCATGTGAAACATGTTAGGTTTGATGTAGATCGTTGTGTTTGCGTGTGGCATGGGGTGGACCGGGTCTCGTTCTTCTACCTCCACTCTTTCTTTGTCCTATAATGTCGATGGCTCTGTGCCTCTGTTGCTGCTTTCTATATATGCTTCCCCAAATTTCTTGAGGAATTGTCCCATTTCTGCCAGCTCTTTTTGTAGTTTATCCCTATGATGCGTTGCATGGCCGAAATATTCCGCTAAGAAATCCTACACCATTCTGGCGATCATTTCCCCATCATCCTCTGTGATCGTATAGTCTGGCGATGCTCATTTCACCTTTGATTTCTTGCACATGCCTCCTTCCCGCATGGTTGGTCTCTAATTTCCCCTCGGTTCCTGTGTGATGGGGTTTGGGGTAGTCTCCCTTTCTCCCTTAGCATGTTTCGGTTTTCTGTTGGTCGGCTATGTGGTCTCTTTTTTCCCCTTGTGGGTACCTATATGCTTTGACCCTTCATCTGCCTGAGTCAGCTTGTTTTGGTCTGTCCTTTTTTTGTTGGGAACTGGGATTTCCAGAAGCTGTGTTTCCGCCTCCGCTACCTCTCCTTATGTTGTTATTTTCAGTACTTCTCGGGTAATGGTTGGGATCCTCCATTCATCAAGCCATTCGTTGATGACCATGTCTATATCAAATTTTGTGATGCAGTAGCACATAGGTAGCCACTGTCTATCAAGATCCTGCCTTGGTTGTATCCACATTGTCTATCTTGTGGCCCAAAATTTGGCGATGTCTGCATATCGCCCAACAACCTCTAGTGTTATTCTCCATGATCAACTGATGGATTCTTGTATGTCCCGTAGGTATGCTTCGAATATGATCCCATTCTCCCTCTTATTCTTGGCATGTGGCCCAGATCTCAGTAATAAGTATCTCGCTCCCAATGGTTGTAGTCTAGTGAAAAAATTACATACTCTGGTTCCCACCATCCCATGAAGGCTATTAGGGTGATCAACCATGAGTAATGGAACTCTGTGCCTAGGTCATGTGCATCCTTGTATTCCACCTGAAACAAATTCAATATATATGGCNTTCAACATTTTTTTACTATACTATAAGGATGTATGGATGTCAAACTTAACCAAGAAACATGTACAAAAACATAAAAATATTTAGAATATTAAATATTTTAATTTGTATGAATTATTCTCTTTAAATAATTTTCTTAAGTGGGTCAATGACATGCATATAAGTTTTATGTCATTTTTTGATATCCTATGTTACGTGTTGTTAATTGTTTTTGTAATCGATATTAAAAATTGGATTAGCTATTAGGAGCCTGAAAAACTCACTTATGAGGCTCATTTTAGATCTGAATATTCCCCTAATTAGTATGTATGAACTCAAAATTAAAAACTAATACAATATAATACAATATGGTAATGATATGAAATGATGGGTAACAAAAATACATTTTAAAATTATGATATACAATATTTGATATCTAAAATAAAATAATATATTGCTTTTTAAAGTAAAAGTTCAAATTAAAATACTAAAAGTTCAAATATCATCTAGATTTAATAGAAAGACTCATATGATATGTACTCCTCTGCCATAGACCCCTCGAGTTTTTCCCTTTAACGAACAAATCCTTTCAATTTCTTCATGTACCTCTCTAAAAAAAATCCAACGACAAGATACCACCTCGACTAATTCAACCTCATCTACAAGGTGAATTAGAAGATGAACCTGTAAGTCCATGAAACTCGAAAGTAGTTCCATCTCAAAAATGCAAACAATCTCATCTATCTCTTGATGCCACCTTGGAATGCTAGCCATATGAATATTCTTTGATGTGATCCAACGTAAAAATGTCGATAATTTAGATATGGAATGCCTTAGTTCATGGGGGAAGTCATGGTTCACACACCCATGCACGAGAAGAGGATAATGACACTACAAAGTAAACACATACAAAATTAATTATGTTTTATCCCATGCCATAAAAATAAAAATTACAAATAATAAAATCATTTTTTTTACATACATCATACCTTTAGAAGGTTCAAGTGGTCATGTGATTTCAACCCCAACAAATGGTATTGATGCACAGTGAAGAAACTTCATAGGTAAGAACCATATAAATAAGGCACCTTCACACCCAATATAACTACATTTTCCAAAGAAATATCTTCTTTCTTAAAACTCCATGGGACATCACCTTCTTTGAAATACCAAGAGGGACCAACCTCTCCTTTACATTCTTGTCTTGGCTAATGTTTCTTTTTAGTTTTTGAAGAAATAAGATCTCTCCTCACAAGTAATGTGTCACTTTCTTTCAATGATATGTGACTCCATAAAGAATATGAAACATTTTTAAATATATGCATGGGATATAGTAAGTGGGCAATCTTAAGATTCTCCCAATATGGGAGCTCATAAAAGATAGATTTCCTTTTCATCCCAGTGGGAAATTTATCAACATAGGTGTTGAAGAATTCTGGATCATCGAACATAGGCTCCCCATTTTAATCAAACATTTATGTAATCTCCTTATCCTTATATCTCTCATATTCACTAAGCCATTATGTTGGTTTCATTATTGTAGGCCTTTGGGTTCTCTCTAGTTTACCATTGAAAGTGGATGTTTCTCTTCTATAAGGGTGTTCTTCTAGGAGGAATACCCTTGAGTAGTCGTACACTGGCTTTCGTAGGTGGTTGGACCACCTAGCCTTCATAGAAGGTCCACAAAATTTACATCCATGATAGGCTTTAGTTACAAGACCTTCGAAAGTATTGTATACATAACACGTTAGTGTTTAAGAATAAAATGTCAATCACAGCAAATTAAATATTCAAATAAATATTTTTACATATATAAACAAATCAATAAACATGTTAATTTCCAGAGAAAATTCCTAATCCTGGATAATCATGTGTGGTGTAAGAACATATGCCATACAATGAAAAACTCCTCTATGTTGTGATGGTTATTGATACATCGTATACATATATCCCTTGCCATAATTCCTTCAATTCATCTAGCCATGGTTGTAGGTAGACACCCATATTCTTCACTTGTCTTATACCAAGGACTATAAGAGACAACATAAGATGTTCATTCTTCATGGAAAACCATGGGGGGGATATTGTTATTGATCACTACTACAAGCCAAACATAATAGTTGGTGTTTTGGAGGGACTATGGTTTCACACCATCCATTTCTATGTTGAGTCATAGACTTCATACTTCATCCTTGAATTTTTCTGGCCATGTATCCTCTATGTGCTTCATTTCTATTGAATATGTTGGGATTCGCATAACTCCCGACTCACTTCACTGCAAGGGATGTCATCCTTACAACATAGATAATTATTTGAAATGAAAGAGCCATTGAATCCTTGGGATTATAGGCATGTGCCTCAATATATTATGAGGAGGACCATGTGATTTACCATTTTTTGTTTGATTTATGGTACATTTCATGCCCACATTTCACACATATATATTTGTCTACATATTCTCCTCTATATAGAATACAATCATTCAGACATGCATGATATGATATATACTCAACACCTAACATTTTCAACAACTTCTTTGCCTCTTCGCAGCTACCGGACAAAAAATTATCACTAGGAAGAATCTTATCTTGCAATATCCTGTAGTTAGTGGGCAATAAAAATGTACAAGGTCATTTAACATTTATAAAAGAAACCATTTCTAATGTTGATTGCATGACAAGATTTCTCAAAATTAATATACGACACTTCTTGGTCAATTACCTCAATATTGTCAAGAAACATGCATTTGACAATAAAAACTTTGCTTTCACATTGTATAGTAACATTGTTGTCCCAAGCTGGGTAGACGTTGATCGGGCACTAGGCCCAAAGAGAGGGTTGGTGGAAGAAGATTTCATGATTTCGAAAATGGTATCACTAATATGAGAATAATCCCCTAGATCATCATTATGTAATGCATCTAACAACATCGTCTCCATGGAAAAAATATCTTTTAATTAATCATCCATACCAACCTCTTTTTTATTATCTCCATTGCCAACTTCTGAAGAACTACTATTGTTGTAGTCATTCCTGATTGGTGAATCTAGACATAGTGGGAATTGAATAGGTGGTTGATTCAACCATTATTGGTATGCTTCCTCTCTTATTTGTTCTCTTATTACATCCTTCTCTCGTGTTAAGATTGTTGTGGGGGTGCAATGAAAGATGATAGGTAGGTCACTCATCATCAAATGAATCTTAATTTAAAAAACATTGAACATTAGTACATCGATGATATTAGTAAGAACAATGCAATAATTTGTTTGTTCTTGAATTACATTATACCAAACAATTATTACCATCGTCAACCCATGACTGGAGGTGGAAGATGGAATGTCACAATTGGCAAGGTAAATTAACTGTCCATTTTCATCTACCAATTGCTTGCGGTATGTTGCTTCTGATAAGACCTTATGACTTTTTTGAACCGGTACTGGAATATTTTTTGCATCTGAACTCAATTCTAAATCAGGATCCTGCAAATTTGGATACATTTTTATTCAGATTGACATGGATAAAAAAAATTCAATGAGATAATCGAAACATAAATAAAATAAGGTAAACTTATTGGATATGGAAAGGGAGAACTTCGTGATCGATTTTGAGCAATATGGAATGGGCTGAAATTTGAAGAATTGGTCATTTGATCATATAATAAGGTTTTCTCCTTGCATTTGAACAAAATTAGCAATAAATTTTTCTGTACATATCTAAAATTAATTTCGAGGACCATACCACAATATGAGTTTGAATATAGTTTTTAAACCATTTTTTAAGAATAAGGTGATATAAAACGTAAAATGTATAATGAAGTATTGTAAGTCATGTGAATTCATCCTAAAAGATAATTTGAGATGAATATACTATTTTATGTGAAAATAAAAGTTCAAATAACTTTAAAATCATCCAAGTGCGCTTGTAAACAAAAAATGCATCGGTGCACATATTAATAATAAGCATCGGTGCGTTGAAAAATTAACCACATCGTGTTTCGAGATTTTGTTAATAAAAAAAAATTATATGTTATATGTGAATCAATTAATATGGACACGCCAATGTGTAATATAATATGGACGCACTGGTGTGTCTTACATAAACGCAAGTCATGCTGAAAAAGTTAAAAAAAAACAACATAATTTTTTTAAACAATTAAAAAAAGAGCGGGAATCAAATTTCATAAAGTCATTTAAATACTAAAATGCTATTCATTATTTCATTATTTTGCAAAATATTGCAAGGGAGAGACTTGCAAGAGAGAAATACGAAGGAACACTATGGAGGATCATAATACTTTGGGACCACAGTTATTGGCTTTTAACTGCTCTCTTCTACTGTCTAAGTTATTGACCCAGGGTTCATGTCTTTCAGGTTTCCAATAAAGCCTCTAAAACTATCGGCCCTCCTAGTAAACCAGAAGGCAACACAGTACATAGAATGTACTACGCAGTCTCACCCGAGATAGATTTAAATGGGTGGATGTAATACTTAGGTTCTTGCAACCTAGGATTGAGTATGAGATAGGGGTTTGTTAACCAGAGCCATGCGCTACTAACTGTGAATGTAATATACTTATTCCTCATGGTTGCACATTTCCATTTCACATTTTAATTCCGAACAACATAATCGTAGTCCATAACAATATGTTAACTCATTTATTAAGCATAACAATGAACTGCTGAAAGAAAGAAAAGAGATGCATGCATTCATTACATTACACAGATATTACCGTGGTTCACCTGCTCCTGGGCTACGTCCACAAATATTTGTCTCTTGGCTCTTTTATTATGATAGTTCTGCATCTCCAACATCGCGTGCTTACAATTCCCTCTGATGGGTAAGATCTGTATGAGGCAAACTAGATCTCACTAGGCTCCACAGCCTGCGATCTAGTCCTTAGATCTTCCTCCTCTCCTATGTTCTATCTTAGCAACTTACAAACTTGGTCCATGACCATATTACATACCGCATCAACTCGTATCTAGCTACGATAGATCATTACAAAAACTGAACTAATAAAAAAGAGAATCAACTTCTCTATGATATCTGTGTATCTCTATTTATATAGATCGGGATCTTCCACCATTTACAATGTATTACCAAAATCCTACCCCTAGCGACATTAGTTCTTCCTCCCATGCATACATGTTGTTCTTCCTCCAGCTATCGTTTTCCTTGTGCATGGTTTCTTTCATGCGCACGTGTTGTGTTACCTTCCAGCTCTTACTTCCATTTCTGCATGCTTTCTTTCTCACAATCATCCTTCTTTCCACTTTGGCCTGGTTCCAACAGGCCCCCAACACTGACATGTGACTCATCCTAAGTCACCTAATCCTTTTGAGCTTCTTCGATCTCCTTGGCGATCGTCTGGAAATTTTCCTTGAGCTCTGGTGCTTTTGTCAATGCCTGCGCAGTCTTCTCCTTGATGATGTCTACTACTTGAACTTCCATTTCATTTCTCAGCAATCCTGCACATTTGTTCTAGGTATGTTCTATCTGTGTTTTAGCTCCTTCTTCCTATGTGAGTATTTCTGCTACATGTTCCTGCAATGGTTCTATTTGAGCTTGATGCTCTTGTTTCTGTGTTTGTGTAGTGATAAGTTCTCCCTACATCTTCTTTATCTCCTGCATCCCTTTGACTCGTTCTGAGATTGGTATGGTCTTCTACCTCTATTTGAGTTCTTGGATCATTGCATTGATCCTTTCCTCTTCCTTGTCCCAAAGTTAGACCTGTGGATCCTCCTCCAACCTTGTCAAAAGTTATGATGCTTTATCGAGCAATTCCGTTGATGTGATAACCTGTTGTTCCATCTCCTGTATCTGCGTTGTTGCTTCCTTCTTCCTTTTCTCCTTCACTACTAGTGGAGTGGTTGGTGTGAGTTGTTCATGGAGATTCTCGATCTCCTTCTTCTATTCATCAATTGTCAGTGCAATCTTGTCAATCTTTCCTGCTATCGGTAGTTCATTCCCTTGCGCGGTGCTTGGGAGTTTTTCAAAAACTCTTCCCACTCTTCGTTCTAGCTCATTTTTGAGTTCGTTTTCCTTCTGAGTTTTGATCTTGGCCTACTCACATATTTTTTCCATATCCTCACGCTTCTTTGTTGCTTGTTGTAGCTGAACTAAGTTTTTATGTGCATGAGATTGTACCTCGTGTTCGATGCTAACCTGCAATTTGTGTAGTGCCTTTGATGGCATCCGTTTCAAGACTAATTGGATGTCGTCCAAATCCTTCCGAGGTGTCTGACCCATGATTTCATCCATGTGAAACATGTTAGGTTTGATGTAGATCGTTGTGTTTGCGTGTGGCATGGGGTGGACCGGGTCTCGTTCTTCTACCTCCACTCTTTCTTTGTCCTATAATGTCGATGGCTCTGTGCCTCTGTTGCTGCTTTCTATATATGCTTCCCCAAATTTCTTGAGGAATTGTCCCATTTCTGCCAGCTCTTTTTGTAGTTTATCCCTATGATGCGTTGCATGGCCGAAATATTCCGCTAAGAAATCCTACACCATTCTGGCGATCATTTCCCCATCATCCTCTGTGATCGTATAGTCTGGCGATGCTCATTTCACCTTTGATTTCTTGCACATGCCTCCTTCCCGCATGGTTGGTCTCTAATTTCCCCTCGGTTCCTGTGTGATGGGGTTTGGGGTAGTCTCCCTTTCTCCCTTAGCATGTTTCGGTTTTCTGTTGGTCGGCTATGTGGTCTCTTTTTTCCCCTTGTGGGTACCTATATGCTTTGACCCTTCATCTGCCTGAGTCAGCTTGTTTTGGTCTGTCCTTTTTTTGTTGGGAACTGGGATTTCCAGAAGCTGTGTTTCCGCCTCCGCTACCTCTCCTTATGTTGTTATTTTCAGTACTTCTCGGGTAATGGTTGGGATCCTCCATTCATCAAGCCATTCGTTGATGACCATGTCTATATCAAATTTTGTGATGCAGTAGCACATAGGTAGCCACTGTCTATCAAGATCCTGCCTTGGTTGTATCCACATTGTCTATCTTGTGGCCCAAAATTTGGCGATGTCTGCATATCGCCCAACAACCTCTAGTGTTATTCTCCATGATCAACTGATGGATTCTTGTATGTCCCGTAGGTATGCTTCGAATATGATCCCATTCTCCCTCTTATTCTTGGCATGTGGCCCAGATCTCAGTAATAAGTATCTCGCTCCCAATGGTTGTAGTCTAGTGAAAAAATTACATACTCTGGTTCCCACCATCCCATGAAGGCTATTAGGGTGATCAACCATGAGTAATGGAACTCTGTGCCTAGGTCATGTGCATCCTTGTATTCCACCTGAAACAAATTCAATATATATGGCGCCTAGCTCATAAAGGTGCCTTCTATACACTGAGCTGCAACTGGAATGACTCCTGTTGGTACTTCCTTTTTGCAAATTTTTCTGAGCAATTTGCAAGATAACATCTTTTCGCCCAGTTGTGTAGTTGCGTTGTTGAACCGTTTTATTATGATTCCCCTCATTCCTCTGGAGGGGCCATATTTCTTCTTCATCTCTTATGCCAACGCTTTCTCCTTGGATTTCTTGTCCAGAATCAACGCGAGATCCATACCTCGAATGGGTAGTCCTGTTATTTGCTCAATAATCTCAACAATTATGGGGATGGGTTTATCCAGCCATATATCCCCTCCCTGTGTGACTGCTAATAGATTCTTGACGCATTCTACCACGTAATGGCTTCTACCAAAATGTGGTAGCTTCAACAAACCTAATATTCTTGGTCTGTCCAGCCCAACTGGCCACTGGTGTGCTTGGCTGATTGTTTCTCCAAGTTGGTTTATGGTTATAGTCTACATGAATACCCTATGTGCAAGTTTTGAGAACTTGGTTTTGTGTGATACGTCATGGTTAGAATAATTGAGCTTCCCAAACTGACCCAGTAGTTGTGGTTCTACATGTACTCCATCTGGTATGTGTGGTAACATAATTTCTTCTACAGGTTTCTTGTGAGGTGAGCTCAGTATCTGAACTCTGTCTTCCTACTTTTGTGGTTGGTTATAAGTTCCAGCAACTTCTGATTGTTCCCCCATCAGCCATTCTGGCCAAGCCGAGGTAATTCTAGCGGTCTCCTCTATTGGTTGACCTAGGCTGCGTGCTTGTGACTCATCTGGTTTCACTGCTGCTCCAATATTATGTGTCATTCCATTGACTTCCATGACTTCTTAAGTGCTTTCTGGTTGCACTTCCTGTTGGGTTTCCAGTTCCTCGTTCTGAGGCTGTTGCACCGGTGCTAGCGTATCCTCTTTCATGGCCTATACTTGTGGTTGTTGAATCTCTTCCAGTATCGGTGTAGGGTTTACTGGTATCACTTCTGGGGATGGGATCTCATTGATATCGAAAATATCTAGTTTTTGCTACTCGTTTTCCTCTAGCGGTCTTCGTGACCTAGTTTGAACCCTGGTTGATTTTGTCGTCTGGCCTAGTTTTGCTGGCTTCGGTGGTGCCATAGTGGTGAGTGTCAAAATTTTGCTGAGTTCGAATGAATTTGGTGAGCTCTATGGTCTCTCTCTGTTCGTTCCAACTGTTATTTCTCTCTCTCTATTCTCCTTTCATGAATAAACCAATTTGTCTCGTGCTCGCGTTTTGTATGGGCTTGTCATGAAGCTTATCGAGGACGCTTCCTCCATGATGTGTTTAATGCACCATAACTATGGGTTCAATGCATCTATGGCAGTTTCATATGTGCCATTACGCTTGCTTTTTCATCTCCAGTTGGTGTGTTTAATGTGATGTTCCCTCAGTCCTTTTCGTGCTTTAATTCCGCTTAGTGTTGTCTTGTCATACTTCCTTTTCCAACTTTCCGTTTCCTGCTCATTTTTCTTTGGTATGTAACCATTGTCCTTGCCTTTTCTTAAGTTATGTTTCGAACGTTATGTGGCCTTTCTCTCTCCATCGTGCAGCGCATTTATTTATTTTTATTGTGCGGTGGGTAGTCGACCGTCCTTGTACAGCTTCAGTCGGCTCCCGTTGATCATTCCTCTGAGGTCTACTCCTGCTAAATATCTTAACTGTACAACTCCTTCGTCTGCTACAGATTGTACCTCATATGGTCCTATCCAATGCATTATAAGCTTCCCCGGGTGCTAAAATGATTTGTTGTCATAGAGCAATACTAGATCTCCTTCCTTGAATGTCTTCTTCTTGATGTGTCGATCGTGCCAAGCTTTGTCTTTGGCTTTTTGGACTTGTTGATGGAATCCTGCCAGGATTTGGTCTTCCTCCACTGACAATAACTGATTCATTATTTCTTTTACTATGCCCTGTTCTGTCATTTGTGTGATAGATTCTACGCGTAAGCTGGGTACTAAAAGTTCTAATAGCACTACTGCTTCTTGGCCATAGACTAGCTTGAATGGTGTGTGCCCTGTCAACTTTTTGCATGTAGTCCTGTATGCCCATAATACTGTTGATACTTTGAGGTCTGGGTCATCTCTATTGATGCTATAGATCTTTGTTAGTGCATTCTTGGGAACTTTGTTGAGGTCTTCTACTGTGTCATTTGCGTGTGGGTGATATGGTGTGCTCTTCTGGTGATGAAATTCAAACTCTTCGAGAATCACACGGATGGTGTTGTTTATGAAGTGCGTTCCTTTCTCGCTCATCAAAACTCTTGGGCACCCAAATCTAGTGATGACTTGGTCAAAAAATAAGTGTGCAGCTGTCTCTGTTCTACAATCTTTTACTGGTGCAGCTTCTGTCCATCTTGTTAGGTATTCTGTTATGGTGATTATGTATCTTTCCCATGTCCTTTTGGCTGGTGGGTTAATTGGTCCCAAAAAGTCTGTTTCCCATTTATCAAATTCCTATAATGTTACTTGTGGTCGTAGTGGAATCTCGTCCCTTCTGTTGAGTTTGTCGACCCTTTGACAAACATCGCATCTCTGACAGTATTATTTTGAGTCCCTGTGAATCATTGGCCACTGTTAAATTTACATGCAGCAGCGAGAGCCATTCTCCTGGAGGATGGCCAAGACCCTAGACGAGATCTAGGGCCCCCAGTGCACTCCTGGGGTATGTGGTCGGGGACCAATAT
>JZKD02S0616635.1:225395-239219 GCA_000966675.3 Picea glauca
TTTGAAAGGTTTTAAATACTGTTTGCTTCAGAATTTAAATTCAGATCTGCTTCTCTGTTTGGTCTAAGAACCTCTTTGATTTCTGCTTATATATATTTAGAGAGTATTGTTATCATTGTTTGAGTTCTCTTGTCTCTCTATGTTTTGAGCTTACTGTTATAGTATTAGCATAGATCTCTGTTGTCTTATTTAGAGGATTGGAATATCACTGTTGAGGTAGGGTTTTATCTCACTGTTAGAGATATAGCTTTATTGTGTAAGATCAGAGTTCTATTCTACTCTACTGTCACTTCCCTATATGTTGTTCTGTACATCAGATCTAAAGAAGTTTTTGCTTTGAAATTTTAAGAGACTACTGTTTTCTTCCTACCCTAAAATTCTAACAGCCACCATAGTCATGCACGTAATACCTTCTACATGGTAGTTTTTCCTGCATAATGTCCTCTTTCAATTCCCTCATGGGATTCTACTAAAATTCTTTATCGTTCGTTCTCTAGCACGTACCTTCGTACAATTCCATCTACGTCCATATTGTACAGATTTCCTGCGATCTATTGATAGTCGACTACATGGACTACCAGGTTCTTCTTCTGCGCAATGGTATATTCTTGCGGTGCAATACCTATGCTTAAGTAATCATCAGAAATCTGTTCTGAGAATAACTGTGCATCCAAAAAGGTGTCTTCTAGATTCGTAGGTTCTTCTCCAATTGTGACCCTTGACAGGTGGCCATGTCCTGCATTCAATTTCCCTAGTTTAACTATTACTTCAAAATCAAATTCTTGAAATAGCAGTAACCATCGACATATTCTCCCCCCCAACACTAGCTTGTTGACTAGGTATTTCAAGGTTGAGTGATCTGTAAACATCTTAAAGTGTTTCCCCAATAGGTAATGTATGAACTTCTGCACTGCATAGACCATGGCTAGGCCTTCTCTTTCTGTTGTGTTATAATTTTGTTCTGAGTCTGATAGTTTTTTACTTGCGAACGCTATCGGATGATCCAAGTCTCCTAATCCTATTTGTGCTAGGATAGCTCCAAGTGTTATCGTTGATGCATCTRCATGCACATGGAATGTATTTTCCTAGTCTGGAAATACTAATATCAGTGCAGTAACCATCTTTTCCTTCAGGGTATCCAAACCGTGTTGACACTYRTCGTTCCATTGGTATTTGGTATCCTTCCTTAACAGTTTTTCCATTGGTGTTTTGATCTRCGCATAYCCTTTGATGAATTTCTTGTAGTATCATGTGTGCCCTAAAGTTGCTCTTATCTGTCAGACTGTTTTTGGTGTTGGTAAGTTAACAATAATGATGATCTTGGCCGGATCCACTAAAAATATTTGTTTGCATACTATGTGGCCCAATAGTATCCCAAACAGTGTTCCAAATATTCATTTCTTGATATTCAGTGATATATGGCACTGTCTGCATCGTTCTAACATTAGTCGTAAAACTTCCACATGGTTTTTCAACAGATTGTAAATTGTCCAGTCATCCAGGTATACTTTGAGAAACTAATGGATGAAGTCATTAAATGATGCGATGAATACTCTGGAGAATATTGCGGGTGCATTCTTCAGTCCAAATGGCATGACTGTGTACTGATAAGATCCCCATTCCATTGCAAATGTGGTCTTATGTCTATCTTCCTGTGCTATCTTAATCTAATGGTATCTTGAGAATCCATCAATGAATGAGTAAGATTCATGTCCCCCCACATTCTCTAACACTTCATCTGTGAACGGTGTAGGGAATGGGTCATGTAGGCATTCATCGTTCAAATTCCTCAAGTCGACGCATATCCTAATCCCTCTTCCTTATTTCTTCTCCTATACTACCATTGGGCTTATCCATTCTGATTCTTCAAATGGTTCGATGATGCCGACTTCAAGCATCCTATCAATATCATCTTTCACTTTCTGTTTATATATGGGGTTCAATATATAGGGTCATTGTCTTATAGGTCTCACTTCATGTATGAGTGGTATCTTCATTTATCCCAGTTATCCTGCTATACCCTTCATCTCTGTAAATGTTGTGGGAAAAATGTCGTTGTATTCACGCAACAATTATGTGATTCTTTCTACTGTTTTCTCATCCCAATAGTCTCCAATGCCGTCCATTTTGGGTCGTTCATCTATCCCGATGTTAACTTTCTTTACCTTCATTGGCGCGACAATGAATTCTGATTCTATGGGTGGTTCGTCCACATCTCTTTCGCCTTCTACTTCTTTGATCTGAATGTCACATGGGTCATCGTCATCTAGTGCTTTCTCCTGTACATAATAACATGACAATAGTTCCTTGACTGTTTGTTTATTCCATTGTTGCTCCTCTGTGATAAATTCTATTTCTGGTTCTTCAATGAATATTACTCCTCTGATTCATTTGAGAGTTGTGTCTATGTTGGGGTTCTCATGCTCGAATGAGAAAGTGATTGTGAAGTTTTGTTGCAACGTCCTCCATGTTTTAGTTCCTTTACCCAATTCCTAGTCTATGTACCAGTTTGCTGGTATGGCCTCTAAAGTATGTATTTAGTGATGAGGCCATTCCTCTGGTGGCGTCATTTTCCATAGCATTTTTCACTTCGCCAAGTGTTCTGTTGGTGCCTCTTTTCCTTAGTATTGTTGATGTTTGTTGTATTCTTGTTTTGCGTCGAACCTTATGCACAGTAAGTGATTACATTGATACCAATCTGTGATGGTCTCTTTATGTGCACCCCACCATCTTGCGGGTGTGGCCTTGAGTGCTAAGTCAAGTGCTGACAGTCACTGGTTCTCTAATACTTTGTTTTCGTATTGTGTCAAGAATGTTTTCAAATCATTTATCCCATGGAAATTGGGTGTTTCTCTGATTTATGTGCCTACCCATCTTAGTGTGCGGTATATTATTTCACATATTCACATGGATACTTCATGTAATCTCTGCTACCATTTTTCTAACCCGGTGTCTGAGTCTGTTTCACATGAAATAATGCTCTACCAACTGAGTACCCTGTTTGCAGTTGGGTTTACGTAATCCTCATCGCGCGCCGTTTTTATTTACAACTAACTGATCTCCTCTAAGTCCAGGCAAGTGGTTTCTACAAACCTCTCCCCTTCTGATGGATCTAGTGGTGTTATGACCCTGTATTCTCCATATTCAAATGTCATTTTCCTGGTTTTCAAATTGATTATGGTCTGGTTGTCAAATGCCCAATCCATACCAAGCAGTGTTGGGTAAGGTGTTGTGTTGTACACTATTTCAGTGACTTCAAAGTATGCTTTAGTGCACACTCCATTAAGGTCTACTATTACTCCTTTCAGTCCATCTATTGGTAGGAATCTATGTTGGTTTGCTAGTTTTAATTGGACATTTGAGTATCCTAGTGTTGGCTCTCCCATACATTTCTAGGTCTTCTTGGGTAGCACATTCAGTTAGGATCCTAGGTCTAGTATAATGTCTCCCATATTGAAATCCCCAATGTTAGCATTTAGTCTAAATTCCGTACTTGTTCTTCTTCTGGTGTGTAGGTGATTGACAGCTTTTTGGTTCTAGTTTTTCTTTCGTCTAGCTGCTACATTTCTCTAGTATGTTTTAAAATATTTTCACAGATGAAGGATCACTTAATACTTTTATGCATGATTGCAAAAAGCCTTTTATTTTACTTACTTGTCCCTTGGGTTGCATTCCGTTGGTATGATCCAATGATGGAGGCATCTCATATTCTGGGGCTTCCTTGAATGGTTGCGTAGTTGAATTCGATGTTGTGTTCTCCTTCATAAATTCTTGTTTGGCTTCCTTGAAAGCTTCCTTTTAGTTTGGTGCGTCGAACTTCTTTCATGGTTCAGTGTTCTTCTTTATCCATTGGTTCTGTGTTGGTTCTTGTCGAACTACATCACTTCCTATTTTCGTTCCTCCACGAGTGAATATATTGATGTTTCTTCCATCTTCCCTGGCTTCGGCTAAGATCCACTGGAAATTCTGATTGTTCTGGGTCCTCTTTTCCATAATATTTACTAGTAGTGTCGGGCATTCCTTTGTATCATGGTCTGATGCAAGACAATACATACAAGTTGCTAGAGGAAGTGGACATTCTCATGCATAATGTCGTGGTTGCTGACAATTGTGACATGTGACGGGTCCTTTACCACGTCCGAAACCTCCTCTGGATCGTCCTCCTCCTCAATTTCCTACTCGGTCACCTCTCGACGGGTTATACTGTGGTGCGTGATTATACTGCCTGGTATTGTACTGGGGTTGTGTCGGGTTGTACTGTGCCTTCACGTTATTGTATGGTTGTTTCACAGTATTATACTATTGCTGCACAGTTTTGTATGGAGCTGGGGTTTGATTGAACTATGGCACTACTTTCCCAGTCATCATTTTAGCATGTACCCTATATGCATCAGATGTTCTTTCCCGCATTAGCTCCATAGTTCTGCAATCTTTGTCATCGTGGCCTACTGACTTACAAAAGGTGCAATATGAATTCTTCGGAACTGTCTGGTATTTCTACATCATTGTGCAGTGATAAGGGTCGTGACCTGGTTTCTTGCATATTTCTCACTATAACCCTCCCTATGGTAGCCGATTTGGCATACCTGTTTCCATATATTGCGCGAATGTTGGGAATTCATTCTTGTGGTGCCCTTCCATCCAACATGCAGTGCACCAAACGACTTCTTATTTGTCCTTATTCTTATTCTAGTTCAGCTGAAATGTTAGATTCTTCAAATTCTCCTTCAATTCCTCAATAGCTAGGTTCATCTACTAGTAATGGTTCTCTTTCAGTTGCAAGGGTGCCTGCAGAGCCTCTTCCTGCGTTTGTAATTTTTGTTGTCGTAAGGGATATTTTAAGTGTGGGAGTAGTGACTTGATGAATAGGTGCCAATGTTGCATCTCCGTCATAATGTATTTTAGCTTTCCTTTTAGTCGCTTGAACCTCTGATCGATCTCCCATACCGATTCTCCTCATTTCTCTCTTATTTCAATCATCTCGTTCCTATAAATATCCTCTAAGCTCGGCTTCTGGAACTCGTTTATCAATAATTTCTTAATGTCAACCAGTGTCCTTGTCATCCTAGGGGCACTGTTCGTGTCTAGAATCATGTATCAGTCTAGTGCGTGGTCTCTTAGCGTAATCGCTAGCTGCACAAGTTCGGTAGCTTCATCAGTGATCTGTTTTGCCTCCCATATCTTTGCACAAATGAACAAATGTTTCCAAGGGTATTCTGTTGCTTCTCCTTGAAATTCTGGTAATATGATAGTGGGATCGTGTTCTTCCATTTTGAATACCTAACTACTACCTCCTTTGCACGGTGTAGATACTTGAATAGTGTTTCCTGAACTGGCTCCTCCAGTTGTTTCTCCTAGTGTATATGTACTTCTTACTGTCGGAATTCCTCCAAACTTCAATTTTCTAAACGGTGGTGTTCTCTTTGGTGTATTAGTCGCACATGGGTTTGTGGGTTCCACACTGACATTAATATGGATAGGATGGCTGCCTTCTCCTCCCATTCTTGGGCCTCTCATCTTCTTCTCATATGTTGCGCGCAAGATTTCCTCAATCTGCTCCACAGCCCAAAGATCCTCTACCTCTTCTTCATCACTTTCCAAAACCTCCCTTGTGGCTACAACTCTTTTCTTGGTATTCAATTTATATTGGTAGGGTACTTTGCTACGCGTTATTCTTGATGACGCCAACATCCACTTGAGCTAGTCATCATCTATCATGATCGATTTGAAGGGTTTCTCCTCCTTCTTTCCTTTATCCTCACCTCCTTCCATTTATCCTCTCTCTATCATTATTTCCCCCCTTCCCCCATGCACGTAGGGAAATTTAGTTGTTTGATTCCATTGTCATTACACCTTTGTTATATAGCAGTATCTTAATATAAGTATACAGGGACTAAATGTACCTTTCTCATGGTCCACGTATAAATTATTTATCTTCTACGTTGTATGACTTTTATATGTCAACTGCAAACTCGGTGATGAAGCATGCCACAATACTTTCAAGCCAAAAGTCTACTTCTTAGGTGAATTTGTTGTTCATCTACTGTACCTTCTCAATCTGTACTTGGGTCCAATCTAGTTGTCGGATCTAGTTCATCGTGTGGTTATCCTTCAGTCTTAGTATCCACTCCTGTAGTAGGTGCAGAAAATCATAGAAAAAGACTTCACGTAAATTAGTAAATAAGTATTTATCCATAAATTTGTGAGGTGTGAGTCTATGGTTTCTATTGTCTTTCCAGGAAAACTCTAGCTCTTTGGTTCTCAACCAAACTTCAATTTCTACTTTTGTGGGGTTCCACGGTCTCAACATTCCCTTCTAATGGCTCATTGTTCTTCTTGTTTCGCTAGTTCTTTTCTCTTGGAATCTATCTTGTCTACTCAATCCTCTCTTGTTCCTTCTAACACGACAACATAACCACTTGTTGGATTTTAACCACTCTCTTCTATTGTATGATTTATTGAACCAGGGTTCATGTCTTTTGGGTTTCCAACGAAGCCTCTAAGACTATCGGCCCTCCTGGTAAACCAGAAGGCAATACAGTAGACAAAATGTATTGTGCAGTCTCACCTGATATAGATTTAAATGGGTGGTTGTAAGACTCAGGTGTTTACAACCTAGGATTGAGTATGAGATAGGGGTTTGTTAACCAAAGCCATGCACTACAAACTGTGAATGTAATCTACGTATTCCTCACGGTTGCACATTTCCATTTTATAGTTTAATTCCGAACAACATAATTGTAATTCATAAAAATATGTTAGCTCATTTATTAAGCATAACAATGAGTTGTTAAAAGAAAGAAAATAGATGCATGCATTCATCACATTACATAGATATTACCATGGTTCACCCCCTCCTCGTCTACGTCCACAAATATTTGGCTATTGGCTCTTTTATTATGATAGGTCTGCATCTCCAGCGTCACGCGCCTACAATTCCCTCTGATGGGTAAGATCTGTATGAGGCAAATTAGATCACACTAGGCTCCACAACCTACGATCTAACCATCATATCTTCCTCCTCTCCTTTGTTCTAGGTCAACAACTTACAAACTTGGTCCATGACCATATTACATACCACATCAACTTGTATCTATCTATGATAGATCATTACAAACACTGAACTAATACAAAAGTGAACCAACCTCTCTATGATACCTGTGTATCTCTATTTATATATATCGGGCTCTTGACCCATTTACAATGTATTACCAAAATGGTAACCCTACCAACATTAGGTCTTCCTCCCATGCACATGTGTTGTTCTTCCTCCAGTTGTTGTTTTCCTTGTGAATTCTTTCTTGCATGTGCACGTGTTGTTTTACCTTCCATCTGTTACTTCCGTTTCTACACGCTTTCTTTCTCATGATCATCCTTCTTTCCACTTCATCCTAGTGCCAACAACATTTTTATTCAGAATATGAGAATTTGAAGGGTATGGTGATTCACTCTAAACCCTTTTCATAAAGTTTTTTTAATATTAAGAAGGTATTCAATATTTTCATTATTTTTCCAAAATTTACANCCTTTGATGAATTTCTTGTAGTATCATGTGTGCCCTAAAGTTGCTCTTATCTGTCAGACTGTTTTTGGTGTTGGTAAGTTAACAATAATGATGATCTTGGCCGGATCCACTAAAAATATTTGTTTGCATACTATGTGGCCCAATAGTATCCCAAACAGTGTTCCAAATATTCATTTCTTGATATTCAGTGATATATGGCACTGTCTGCATCGTTCTAACATTAGTCGTAAAACTTCCACATGGTTTTTCAACAGATTGTAAATTGTCCAGTCATCCAGGTATACTTTGAGAAACTAATGGATGAAGTCATTAAATGATGCGATGAATACTCTGGAGAATATTGCGGGTGCATTCTTCAGTCCAAATGGCATGACTGTGTACTGATAAGATCCCCATTCCATTGCAAATGTGGTCTTATGTCTATCTTCCTGTGCTATCTTAATCTAATGGTATCTTGAGAATCCATCAATGAATGAGTAAGATTCATGTCCCCCCACATTCTCTAACACTTCATCTGTGAACGGTGTAGGGAATGGGTCATGTAGGCATTCATCGTTCAAATTCCTCAAGTCGACGCATATCCTAATCCCTCTTCCTTATTTCTTCTCCTATACTACCATTGGGCTTATCCATTCTGATTCTTCAAATGGTTCGATGATGCCGACTTCAAGCATCCTATCAATATCATCTTTCACTTTCTGTTTATATATGGGGTTCAATATATAGGGTCATTGTCTTATAGGTCTCACTTCATGTATGAGTGGTATCTTCATTTATCCCAGTTATCCTGCTATACCCTTCATCTCTGTAAATGTTGTGGGAAAAATGTCGTTGTATTCACGCAACAATTATGTGATTCTTTCTACTGTTTTCTCATCCCAATAGTCTCCAATGCCGTCCATTTTGGGTCGTTCATCTATCCCGATGTTAACTTTCTTTACCTTCATTGGCGCGACAATGAATTCTGATTCTATGGGTGGTTCGTCCACATCTCTTTCGCCTTCTACTTCTTTGATCTGAATGTCACATGGGTCATCGTCATCTAGTGCTTTCTCCTGTACATAATAACATGACAATAGTTCCTTGACTGTTTGTTTATTCCATTGTTGCTCCTCTGTGATAAATTCTATTTCTGGTTCTTCAATGAATATTACTCCTCTGATTCATTTGAGAGTTGTGTCTATGTTGGGGTTCTCATGCTCGAATGAGAAAGTGATTGTGAAGTTTTGTTGCAACGTCCTCCATGTTGTAGTTCCTTTGCGCAATTCCTAGTCTATGTACCAGTTTGCTGGTATGGCCTCTAAAGTATGTATTTAGTGATGAGGTCATTCCTCTGGTGGCGTCATTTTCCATAGCATTTTTCACTTCACCAAGTGTTCTGTTGGTGCCTCTTTTCCTTAGTATTGTTGATTTTTGTTGTATTCTTGTTTTGTGTCGAACCTTATGCGCAGTAAGTGCTTACATTGATACCAATCTGTGATGGTCTCTTTATGTGCACCCCACCATCTTGCGGGTGTGGCCTTGAGTGCTAAGTCAAGTGCTGATAGTCACTGGTTCTCTAATACTTTGTTTTCGTATTGTGTCAAGAATGTTTTCAAATCATTTATCCCATGGAAATTGGGTGGTTCTCTGATTTATGTGCCTACCCATATTAGTGTGCAGTATATTCTTTCACATATTCACATGGATACTTCATGTAATCTCTTCTACAATTTTTCTAACCCGGTGTCTGAGTCTGTTTCACATGAAATAATGCTCTACCAACTGAGTACCATGTCTGCAGTTGGGTTTACGTAATCCTCATCGCGCGTCGTTTTTCTTTACAACTAACTGATCTCCTCTAAGTCCAGGAAAGTGGTTTCTACAAACCTCTCCCCTTCCAATGGATCTAGTGGTGTTATGACCCTGTATTCTCCATATTCAAATGTCATTTTCCTGGTTTTCAAATTGATTATGGTCTGGTTGTAAAATGCCCAATCCATACCAAGCAGTGTTGGGTAAGGTGTTGTGTTGTACACTATTTCAATGACTTCAAAGTATGCTTTAGTGCACACTCCATTAAGGTCTACTATTACTCCTTTCAGTCCATCTATTGGTAGGACTCTATGTTGGTTTGCTAGTTTTAATTGGACATTTGAGTATCCTAGTGTTGGATCTCCCATACATTTCTAGGTCTTCTTGGGTAGCACATTCAGTTAGGATCCTAGGTCTAGTATAATGTCTCCCATATTGAAATCCCCAATGTTAGCATTTAGTCTAAATTCCCTACTTGTTCTTCTTCTGGTGTGTAGGTGATTGACAGTTTTTGGTTCTAGTTTTTCTTTCGTCTAGCTGCTACATTTCTCTAGTATGTTTTGAAATATTTTCACAGATGAAGGATCACTTAATACTTTTATGCATGATTGCAAAAAGCCTTTTATTTTACTTACTTGTCCCTTGGGTTGCATTCCGTTGGTATGATCCAATGATGGAGGCATCTCATATTCTGGGGCTTCCTTGAATGGTTGCGTAGTTGAATTCGATGTTGTGTTCTCCTTCATAAATTCTTGTTTGGCTTCCTTGAAAGCTTCCTTTTAGTTTGGTGCGTCGAACTTCTTTCATGGTTCAGTGTTCTTCTTTATCCATTGGTTCTGTGTTGGTTCTTGTCGAACTACATCACTTCCTATTTTCGTTCCTCCACGAGTGAATATATTGATGTTTCTTCCATCTTCCCTGGCTTCGGCTAAGATCCACTGGAAATTCTGATTGTTCTGGGTCCTCTTTTCCATAATATTTACTAGTAGTGTCGGGCATTCCTTTGTATCATGGTCTGATGCAAGACAATACATACAAGTTGCTAGAGGAAGTGGACATTCTCATGCATAATGTCGTGGTTGCTGACAATTGTGACATGTGACGGGTCCTTTACCACGTCCGAAACCTCCTCTGGATCGTCCTCCTCCTCAATTTCCTACTCGGTCACCTCTCGACGGGTTATACTGTGGTGCGTGATTATACTGCCTGGTATTGTACTGGGGTTGTGTCGGGTTGTACTGTGCCTTCACGTTATTGTATGGTTGTTTCACAGTATTATACTATTGCTGCACAGTTTTGTATGGAGCTGGGGTTTGATTGAACTATGGCACTACTTTCCCAGTCATCATTTTAGCATGTACCCTATATGCATCAGATGTTCTTTCCCGCATTAGCTCCATAGTTCTGCAATCTTTGTCATCGTGGCCTACTGACTTACAAAAGGTGCAATATGAATTCTTCGGAACTGTCTGGTATTTCTACATCATTGTGCAGTGATAAGGGTCGTGACCTGGTTTCTTGCATATTTCTCACTATAACCCTCCCTATGGTAGCCGATTTGGCATACCTGTTTCCATATATTGCGCGAATGTTGGGAATTCATTCTTGTGGTGCCCTTCCATCCAACATGCAGTGCACCAAACGACTTCTTATTTGTCCTTATTCTTATTCTAGTTCAGCTGAAATGTTAGATTCTTCAAATTCTCCTTCAATTCCTCAATAGCTAGGTTCATCTACTAGTAATGGTTCTCTTTCAGTTGCAAGGGTGCCTGCAGAGCCTCTTCCTGCGTTTGTAATTTTTGTTGTCGTAAGGGATATTTTAAGTGTGGGAGTAGTGACTTGATGAATAGGTGCCAATGTTGCATCTCCGTCATAATGTATTTTAGCTTTCCTTTTAGTCGCTTGAACCTCTGATCGATCTCCCATACCGATTCTCCTCATTTCTCTCTTATTTCAATCATCTCGTTCCTATAAATATCCTCTAAGCTCGGCTTCTGGAACTCGTTTATCAATAATTTCTTAATGTCAACCAGTGTCCTTGTCATCCTAGGGGCACTGTTCGTGTCTAGAATCATGTATCAGTCTAGTGCGTGGTCTCTTAGCGTAATCGCTAGCTGCACAAGTTCGGTAGCTTCATCAGTGATCTGTTTTGCCTCCCATATCTTTGCACAAATGAACAAATGTTTCCAAGGGTATTCTGTTGCTTCTCCTTGAAATTCTGGTAATATGATAGTGGGATCGTGTTCTTCCATTTTGAATACCTAACTACTACCTCCTTTGCACGGTGTAGATACTTGAATAGTGTTTCCTGAACTGGCTCCTCCAGTTGTTTCTCCTAGTGTATATGTACTTCTTACTGTCGGAATTCCTCCAAACTTCAATTTTCTAAACGGTGGTGTTCTCTTTGGTGTATTAGTCGCACATGGGTTTGTGGGTTCCACACTGACATTAATATGGATAGGATGGCTGCCTTCTCCTCCCATTCTTGGGCCTCTCATCTTCTTCTCATATGTTGCGCGCAAGATTTCCTCAATCTGCTCCACAGCCCAAAGATCCTCTACCTCTTCTTCATCACTTTCCAAAACCTCCCTTGTGGCTACAACTCTTTTCTTGGTATTCAATTTATATTGGTAGGGTACTTTGCTACGCGTTATTCTTGATGACGCCAACATCCACTTGAGCTAGTCATCATCTATCATGATCGATTTGAAGGGTTTCTCCTCCTTCTTTCCTTTATCCTCACCTCCTTCCATTTATCCTCTCTCTATCATTATTTCCCCCCTTCCCCCATGCACGTAGGGAAATTTAGTTGTTTGATTCCATTGTCATTACACCTTTGTTATATAGCAGTATCTTAATATAAGTATACAGGGACTAAATGTACCTTTCTCATGGTCCACGTATAAATTATTTATCTTCTACGTTGTATGACTTTTATATGTCAACTGCAAACTCGGTGATGAAGCATGCCACAATACTTTCAAGCCAAAAGTCTACTTCTTAGGTGAATTTGTTGTTCATCTACTGTACCTTCTCAATCTGTACTTGGGTCCAATCTAGTTGTCGGATCTAGTTCATCGTGTGGTTATCCTTCAGTCTTAGTATCCACTCCTGTAGTAGGTGCAGAAAATCATAGAAAAAGACTTCACGTAAATTAGTAAATAAGTATTTATCCATAAATTTGTGAGGTGTGAGTCTATGGTTTCTATTGTCTTTCCAGGAAAACTCTAGCTCTTTGGTTCTCAACCAAACTTCAATTTCTACTTTTGTGGGGTTCCACGGTCTCAACATTCCCTTCTAATGGCTCATTGTTCTTCTTGTTTCGCTAGTTCTTTTCTCTTGGAATCTATCTTGTCTACTCAATCCTCTCTTGTTCCTTCTAACACGACAACATAACCACTTGTTGGATTTTAACCACTCTCTTCTATTGTATGATTTATTGAACCAGGGTTCATGTCTTTTGGGTTTCCAACGAAGCCTCTAAGACTATCGGCCCTCCTGGTAAACCAGAAGGCAATACAGTAGACAAAATGTATTGTGCAGTCTCACCTGATATAGATTTAAATGGGTGGTTGTAAGACTCAGGTGTTTACAACCTAGGATTGAGTATGAGATAGGGGTTTGTTAACCAAAGCCATGCACTACAAACTGTGAATGTAATCTACGTATTCCTCACGGTTGCACATTTCCATTTTATAGTTTAATTCCGAACAACATAATTGTAATTCATAAAAATATGTTAGCTCATTTATTAAGCATAACAATGAGTTGTTAAAAGAAAGAAAATAGATGCATGCATTCATCACATTACATAGATATTACCATGGTTCACCCCCTCCTCGTCTACGTCCACAAATATTTGGCTATTGGCTCTTTTATTATGATAGGTCTGCATCTCCAGCGTCACGCGCCTACAATTCCCTCTGATGGGTAAGATCTGTATGAGGCAAATTAGATCACACTAGGCTCCACAACCTACGATCTAACCATCATATCTTCCTCCTCTCCTTTGTTCTAGGTCAACAACTTACAAACTTGGTCCATGACCATATTACATACCACATCAACTTGTATCTATCTATGATAGATCATTACAAACACTGAACTAATACAAAAGTGAACCAACCTCTCTATGATACCTGTGTATCTCTATTTATATATATCGGGCTCTTGACCCATTTACAATGTATTACCAAAATGGTAACCCTACCAACATTAGGTCTTCCTCCCATGCACATGTGTTGTTCTTCCTCCAGTTGTTGTTTTCCTTGTGAATTCTTTCTTGCATGTGCACGTGTTGTTTTACCTTCCATCTGTTACTTCCGTTTCTACACGCTTTCTTTCTCATGATCATCCTTCTTTCCACTTCATCCTAGTGCCAACAACATTTTTATTCAGAATATGAGAATTTGAAGGGTATGGTGATTCACTCTAAACCCTTTTCATAAAGTTTTTTTAATATTAAGAAGGTATTCAATATTTTCATTATTTTTCCAAAATTTACA
>JZKD02S0616635.1:261397-273879 GCA_000966675.3 Picea glauca
ATTTATTTGACTCTGCGATTCCATGTATTTAAATGATAACAACATCAATTATAATTGCTCTGCGATTTCATCTATATTTATGCCAACATTATCATATATTTATCTTTGTGTTCAACATTATCCCTGCATTTAAACAATTTCAGAAGTAAAATATGTGATTTCCAGTTTTAGACAACGACCTATTTTACTTCTGCGTTTTGATTTTTTTTGTAAATGAGTGTGAAAATCTATATTACTGAAGGAAATTATAATACAAAAAATTTACAGGGACTCCCAAGATCTGACAAAATGGAAACCAGATCTGGCGTCCCAAGGGAGCAATGTATGATATAGCAGGGAAGGTATGGACCGCCACCATGGGAAACCGACCCAAACCTCCGCAATCCAGTTTAAAAAATGACAACATAACGAAAATAGAGAAAGCATAAGCAAAGTGGGGTTAGCTCCTACACTGAGAACCTTGACTAGGGTTGGTCCTGTGCTAGTCCAAGTTGATGGGGTGCTCTTCATTTCCATCCTTCCTCTCCTCCCTCTGCTCCACCAGGCATATCTTTTTGATGCACGCTGGGGTTCCATTTATGTTGGCTGGATTAATATCTATATGGTGGACATAGCGAAGATAAATATGGAATTGCCCTATCAGTCTCTCCATTTTTTCCTGTTGGCTTCGTTGGTCCTTCGCAAGTCTTTTGGCGCTTGCCTCCAGGTTGTTGAGGCGGTTCAGAATACCTGTGAGCACCTTCTTCTGGTCCTTGGTTTTTGCCTTGTTAGTTTCCTTCTGGTCCGCACACATCTTACCTATCAAAATTTTTGTTCTCCAGGCTTCCTCCATCGTTCTATGGTAGAGGGTTGTTCTGGACAATGTGGATCCTGGGTCCCTTATCCCCCTCGCTTCCTGTGTTATTTTTGCCCAGGATTTGCCCCTGCGAGCGTTGTTGATTTCTCTCTCCCATCTTTTGATGACTGTCTTTACCTTTGTATAAACCTGCGTGAGGAAGGTATTCTTTTCTTTCCTAGCCTCTTGTTCAATTCTTGTCATCCTCTGGGCGCTTGGTAAAGGTTATGTTACCTAGGGGGCTCTCTTGCTACAGGTTTTCTTCATGCGTACCATCTTCACATGCATGTGGTAGTTTTTACGTTGGTTTCTTCTTCTGTTTCGCTTCACCCCTTTATGGTATGTAAGGTGGCCCCTGTAATTGCTTTTCTCCGGTCTGTTCCTCTTTCTGTTATACCTTTTTTTATGGAACCAACCTGGCTACGATCCCGTCCTTGCAATCCTAGCCTGCTCATCAAGGTGGCCCTTATGGTCCGTCTCCTCTATTCCAGAGCGTGTGCACTTGATGTCCTTGTCGTAATCCCTGTGCCAATGCTTTGCCTCGTACACTATATGCCAGTCATTTCCCTGCCCCGTAATGGTACTTGGGTGAGGTGTACCCGTACTTGACCCTGGTGAACCTTTTCGTCCTTCGTACTTCGTCGCCTGCTTGTTATTTGTTCTTCTTTCCCATGGGTCAGCCCTTTAATTCTTTCTATTGACAGGACCGTGGTGTCGTTCCTTTGCCTGATGTGTGATCTGTACCTACATTTGGAACCTGGTTTGATTGGTGGGATATCGAATTCTTCCTAGAACCTACATGCCCTTCAATTCCTTCTACGCCTCCATTTTTGAAGTGATCTTCCGTACTACTACTGTTGTCATATTCTTTTTCCCCAAGTTGGGTGAAATCTATTCGGAATCGACCTTGCAGGATGTTGCTTCAGATTATGTCCATTTTTGGACCTTCATTATCGACTCCCTCATTCGCTACTCTGTCCGCCAATCCATTTGTTGACCTTTGAACCTAGTGCAACTCCATTGTGATCCCTATCTGCAAGTGCTCCTAGATGTTTTGCAGTAGGTGTTCAAATCGCTAGTGTCTTTGGATTTTTCCCATTCTAGTGTCGTTTTGGAGTTTTCTTACTGTGTTGATCACCAACGCAGAATATCCTTCCACTATGGCATTTGTCATCCCCTCCCGACTTAGAATCTTCAGGCCAGTCTCCAGGGCTCCGAATTCCATAGCGTCGTTGGTTGAGTTTCCCAGACTCCCAATATACAGTTGGATGATGTTTCCTTTACTATCCCTGATTAATCCTCCCAAACCTATTCGCCCTGGGTTCCTTTTGCCACCCCGTCGAAATTAAACTTGAGGGAGCCTGAAGGTGGTGGCTTCCAGTTGCGCTCACCTACTTGGAGTTGTGGTGACCGTCTGAACTGATTGGGGTTGCAGCTGTCATTCAGGTGGAAGACCTCTAGGACTCGATAATCCTGGTCCGTGGGTTGTGCTCTACCTACTTGGAAGTTGCATCTCTGCACCATATCTCATGTCATGGAGATTATTCTTTCCTTGATATTCCTTTCGAACCTACTTTGGTTTCTGAAAATGCGTCGGTTCCTTTCCTTCCATATCGACCATATGATCATTCCCGGGGTGAGTATCCAACTGAGGTTCAACTCTTCTTTTTCATTGTAGTTCTCTTTCCAGATATTGGTGGTTGCAACAATGTTACCTCAGATCCTGTTGGACTAGCGAAAGTTACTTGATGCCTAGTCCCAAAGATCTGCGGTGTAGGCACATTCATCCAGGAGATGGTTCATTGTTTCTTCCCAGGTTTGGCAGAGATGCCATCTTGATGGACCTATGAATCCCCTTTTCCTTAGGTTTTCCCAAGTTAGAATGTGGTTGTGAAGTACTAACCATTGGAAATTTTTTATCTTTGGCCANAAGTGGGGTTAGCTCCTACACTGAGAACCTTGACTAGGGTTGGTCCTGTGCTAGTCCAAGTTGATGGGGTGCTCTTCATTTCCATCCTTCCTCTCCTCCCTCTGCTCCACCAGGCGTATCTTTTTGATGCACGTTGGGGTTCCATTTATGTTGGCTGGATTAATATCTATATGGTGGACATAGTGAAGATAAATATGGAATTTCCCTATCAGTCTCTCCATTTTTTCCTGTTGGATTCGTTGGTCCTTCGCAAGTCTTTTGGCGCTTGCCTCCAGGTTGTTGAGGCGGTTCAGAATACCTGTGAGCACCTTCTTCTGGTCCTTGGTTTCTATCTTGTTAGTTTCCTTCTGGTCCGCACACATCTTACCTATCAACATTTTTGTTCTCCAGGCTTCCTCCATCGTCCTATGGTAGAGGGTTGTTCTGGACAATGTGGATCCTGGGTCCCTTATCCCCCTCGCTTCCTGTGTTATTTTTGCCCAGGCTTTTCCCCTGCGAGCATTGTTGATTTCTCTCTCCCATCTTTTGATGACCGTCTTTACCTTTGTATAAACCTGCGTGAGGAAGGTATTCTTTTCTTTCCTAGCCTCTTGTTCAATTCTTGTCATCCTCCGGGCGCTTGGCAAAGGTTATGTTACCTAGGGGGCTCTCTTGCTACAGGTTTTCTTCATGCGTACCATCTTCACTTGCATATGGTAGTTTTTACGTTGGTTTCTTCTTTTGTTTCGCTTCACCCCTTTATGGTATGTAAGGTGGCCCCTGTAATTGCTTTGCTCCGGTCTGTTCCTCTTTCTGTTATACCTTTTTTTATGGAACCAACCTGGCTACAGTCCCGTCCTTGCAATCCTGGCCTGCTCATCAAGGTGGCCCTTATGGTCCGTGTCCTCTATTCCAGAGCGTGTGCACTTGATGTCCTTGTCGTAATCCCTGCGCCAATGCTTTGCCTCGTACACTATATGCCAGTCATTTCCCTGCCCCGTAACGGTACTTGGGTGAGGTGTACCCGTACTTGACCCTAGTGAACCTTTTCGTCCTTCGTACTTCGTCGCCTGCTTGTTATCTGTTCTTCTTTCCCATGGGTTAGCCATTTAATTCTTTCTATTGACAGGACCGTGGTGTCGTTCCTTCGCTTGATGTGTGATCTGTACCTACATTTGTAACCTGGTTTGATTGGTGGGCTATCGAATTCTGCCTAGAACCTACATGCCCTTCAATTCCTTCTACGCCTCCATTTTTGAAGTGATCTTTCGTACTACTACTGTTGTCATATTCTTTTTCCCCAAGTTGGGTGCAATCTATTCGGAATCGACCTTGCAGGATGTTGCTTCAGATTGTGTCTAGTTTTGGACCTTCGTTATCCACTCCCTCATTCGCTACTCTGTCCGCCAATCCATTTGTTGACCTTTGAACCTAGTGCAACTCCATTGTGATTCCTATCCGCAAGTGCTCCTAGATGTTTTGCAGTAGGTGTTCCAATCGCCAGTGTCTTTGGATTTTTCCCATTCTAGTGTCGTTTTGGAGTTTTCTTACTGTGTTGATCACCAACGCATAATCTCCTTCCACTATGGAATTTGTCATCCCCTCCCGACTTAGAATATTCAGGCCAGTCTCCAGGGCTCCGAATTCCATAGCGTTGTTGGTTGAGTTTCCCAGACTCCTAATATACAGTCGGATTATGTTTCCTTTACTATCCCTGATTAATCCTCCCAAACCTATTCGCCCTGGGTTCCTTTTGCCACCCCGTCGAAATTAAACTTGAGGGAGCCTGAAGGTGGTGGCTTCCAGTTGCGCTCACCTACTTGGAGTTGTGGTGACCGTCTGAACTGATTGGGGTTGCAGATTTCGTTCAGGTGGAAGACCTCTAGGACTCGATAATCCCGGTCCGTGGGTTGTGCTCTACCTACTTGGAAGTTGCAGCTCTGCACCATATCTCGTGTCATGGAGATTATTGTTTCCTTGATATTCCCTTCGGGCCTACTTTGGTTTCTGAAAATGCGTCGGTTCCTTTCCTTCCATATCGACCATATGATCATTCCCGAGGTGAGTATCCAACTGAGGTTCAACTCTTCTTGTTCATTGTAGTTCTCTTTCCAGATATTGGTGGTTGCAACAATGTTACCTCAGATCCTGTTGGACTGGCGAAAGTTACTTGACGCCTAGTCCCAGAGATCTGTGGTGTAGGCACATTCATCTAGGAGATGGTTCATTGTTTCTTCCTGGGTTTGGCAGAGATGCCATCTTGATGGACCTATGAATCCCCTTTTCCTTAGGTTTTCCCAAGTTAGAATGCGGTTGTGAAGTACTAACCATTGGAAATTTTTTATCTTTGGCCATTGGGGGTTGTTCCATAGCTTATCCCACTGTTGCACTGGGTCTTCTTGGTCCAGGTCACTTATATAGTGTCAAACTTCTTTCAGATTGAATTCCCCATTGTTTTTTTGTCCCCATCTCAGCTGGTCCTCTCCTTCTGTTACTGCTATTTTCCGTCTTCCTACTTCCTCCTCCACCTCTTTTACTATTGTTGCGGGTGGGTCATTGTTCTGCAGAGTGATCTTGTCCCAGATTCCCCATTTGTTGTGGTTTGTTTCCTGTTTCCAGTATTGGTAGACGTTGATTTTACCTTGCGCTATTATCTCCTATTGGAGTGCCCCTCTGTCTCGGTTCTCCATTTTCGGTTCTTGTTGCCAAGTGTCCTCCCAAAATCTGGTTGTTCTACCATTCTTGATTTCCCAGAAGCTATGTGTCTGAATCCAAGCTTTGTTGCGCCAGGCTAGGTTCCAGATGGATGACCCTTCCCTGGTTCCTCTCAAGTGAATTTTGTCTTGGTCACGAATGTCTGGGGCATACTTTGCCTTCCATAGGTTTACCCATGGTGTAGTAGTTTCCTTGACCCAACGCCACTAGAGTTTAACCCCGTAGGCGTTATAGGTCACTTGTGGGTCCTATAGCCCCAGGCCTCCTTGTCCTTTTGGTTTCCAGACTTTCTCCCAGGCCACCAGGGCCCATTTTTTCTTTGTTTCCATGCCTTGCCACAAGAAGTCCCTTTGGATGGCTCCTATTTTTTGTAGAATCCCCTATGGATTTGGCAAGACAGACATCATAAAGGTTGGGATTGCTTGTAAAACAGACTTGGTTAGGATCAATCTTCCAGCTAGATTGAGAGATCTATACGTCCATTTTTTTACTCGCTCCTGTAACTTGTTTATTAATCCTTCCCAAGTTTGCATTTTGTACACTTTGTCTGTCAGTGGAACCCCCAAGTACTTGGTTGGGAGTGTCTTCTATTCAAATCCCAGAATGTTGGTCAAATTCCTTTGGATAGTTGGGTTGGTATTGAAGAAGAAGATCATCGACTTGGAATGGTTGATCTCAACGCCTGAGGCTTCCCCAAAATCTTCCAAGATTCGTTTTTAGGATTTAGCTTCCTTGACCGTGGGGATTCCATGGAGTAAGGTATCATCCACAAATTTTTGGTGAGTTGAAGTAGGGAAATTTTCGAAGGGTTTGAGACCTGTTATTTCCCCTGTTGCGGTTTCTCTCTTTATGCTCCGGCTGAGGCCTTCCATCATCATAATGAACAAGAAGGGGGATAGCGGGTCTCCTTGTCTGATACCTCTCATGGGCCAGAAGGTTTTGGCAGGGGCTCCACTGATTAGTAGCAAGTATCTTGTTGTGGATATGAGACTAACAGTCCAGCTGATCCAATGTTGGGTAAAAGCAAAGGCTTACAAGGTCTTGACCATATAGTTCCAGCTAATTTTGTCATAAGCGTTTGCTAGGTCCAGTTTTATTAGCATTCCCCCTCTCTTCTAAATCTTCAAGGTGTGAATGATCTTGTGGGCCTGGATGATGTTGTCCATTATTTGTCTTCCTTCCACAAAGCCTGCCTATTCTTGAGAGACCAATGTAGGTAGGAGGGGTTTCAATCTATTTTTTATGACTTTAGATATTATCTTGTAAACCACATTACATAGAGCTATAGGTCTATATCAGTCAGGGGTTTTGGCTTCATTTTCTTTGGGGATTAGTGTGATCATTGTAGTGTTTAGTGATTTAAGGATTGAGGTTGACCTTCTAGAATCCTCTACTACCTTATAAACATCATGTTTGATGATTTCCTAGTAGGCTTTGAAGAATTCCATTATGAAGCCATCTGGACCTGGGGCTTTCCCATTGGGCATTTCCTGGAGCACCTAGTAAATTTCTTTCGTGGTAATAGGTTTGTTTAGGAATATGTTTTGTTCCTACGTGACCAGGCATGGAGTATGTTGGGTTATCCTTTGAATGACCTTCGTTATGGTTCTTGGGCTATCCCATGGAAGTGTTTAACCAGAGTGGTTTCGATCTCCTGATGTGTTTTGCGTTCGATTCCATCCTGATCCTTGATCTTTAGGATTTTGTTTTGGGCTCTTCTGGCCATGGTTGTTCTATGGAAAAACTTGGTGTTTCATTCTCCTTCCATTAGTCATCGGAAATAGGACTTTTGACGCTAGAGTGCTTCTTCCTGCTAGCATCGTGCCTCCCAATCTTGTGTCATCTGTATCTCTTCCTTTTTTCGGTCCTACGTATAGCCTTCACGCATGCAGGTTTCTTAGAGTTTTTTCATTTTTCCTTCTAAGTTGTTTTTCTCTTGGTTTATATTCCCAAATGTGTCCATGTTCCACTCTTTGAGCTTATTTTTGATGTACTTAAGTTTCTTATAAAGTTGGAAAATCCTGGTCCCTTTCTCTGGTTTCTCCTCCCGCCACCACTGTTTGATTCTTTCCTTGAAAGTCGGTTGTTCAATCTAGAATTTCTCAAATCTGAAGGGTATGTTCTTTGGTGTTGTTTGGAAACCTGCTTCCAGTTGCACTGGCCAATGATCGGATCCCCCCAAGGAAGGATGTTTCAATCTAAGGTTAGCCCTTGCATAATGTTTGACTCCGATATAAGGAATCTATTGAGTCTTGTTGCTACCTGAAACTAGTTCATCCGTTGATTGTTCTAGGTGAACTAGCCATTCTTAGTTTTAATATCTACCATCTCCACTATGTCTATGAACTTTGATAAATCATCTGCATCTCGATCCAATCTTCTTGTACCTCCTTTATTCCCCGCAAGTGAGGTGATGATGTTTAAGTCCCTTGCCAGGATCCAGTGGAGGTTAGTGGATCGGGATTTTATATCTTCTAGGTCTTAGATCATTCCTCTCTTTTCCTCTGACCCTTGGGGCCCATACACATTAGTGAGGAGAATCTCCTCTGTGTTTCCAATGATTTTCATGCGTAGCGTTAGGGTGTGCCTAGTTGCTTCAGCTTCTATTAGATTTATAATTTGTGGGTTCCACAAAGTGAGAATGTCGTCTGCCATTTGGTGGTCTTCGATGGCTACTATCTTGTACTTGTGCCAATGTTGTTTACATATTGCCTCCACTCTTTCTGTAGTGCATTTTGTCCATTGAATGAAATAGAGATCTGGTTGTTCCTGCTTTAGTTTTGTCCTAAGGATTATTTGCTTTTTTGGGTTGTTTAGGCCTCTTATATTCCAAGTTATAAACTTCATTTAAACATGTGGGGGGGATTTGGGAAACAATTTCTTGATCTTACCCAAATTTATCAGTAGCACTCCCAGCTCCTGTAGGGATACACTGTTTGATTTCCTACCTTTTTTCCTCCTCATCTTCTTGGGTGATAGTTGTGGTACTCCCTCACCATCTTTGCCTCCTACATGTATTATCTCCCCGTGTGTGCATTTTTGTCCTCTGTCTTCAGCTTCCTCCCGTAGGAGAAACAAGCATTGGATGCGATCAAGTTGCTCTGTTGGTACATTGTCGACTCCCTCCCTCTTCCATTGCTCCAATATGTTTGGAACGTCTATCCCTTATCTTTCCACCAGGTCCCTGAGATCATGGTCTTCTGTGCCTAATTCACTCGGGGTCATCTCTGCATCTCCCTCTGCATCTTGCATGACAATGTTGTCGTCTTTTATTTCTCCGTCCATCAGGGTTGCGCAAATCCCCTGTTCCATCTTGTTACTTGGCTGGTCGGTAGGATCTTTTGTTGCTTTTTCTCTGACCTCTTGAACTTTTACGAAGTCATTTTCATCTTCTGCCCATTTATTTGTTTGGTCCCTTCCATCCAAGTTTTTTTGAGTCTCCTGGTTATTTCCTGTTGAGGTTTTATTCTGATTTTTATTTTCTCTGTTTCTGGGGTTCAGTATTATAAAACCTTCCTCATCCTACTGTGTTTTAGGGTTTGTCTCTTCCTGCTTTTTATTAAGAGGGAATTCTCTGATCAGGTGGTTGTGTTTGTGTCATATTCTGCATATAAAGAGGATTTGTTCGTAATCTATGTTTTGGATCCATTCCTCATCCCTGAATTCTAGACTTATGGCTTCTGGGAGTGCTCCAGAAACATCCATCTCTATACAGATTCTTGCGCACGATGTGTATCTTCCTTTTAGGGTGGCTTCTGAAGTCTTCACATATTTCCCCAGTTTGTTTCCTATTGCTTCAAAAGTTGAAGGCAACCAGTATTCTAAGGGTAATGAATAGAATCTCAGCCAAACTGGCACCTTTTTGAACATCTCTTTTTCCAAGGAGAATTTTTCTTTCCAGGGTTGCATGTACAGTCCAACTGAGGCGTGGAAGTATGGACCTCCCTCAAAGACTCTATCCCTATCATCCAAATTCATGAAGATTGTTGTGAAAAAACCTTTTGAGCCCAGGTGGAGCTCCACTTCTCCATTTGGCTTCGAGTGATATTTGATCCAGTTGTGCAGAGTTCTCTCTGTGGGCCATAACCCTGTGAACTTGCATATGAGCGCACGCGTCTTCATCTGGTCCCTGTAGAGTTGCATTTTTGGGTCCTCCAGTATCACCTTGGGTATCATTGTTTTTTTGGAATCTCACAGGTTGCGCATTTCTATCCCGTTGGCCTTCGCGATCTCTTGCGCCTCACTCTAAGTTTCCTTAGATTCTTCTCCCATGCTCTCATTTTTCTCCTAGTTTCTTTCTTGTCATTTCCCTAGGTCTGATCCCGAGGTTCCTATTGTTGGTGCCTTGAAAACTACACCTCTTGGCCCTTTCCCTCTGTCCACCACTACTTGTTTTTATGAGGGGGTCCCCTTACCCGCCCCCCCCTTTGGTGTTGATGCTACTGTCAAACCCTAGCTCGCCTTGATTGTCAAACCCTACCTCATCCTCATCCACTTCTGCATTTTGATTTGCAAATGAAATAGGATTTATATAGACAACGAATTGAATTATATAAGAGACAACGAATGGAAATATAGAATAGAAATTGAAATAACACTATTATCGATTGACAACAAATCTACACCTTGCCTGTGAATTTATGAATGACAACGTTGTATTCATTGCTATTATGACTGCATTTTTCATCTAATATTTTATAGACAGTAATTATTCAATAGATAACGAATACATATGTTTGAATGACAACAACTTTATACATTTGATTTAAATTTGTTGTATGACAGTAAATATTCAATAGACAATGAATAAATATGTTTGAATGACAACGACTTATACATTCGATTTTAAATTTGTTGTATGACAGTAAATATTCAATAGACAACGAAGTCATATAGTAAATATTCAATATTCCATAGACAATAAATTCTTACAACGAATTCATACAATGATTATTCAATAGACAGTGAGTTAATACAGTAAATATTCATGACAATGATACATAATCTAATTCCTTGCTAATTTCCTTTTCTAATTGTTAATTCATTTGTTAGACAACGATATCATTAAGGGATAGCACTATGTTTAGACAACAATGTCATTATTATATATCATTAGTGTTAATATCATTATTAGCTCTTATTTTGTATAGACAACGAATATGAATGGACCGAAATATTATTATGGGATAGCGATATCATTGTTAGATATATTAGTTCACATTTATGATAACATTTATGATAATAGTGACATTCATAATAGTTCACATTTATGGTCACATTTATAATAATAGTAACATTTATAATAGTTCACTCCTTCGCACTTAGACATAATGCTTAACAGATAATGGTTTATGGTTGTTGGCGAAGTCGTTTAATAGCTTGCTCAATTTAATTTGAGTGACGTCATATTGCATCTTGTTGACTTGTTTCTTGGGTGCGTGGGTATAGTCTTCATGTATTTTTCAGTTAATTCGGTCTCCTAGCGCATTGGATTTTTCCTGGGTTATTGGTCTGGATATGTTATGTTGCACCAGGGTTACTGTCATGCCTATCACCTTGTGACGACATGATTCCTGATGAAAGTATCATTACATGCCTTGATGACTAGAGGCGATTCATAACCTGGACGGAGTATGTGCTTCCCGATGTGGACGTTTGTTCGTTGTAATTGATGTTGGTACTTGGTTTTGTAACGCCTTAATGTGTTTGGTTTTGTGCGTCATAGAGGTTTCTAGTTACTGGTCGTCGAGGTCATTGTGTCAGGATTGTGAAGGTTTTCCTTTACCTTATAGGCATTATCTTGCTTGTGTCGGATGGGTAGTCATTTTTATTGTCTATTGTGTCACATGTTCGTCTAGTTGCATGAAGTGTTAATGTGTTGGGTCATTGGTTTTCTGCTACTTGAATGGGTAAGTTTTGTTCATCCTCAAGTTGTGTTGATTACTTGTTGTCGTTGATTGCCTTCCTCCTTAAAACAAAATAAAATAAAATTGCACCTGCTTGCGTCGCTTGTAGTCATAACGATTGGGGTCATTACATACTAATAGACAAAATGTGTCATTGGCATAATGTGTTATTATATTGTTTTATGAAATAATAATGTTGACATTTTTTTTTTAAGTGTGGTGTGACTTGGGACTATCTATTGGTTGGTTCCAATGAACCAATCCATGTGGAGGGAGAAACTAATAGCAGTTAGCACACCCCTTTCTATTGTATCCTAAAGGGGAATTGATGCTAGTTGCTCATTCCATAGTTGTGGCCAACTCAAATCCCACATTAATAATCAATTTAATTTTAATTTAAGTTTTGAAAATTTTGAATTTTGTTTTCAAAATATAGTAAATATTATTTTTATGAAATAAAATATAATATTTAACTATATGAAAATAAACGAATTTGGGTTAATGAGTTACTTTGAACAGTTAAATGTTTAATATTAATGTAAGAGTATTCCGGGTTGATCTATACACTATAGTATTTCTATTGTATGTTTCACTTGATTTCTTAATTGTATTAAGCATCATAACTAATGTCGACAAGTTTTCGCCATGTAAATTAAATTGAATGTTTTTATTATGTTATAACAAGTGTTGAATGGCCGCGTAGTCCCTGCCAGGTTGGAACGGGAGTAAATGCATGGGTTGCAAGTTGTAGTACATGTGGTATCCATGCATAATTTAGTATCCCTGAAATAGTTTTATTTGAAATTTCTAAAAAATTATTAATGTCTGGTACTTCAACAAAGGTTCCTAGTATCTAAGTTTGATAGTATATGAAATATTTAATACATAACGCATGTAACCCAACAATTACGGAGTCGTGGGTTGGCAGAATCGCGAGTTCACATTTTTCATTTTTCATGTTTA
This sequence comes from Picea glauca, assembly GCA_000966675.3. Lineage (NCBI taxonomy): Eukaryota > Viridiplantae > Streptophyta > Pinopsida > Pinales > Pinaceae > Picea > Picea glauca. Next base: position 273,726 of record JZKD02S0616635.1, read on the forward strand.
GAGTGTTTTGTGATATACATTTTGCACCCAACACTTCTGCCATATACATTTTGCACCCAACAATTCCGTCATATACATGAGACTGAGTAATTTATAGAATATCATAACATTGTACCAAGATTTATAGTAATTTATATAATGCTATAACATTTTT
>JZKD02S0616691.1:0-15847 GCA_000966675.3 Picea glauca
GACCCCGCAGAGGGGGTACCCCCCCTCTGCACTCCCCCGTGTGGAAGAGTGTAAATACTTCTGGGGTGTAAATACTTCATGGGGTATAAACATGGCTTAAAGTAAAAGACCTCTAAATCAGGAAGATAATCAGGCTCCACAACCAACATATGCTTCATAGGATATTGTAGTTCACTTCCTGATATGGGACCCAGGGGGTGGAGTGTATGATTGTTCATATTTGGATGGGTTCTACTGTGTTCCCTACAGGTGGACATGGAATCCTGGTATTATACTTGGAGGGATTTCATTATTGTTTGAGGACAAGCAATAATCTAGCAGGGAGGATTGTAATGTCCCCACTTTGGGACATCATTACATTTCAGGGTGTTATGATGACCAGAGCAGCCAGACAGATGTTATAGCGAGAACAGTGACTATTGAGGGATATTTTGGGGTCTGTCTTGCATCACTCATCCTATTTCATCATTATGATCCATTCCGCACAGATTGGATTTGGTTCTGTTGCATTCCGATGATTTCCATGATTTTGAGTATTTTGAGCTATAGGTTAATTAAATTCACTAAAGAGGTCATTTTGAGCACAATACTTGGAGGAACCTCTCAGTGTAATATCTCATTGGAATCGGGAGGAACAACACTACAGGATAGGATGATTAGAAGTGACTTTTAGTGGCTAGGGAAGCCACAAGGAGAGATAAGGTGTTTTTCAAAGGTAAAAAGGTTAATTAATTAATTAAAGTGATTTAATAAATTAATTAATAATTAATAAAGTAAAAGTCACTTTGGAGGGACAAGGTGAGCAGGAAAGTATAAATGAGAGGCAAGGGCCTTTATTCTCTCATTCATGTATGATTATCATTTTGAGATCTAGCTTCTATCTAGTGAGCCCATGCATTTGGGGGGCTTTAGGGTTTTGACTTAACAAACCCTAGAGGACAATTCGATGGTGAAATATTCCACCTAGCTTGTTCCAAGATTGGTCTCAGGGATGCAATAATCCCCCACGCCAGTCTACTTCAAATCTACTCAATAGGAGAGGGATTCTACACCAGCCATAGGTACAGGAGGAGAGAGGGCGCACCATTGAGGGTTTCCAGCAAGGGAGGGTGCACCATTGATTGAAGGAAGGTTCGATCTAGCCAAGGAGAAGGGATTTTGGAGATTTGAGTATATGGGTTCTTCTTGCAGGGTTTTCACCATCATTTCTAGTGCCTTGTGAGAGAGTTGTATGGTACAGATGATTTCCTAGAGCATTGGGATGAATTGCAAAAAAGGAGGGCATTTTTTAGATTCAGATCTATTCAGTTTGGAGAGGTTATACTGCATATCTGACCCGGAGACTTCACCTAGTGACTTGCAGTGTCTCGATCTATCTTCCTAGCAAGTTTGAGGGAATTTGGAGGCCTCCTTCATCAGGGTCGAATTATTGGGCACTTCAAGGTTTCAGGAGGGTGCCGCTTCATTGGAGGATTTAGCATTTAGAGGCGTTATCCATAACCTTTTGACCTGAGACTTCAAGAGGGGTATCCTATCATCCCAATATATCATTTTTCCGAATTTGGACTCATTTGGAGGCTTCCTTCAGCTGGGATGAATTATTGAGGGTTCCAGTCCTCTACTAGAGCATGACCTTTCCAGCTGGGGGTTTGACACTTCATACGGCATAGATTTATTCTTGTATTGGTCTTCATAGTGTATTCAGCCTTTGGAGGCTTGTAGTAGCTCATTGGATCATTCTGTATCATCTCTTAGTATGATTATTGGATCCATATGTTGATCATTCAAGATCGGCCTCACTCTTGTATCAGGTTCTTACTCATTATATTAATAAAGGTCAAATCTTTGCTATTGGTTCCATATTTCGTGTATCTTGTATTTCCATTGATGATATCTTCAGATCTATGTGTGATAACTGAATATAAACCCTAAGGCCGAATTTAAGAAGTCAATCTGCAAGTAAACACCCAAACTTAAGTAAATCAACAAAGTGTTTGATGAAATGCCACAACCACAAACAGTTAAAAATTCATGAAAAACATGATGTTCCTGGAATATTGGCTTGGGAACATTACAGGCTGAGTATGGAAAAGGTTTTATAGTATAAATCTTTGATCATGGAAGAAGAATCCAAGATTACCATGGAGGGCCTTAGTAAAATCATAAATGGTACTGACCCAGAAAGGGTTTCAAAGGACTGGCGACTGTCTTATGGATACACAGAGATAGACAGAGCCATCAAAGGAAACTTTGTCGTCATCCTGATTCATGTCAAGAGTAAGGGGAGTTTTGTGGTGGATCATTTGGAAAATGTGGCGGTACACCAAAATCCACGTATGGACAAGTGGAGTTGGAATGATGTGGGCCAAGGTCCATTAAGAGACACAATTTCGAGGGTAGTGGAGGGTGATTCCCAAGGCCGCGATGAGGAGACAACTGGCGAAGTGGAACGATCTATAGGGACCCTTTCCCTTCCCTCGTGTTAAATGATCGATGATGAAAGGAAGGTACATGGGAATCAGGAGACGGACCTCATCCCGATGGAAGCAAAATTAATAGCTTCACTCAGTCCATTCATGGCAAAGAATAATTATAGGGGGAGGAAGATCCAGGATAATACGGGGAAGCTAGAGTTAGTATGATATGTTACCAGTATGATGCCAATGGAATCTGGCACTAGTACCTGGGGGGTCATCGTGAGGAGAGAAGAGGATAGAATGTATGGGATAATGAAAACCCATGCTAAGTCAGGAAGGAAAATCCGACCCCTCGGCAGAATGGGTAAGTCTATTAATAGGAAGTGCCCCTAAATACCACAGGATCGAGAAAAGGATGAGTTAGAGAGGCTCTGAAGAGCCAAAATAGTGATTCAGAAAGGATTAGTAAGGAAAACGGGGAAGTTCATAGGGGATAGTATTGAAGGGGTCCTCGACCCCATCATAGAGGCAAAATCCCCTCTGAGCTACGAACTGAGAGGGGTCTCCCAGTTCTCATGCTAAATCCAGTATAGGTCGCTCGTTAGACTAAGACCAAAGTAATGTTGGTGGAGGAAGAGGGAGGGAAGGAAGATGGACGTAAGATATTTGGGAAACATGAGGAGGATGTCAGGCCAACCCCAACTGGTTTGGGGAAAGTGTTGAGTTCAGGAAGTAGGGGTCAGCAAACCTGGAGAGTCGAGCACCATCCCTTCCAGAGGAGGACCCGCTCGACATCCATAACAAAATCGGCCATGTTAGAGGCCAAGGAAAATTTCCAGTCCAGACTCTCAGACAAGGAAAAGAGGTAAATGGAGGGGCTACAAAGGGCTATTGATATAAAGAAACAGCAAACTTCGAAGGAAGAAATCCTGGTCAAGGTTCGAGAATGGGTCCCAAGCCCTGGTCAGATGAGGATGGGGGATACAAAATAATTCAGGTTGGTCGAGGTGAACTAGCACACCAAAGCCATGATCTCCCAGGCCATGGTTCAGCGGAAAAATGAAGTCCTCCAAGCATTGTCTTAGCAACGACATGATAATGAACAAATCAAACAATCGGTAAGAGTCCTGGAATCCAAATTTGAACTTTTCTGCAAGAAGAAATTTGATGTTTCATTCATTGAAAAAGATCAACATGAGAAACTGGAATAGAAAATCCCCCAGCAAAAAAAGGTCGACCCTCTGGGGACCCAAGAGAGCCCATTGTTATTCAAGACGAGGACTATGACCATCTTCCTACCACAGGCATGGAGGGTCCCTCTAGGCCTAGGGGGAGGTTGAGCACCATCCCTTGGCGAAGGTTATCCTCTGGGGGATAATGCAGTAATCAAAATTGGGATAATAGCAATGGCTAGCAAACATTTTTTTCTATCTCAACTTTGAACAATTTTGTTATGTTTAAGTCAGTATGGGTGGTTTACTCTCTTGGAACGATTGTGTATGGGTTGTATACCCTCTTGGGACTAAGAGCCACAACTCATGGGATAGTAGGGAAGAAGGGAAAGATGTGCCCAGATTTTTGGGGGACATTTGTGATGTAAGGTTTTGGGGGGGGAAATCGGGGTGCCTATAGGCACAAAATGGTAGGACCTACAGTATGTAATATTATGTACAAGAATAATAGAATTATGCAGTGACTTTTTTTCTTAAAAAAAAAAACATTTTCCAACACAAAAAATATTTTGCAAAAAGAAAATGTTATAAATATGAACATGGCATCCAAGAGTATGAAGCAACTTTCTAGCAACAATCATTTTATTAACATGTGAAAAGAGCTTACAATGAAAAAAACGCACCCTTCACTTAAAGGTAATGATTATATTTATAAAACAATGTCTTGGCTCTTGGCCTTTCATTATCTTATCTCTTCATCTACCCCAATGTGTCTATTGAGCTTCCCAAAGCTCCAACTCTTTTCCACTTTGAATATTTAAATTAGTTTGTGAGAATAACAATTTATTACAAGAAGTTTAGTATAATAGAATTTCTCACAAAGTGAAACTTGGTATTTGACTATTCAAATTAAATACTTCTTATGTTCACGATCCACTCTTTCTTGATCACTTCTAGCAACTTCTGCCCTTACTTGCATACTATTGACATACTTCACTTCATTGAGTATTCATGCCTTTGCATTGGCTAAAAATTGCATTTCCCTTGCATCAGTTGCTTGGATAGAAGCAACACTTGATGTATTCTTCAATCCATTATTCTTTGGGAATGAAGAATTTTCCATTGGCTCCTCTCTTGATTTGAGTAAGCTTCAAATCTTGTGGAAAAAAATCCTCCATTCTTTTATAGTTTTCATCCTCTCCACTTCTGATATCTTCTCAATCTACAAATCTTCACATGAGAAACTTTGTCAAACTAGTGATATCACTCATTTTCTCTCAAACATTCAATAAACTATAAGATTATTGAAATAATGAAAGAGGAAAATGATAAGAGAATATCTTCGCCCCTGAGATCAATATAAAAGAAGTAAATTCACAAAGTATTCCATAACTAGCAAATAGAGTGCAAACTAGCTCAATCAATTTATGTTTTCATCAAATGGGGGGAAGTCATTTAAATCATAGAAACAAGAAATCAATGAAAGAGATCATTGTGAATGATAAATAGAAGCATGTAAATTATATCCTCAATGTTCTTGTCAATAACACCACAAATAATCGCTACCCACATAAATTCATTCATGTGCAAAAAAATTATTGAATCAACCAATTAAATTCACCGTCAATTAAAAATAATCATGTCAATTAATTAAAATGAATGGGCATCCATGTAAATGTAATAATCAAGGATTTAGTAGCATGGAATATTAATCAAATTAGTGTGAAGATCAATACATAAAACTAGTGGAATTTCACACCAAGAAGTTTCCAAGTGATAATGGGGGATTGCACAATGATTTTGTAAGTTTTCCAAGCCTATGTAAACCATAAATTGAATTTGGGAAATGAATTCAACATTAAAATCGCCACCTATAGCCATATACATGTTTCTCACTCTTCCAAAGAATCTCTCAAACCTTTGGTTGTTCTACTCACTCCCTCAATTACATGTGACTCTCCAAGTGTAGTGCACTTCTCTAGGGAATAAAATTGATCTATGTAAGAGGAAAACTACTAGAAACAATAACAATATGATTGTCTACGATGGTACTTTTTTGTTATAATGATCTCCATGGGCTTCCCAAGCTTTATTGAATTTGCACATCACACAAAGAGAGAGTTAATAAGAAATATACAAACAACGGATAAGCCCAATGAGTTTTCTAATGAGTCATGTTCTTTATGGATGCCTAGAGGATTCACAAAATACTCGAGATCATCCCCAAGCTGAATACATTTTTTTTTATTGATTGTAACTCATGTATTCCACTCAGAGGTTGACGGGATCAACCACAATAGCAAATAATGTGAGAGGGATTCAAAATAATCCATTGGAGCTTCACCAGACAGCAAGAGATTTTCATATGAAGTGCATGATTATAGAAATGAATTTCCATGGCTCTACCATCATTAGAACCTCTCCAACAAATGCCAAACTCCCTGGTGGGATTAATGAACAAGCCAAAAAACTGTATTCCATGAATTTTCCCCAAATTGTTATGTTGATAGATTTCAAGCGTGGGATAAGGGGCACTCATATCACCCCCCTTCTCTAAGAAAAATTGGCCTCAAATCTGGTATGAACTATGTTAGAAGTCAAAGTTCCACCCCCACAATGGGAACTTTACCCATAGGGATTTTGGCCAATTTTAAGATGACCTAGATCATTGGTTTTTCAAAAAAATGATCAAAGCGCATAGAACTTTGACTCATCATAAAAATGAGACTCATTGGAAACAGGGTGATTTGAGTGCCCCATAGTCAATGTCATAGATTCTATCATTGTGAAAAAAATTTAGGGCTAAACCATTATTTGTTTTATGGCTCGTAATGTGCAATAGGACTTATGCTAAAAATTGAAACTACCCATAATTCATGAAAAATCGATAGGAAACCATATTTCAAACTTTTTATCACTTTACTTTATTGGAGAAGAGCAAGATTTGACTTCCCTCCCCTATATTTATCCCCGTGAATTTCTATCAACAACTACAAAAGAAAAAGGATGAGATAAAAAATGTGCAATAGACCTCTCATGAACCCTAGTGTAATATAAGGTTTTATCCTTCATGAGTAAGCTACTCAAGAGTATGTGTTTCTATAGCAGCAGCACAATATTTTAGTTTCCTATATTAATTGAATAAAGAGAAAATCAATTCATTAATCCAATCTTAATTCATTAATGTTTTACTTGATATTTTGATTACTTTGCATAAATAAGCTAAGTAGACAATGAAAAAACCAAAATAATCAATTGTCATACACTTTTCTTACATGGTTTGTCTTATTTGAAACTTGTATTGTTTTATTAATGGTTTCCCCCATCGTGTAATTAAATGGAGATGCACTCTCTTGCAATAATATATAATTGTGTATTTAATTAGCTTAGGCCATCAAGATTAGTGAGACATGTACATTAATTGACAGAACTTAATAATAAACATGTGATTAGTTAATGTATTTAATATTAATGACCAGTCAACATTAATCTCACCACAATATTATTTAAACTTTTATCTTGACACATTGTGATTATAAGCCTTTAAGTACTCAATTATTTAGAATCATGTGCATAACATTCTTGCACATACACATTAAGAAAAATCAAAACATTATCTTGACAATACAAAGTAGAAAAATATTCACCATAGGAAAACCACAAGATCATTCAAAGAATCACTTGACTCAAATCAATTCACCAAGTCACATGAAGCATCCATATAACCATAAAGAAAGACCATCATCAAGAGGAAAATGAATCAAGCTTAATCTATGAATCATTCAATAGTAATCCAACAATGTTATTAGATAAATCATTTAAACAAAAATGAATCAAAGAGGGCAATCGGAGAAAGCAATCAAAGAAATTGAATGCATCCGATGAGGCCAATAACATGAGGCTCAATCCAAACAAAGTATCCAAGATCAAAATTGGTGGTATTAAAAAACAATTGAGGTCCCCAATCCTAGGGCTTGGGGTTTGTTGAGGGCATCAACACTATAGTTGACTATGGATGACTATAGAAGTCCATGGTAAAACATAGCCCTGTTATATCAATGGTTGGAATTACTAACCCACAAACCCCCTAAACCCAAACCCCTAACCCAAGAAAAATGGTTTACTACAATTGATATTAATTAACCTTGGTTGACTATGGTTGTATATAGTCATCCATGGTTGACGCTACCCCATAACTATCACTAATCATTAACAAAATATATGTTAATAAATTGTAGGATCCCCTCATGGGTTCCCTACAAAAACCCATAAATGCATAACATTTTTTAAAACGATAAGCAATATACACATCAAGGAATGAAGTCAATGAATCAATGTTGACCCAAAATAATTCCAACATAATTGACCATAGTTTTCACTATGGAAGACTCTACACAAACATCAACACAGTTCAAAGCTTTTTCTTACATGCACTTAAGCTTTGCAGTAGCCCAAGTGCAATAAATGTAATTGATCTATTATAACACTTCATTATCACACTATACCAATTTCTCCACAATTTTGAAAGAACTTCATTTTGGTAGGTGATGATAAACTTACCATTAGTTTTCTCTCTAACAATGTTATTAAGAAATCTAATAAAGATCGGGACAAGAAATTGGTGGAAAAGGCCTCAAGCTATCTCAAGTATCGTATTCATTCCAATGATACAAATACATAATACATAAGTGAAACCACCTCAATTGTTCTCACATCGACACCTCATTAGGAGATAAGATAAGAGAAGTCAAAGTAGGATTTGGAACACACTTATGATAAAAATTATATCCCATAATGTGAAATATACAAAGGTGGTGTAGGACTTAATGATGATATAGGATTTCATAGGATAACATTCCCCCCATCAATCATAAGTCCAAAAAATAATACTAGCAAAGCAAGTGCATAAACAGGAACATCTCCAAGTCTTCATGTTGAAACTCCTAAGTTGAGCCTCAATGAATAACTGCCTGATATGGATGTTTCAAACCAAGAGAAGTGAATCAGAGACAAGTTTGACACATCCCTAAAAATTCCTAACAACTCAATCAAATGACAAGATGCAATGCAAATGGATCTAGCTATCCTCTGCGTGGTCGAATGACCATCTAGATGAACAAAGTGTCCACAATATTTTTCTCAAAAAAGACACAAAATAGTGTCAATCAACATCTCAATCGTCATATTGTTTTTCCAAGTCTTCCATCTACAAATTGTGATTGCCTATCTGGCATATTGTTTGCTTAAGTCTTCCATCTACAAACTATCAATGCCCATCTGACATATTGTTTTTTTAATCCTACCATCTACACATTGTTGATGTCCATCTAGCATATTATTTGTTGTTGTCAAAACTTGAATTCAGACAACCATATATGTTCCCCCCTTTGTCAGCTGAAAGGAGAGACATCATCACTTTATTTGGTGGTTTTTAGTTGACCATTAATCTTATTCGCTTGATTTTTGCACTCCCCCCTTAAGGTGCAAGAGAGTTTCATCATTGCACTCCCTCCTTTGAGGTGAAAGAGAGTACCATATTCATTTCATTGTCTACTACAAGATGTGTCTTTACTTGAGATTGAATTTTGCAGTAAAATGGATATAATCGTTTGCGTATCGATAACTACAGCCAAGGATTGATCCACACATAGTGAATATTTAATCTTGTGGGTTTGTTTCGCTTGGAGCATCTATCCATTGAATGATTGTACTTGCTGCAACACTGACAAGGATGGATATCAAAACATTGATCTTCCATGTGACCATTTCTTTGACAAGGCTGGAACTTGGGTTTTTCCTCATTGATTTATGATATTTCTTTATCAAGAATCCTCCACTCACAGACTTAAGCGGTTTGGAGTAATATAGGATATGAAAGTTGTTTCCATTGTCATATCCTAAACCATGTCGAATTTTTGAGATCCATCAACTCATCATTTAAGAGTTGAGATTGAGTTAGAATAAGTCTAACTTTAGCTTGTATCACTTGCAAACAAGTTAGCACTGATTTGAGAGTATATTTGTGAATGGAGATGGTGTTGTCTTCAAGGCTAATTATCAAAGTATTCAATAACTCTAACAATTCAATACTTCGCTCAATTTAAAAAACCGAATGATGCCTCCTTATGCTGGTAGGTCCATATTACAATTGATTTGACAACAAAAAAGAGATTATTGTTACTCCGCCTCGTATATAATTCACTTACTCAATCAATTCATTGTAGAACCAGAATTACAATGACTTATCAATTATTGGGTGTCAAGTTCAACCGAAAATGCACCTGATAAGTACAATTCAACTTGATTTTTGACACTTATAAAAAAGAACTATTGCAAGTACATTCCTCAAAATCGATGCTTCTTTTGAAGTTGAATTGATTGAAATTAATTATGATGTAGGTTTTGTAGTTGAATGTTGTTGCAATGACAACTTGATATCTTGAATATGCATGTAAGTTGTTTGATTACATGTGCTTGATTGTCATTAGATAGTGCTTTGATTTCATTAACTTGACTTGTACTATGTATGTGTTGCATTAAAGAAAAAAATTGCAATTGAAGTACCAAAACTAGACATGAAGCATCAAAGCAAGTAAGAAAGTATCCACCATCCACGAGCACAAAATTCCTTCGACCCCCTTATTCTGATTTCAGGGTGGTCTAGAACAAGAACTAAAAGAAAAAGATTTTATTATGGTATCCTTCTTAGGATAAGATTACAAATGGAAACTTTTAATAATCTTCATATTCCAACTATTTTATAATTTGTATGTTCCACTTCAACTTTTTAGTGAAGAAACTATAGATTTTGTTATGGTATCCTTCTTACTAGAAGGTTACAAATGGAAACTTTCGATAATCTTCATGTTCTAACTTTTTAATAATTTGTATGTTCCACTTCAACTTTTTAGTGAAGAAACTATAATGCATGTAGTGAATGTGAATATTCAATGGATCCTATGGTTGCCCCATCTTCAAATGACCAATGCAAGCAAGTCTTCAATTGCAAAACTTGATGATGAAACACCTCCTTGAATTTCAATCTTTAAAAAATGTTCACACAACCTTCTCTTTTGTTTTAGAGCATCAACACTAATGATTTCTTTGGGAAACTATTACCACATTCTCTAATTGTTTTTCTTCAGCATTGTCTATTATGAAATTAAGTTGCACTATCAATAATGTCGCCACGGATCATTGTACAGATAGCATTTCATATTCTGTGACAAAGTATGTTGAAGCAGCTATCGTGTATGAAGGAGATCAAACTGGTGATGACGCATTGAAGGAGTGCAAATGGTAAGACTCGAGCCATTGACAACGAGCAGTCTTCGTTTGACAGTGATGCACGTTCTGCACTTCGTGTAAAAGTCAGATCTGACTGTCTAGAAGATTCATGATGGGAGATATTATTCTGGTTCTTTTATTGATGCTTTCCATTTCAGTGAAAATAATAATAGTCTAGGCAAGAGATTCAAAACCCTTCATCGATCCTTTGTTGCTTTATGAAGCTTAGTAGCATCCCGCATCAGAATCTAATAGCAGATATTCAAACGCTTTTGTTAGAGAAAGAGAGGTCGCCACCTAGGGGGCACTTAATCGAGGCATGTGAATCTACATATGGTGAAATTGGCAAACAACAAATACTTCAGATCTGTGTCAATTGTTTATCTTTTGTTGCATGTTTAAGTTGTATCTCATCTCCTATGGTGAAGCTATCAGGTCTTTAAGAATACATCTCATTTCCCATGGAAAACTACCATGTTGAAGCTATCAGGGTATCTCATCTCCCATGGTGAAGCTATCAGGTCCTTGAGATTACATTTCATTTTTTATGGAAAAATACCATGTTGAAGTAAGACTAAAGGAGCTCCCATATTATGTTACGAAATAGCAAAAAATTCAAGGAGCTCTGATATTATGTTAAGAAATAGAAAAAAAAAAGTCAAAACAAGAAAATGGTGGAAAAGACCTTAAATCATCTCATGTATTGTATTCATTCCAATGATACAAATATATAATACATAAGTGAAACCACCTCAATTGCTCTCACATCAACATTTCAGAAAAAAATAAAATGGAAAGCAAAATAAGATCTATAACACAAATATGATAAAGAATATATCCCATAATATGAAATATACAAACAATTGGAACCTCATCATAGGACTATATCCCATAATGTGAAATATACAATCATCATAAGGTCATGTATTTTTGAAACGCTACCTCCTTATGAAATAATCTCTTTGCCATCCAACCGTCATCGTTGTATTGCAAAGTACGATATTTGGCTTTGCTCCATGCAAAATAATGCAAATCATTTTTAATAATGATGTTAGTCAGAATACTACCATAACTTACTCAAAACATTAGATGTTTCCTTGTTAAAAATCATACTCACGCGTCTAGCATTAAAACTAAACTCATCCATTATTTAGAGTCAACTTACTAAACCCAACATTAATTAATTCATTAACAAAAATTTTAATAAATAAACATAAATAAATGTATATAACCAATATTAATATTATTATATAAATTACTAACTATACATAAATTTATTATAGTATTTAAAATAAAACATAACCATTAATACAAACATAAACATATGTACTCTCATCATTATTTATAAGAAATGATTATTAAAATAATATAATTCTTTCAACTTTTGCCCTTTCTATAAATCCTCCTCAATATGAGGAATTTTGTTTATCACTTTTATTCTTACTTTTCTAAAAGCACTCATTTACCTCAGCACTCATTTACCTCCTCAATATGAGGAATTTTGTTTATCACTTTTATTCTTACTTTTCTAAAATCACTCATTTAAAAAGCTCATAGTTCTTAGTATCTTCATTTGTCTTAGGAGGTTATCTTTACTTTTCTTAAATCACTTATACTAAAAGCTCATAGTTTTAGTATCTTCATTTATCATAGAAGGTGTTTTTTTCATTCTTTGCAACTTAGAGTTTCTCAAACAAGGGACGAAGAGAAAGGATTCAATTCAACAAGGGAGAACCAATGCTACTATTTATTTAGATTAAAGGTTTCTCTTATATGCTTACTCATGTTAATGGCTACTTTTATTTCTATTTTATTATCGTGGAAAGGATTTATCCTTAAAAAAATTAATCATTACCTTCTCATTTAAAAAAAAAAAATAAGTTTCAATTTCTTACTGGAAGATTTAATAGTTGCATTCTCATCTCTTTCTTCTTGTTGCAAACATAATTTATTTTTGAAGAATTAAATAATTTCCTTCTCATTTCTATCTTCTTCTTGCAAACAAAAGTTATCATTGAAAGATTTAATGGTTGTAATGGATGAGCTTGTTGTTAGAGGATTATTGGAGTTGTCTTGAAGGGGAAATTCCTCTTAAATAGCAGATTTCTAATTGAATGGAGGCAAACTAGGATCAATTGTGGAGTGTTCTTGAGGCCTCTCTCTTGGGCGCCAATATTGGATGCCCTTGTGGGTGACCCTTTTGTTGCCCATTGGGCCACCTTTGGGCACCCTTGTTGGCCTCCCTTTGGATGCCTATAACATCCACCTTTAGGCGCACTTATGGGTCGACAAAAAGGGTGCATGTGTGTAGTGCTTCTATTATAATCCCTTCTCTTAAGCTTTCACACTTGCATTTTCAAGATGCCACAACCCTAGGGGGGTGCTACGACAACACAGCAAGAGGTTCAACTCGTTATGGGTTGTTCTATAATTGTAGTTATTTATTGATGCAAATTAATATTTTATTCTTCTTGTCACAGGGTAGGAATGGAGTGAGAGCTAGTTCATCTTCAAGGATGAGTTCCATATATTCATCAAATTTGCAATCTCTTGATTTCTTTCCCATAACAATCCAAGTAACCTACGATGCTATCAAAACTACAATCAAGGTAAACCTACCCTTGAGGAGGATCTTGAAGGATCTCCATATTATAATCTACTTTAAATGGCTAATTGTATTCTTCTCAAGGCGCAACAACCAAACTTGGGGAAGAAAAACAAAAGAGCTTGATCAAGGGCTTTCCATAAATTCTTTGTGAAACCATAATGCATTAGCGTTACTCCACATATGACAGAATTCTATGCAAATTACATGAGTGTATCAAACTCTCTTTCCATTGGAGGTAATGTAGCCTACAACTAGAGGCAATAAACAAAACAAAGAATCGAGGATGGTAATATTGCAAGGTTTTTGGAGATAATGTAGTCTACAACTAAAAGCAATAAACAAACCAAAGAATCAAGGATGATAATATTACAAGGTTTAAGGCATAATGGATGGTTCGAGACAACAAAGAGGTATTCAAGGGCCAAATTAAATGAGATTGAAGAACATTAAACCAAAGGTCAATGCATTCACCACACATGTTAACATGACAATATGTTAAATTAAGGTTTTAATTTATTTAAAAAAAAAAAAATCTTGAAAATGTGAATGACAAATTCACTATTATGTCTTGTATATATTTAATATATTAAATTAGAAAACGTAATTTTAAATTTTCAAATCATTTTTTTAATATTTGTATTTGCATGTAATTTGTTATATATTTGAACCTTTCAACACTACAATATTAATTAAAATCGATCATAGGTTTTCTAATACTTTTATTTCCCCTACTATATTAGAAAGAATAAAAAGAGAAGAAAACAAGAATTGAAATCAAGTAAAATATCATTAGCCATTGAAAAAAAAATTAGTGTAATTCTCAAAAATATTAAAATAACTTTTAAGCAAAAAGAGAAGAAAACCATAATTGAAATCAAGTCAAATATCATTAGCCATTTATTGAGAAATAATTATTATTTTTGTCGAGTTTGTATTGAAGCCTGCCAAAAAAAATTACAACTGTCTGTAGTTCCTAAACATGCGTGGCAACCGTGCCCTTCTGGGAAACCACCACTGCCACTTGTCCAAAAAATAAGAGTGAAACATGCAAAGAGAGACTATGATGCCACGCAGGGCAAAGTGTTGATTGCTAGACTAAACAAAAAAGAAAACACAAGCCAGCCTCCCATGGTTGCCAAGAGACGAAAGAAAACAGAAACCTGAAGCAAGAATTAACTAAAAACCTAGACCGAGCCTTGGCCCAGCGAAGGATTGACGCTCCTGTGATTTGCTCCTGTCTCGGTCCACGATGGCTTGTCGGAGGTCCTGAAGGAAGGACATCAAAATTTCTACATGGCTCCGTCGTTCTGCATCCTTGTTCTGCAGTTCCAGAATGGAAAACTTGACCTCCCCCAGACCCCTTTTGAGGTCGCTCAATGAGTCCATGATCGATTCTCTATCTGCACACCTGTCACAAGCGGAGCGAAGAGGGAGGGACAGCGAAGAGGAGGAAGGATATAAAAAGAGGGAGTGGAGGTGGTAGGGGGGTGGCGAATGGGAGAGGGTGGAGGTGGTGGATGGCGAGGAGGGGAAGGGGGAGGAGGTGTGAATCCCAGTGAATTGTCGAGGGTATCAAACCACTCAATTTTGCAGACATAGGGGTTCGAGAGCGGGGAGAGGTTAGGGGTGGTTTCATGAAGTGGTTGTGCAGGGGTAGGAGCTTTGATAGGAGCCAAGAAAGGGATGCCTTCGGTTTCAGGAGGAGGGTCAGAATTGGGTGGCTCCATTCCCCTGGCCGCATACCAGGCGGCTCCTCTTTTGGCCTTGCCTCTAAGGCGAAGCATGGCGGTAGCAAGCGTCAACCTGGGATGGAAAACGCAGAGGATCAGCAGACCTTGAGAGGAGAGGCACGAATCAGGAGTCTGAGTATCTGAGTGGAGGTCGCACCAGGAGGGATGGAAGAAAATGAGAACTAGGTAGAGCTGGTCATGGAAACGGCGAAGGAGTGAATGAAGTTCAGCGCACCTAGACTCGGCTTTAGGAGCACCAGTGTTGAGGTGCGGATGTGACTGTGGAGGCATCATGCACGACGCCATGAAAATTCTCACGCAGCAAAGCTTCCAAAACCTGCGGCAGGCTAGCCGCGAGTGAGGTTTGGAGAGTGACGGCGGGTGATTTAAAGCCATGAGGTGATGGATATGGGGGGGGCAGGTCTGATCAAGCGCCAAGTGGTTGGTCGTTTGACCAAGTGGCCTCCCCGTGGCCTGTCCACGTGCTGAGCCTAGAAACACCCCATCCGAGAAAGAAATAATTTTAATATAATTCTCAAAAATATTAAAATAACTTTTAAGTAAATAGATATCATATCAAACAAAAAAAATCATATTAACATGATTTGATTTTTTTACAAGAATTGAAATCAA
>JZKD02S0616702.1:0-15847 GCA_000966675.3 Picea glauca
TTTTCTTACATTCTTCTGTCCACTGAAACTTCTTCTTCTTCCTTTGCAAGGAAGTAATAGGGTGAGCTATCCACGAGAACCCTGCGATAAAACTTCTGTAATAACCAGCTAGACCCATAAAGGATCTGACTTCCATCACGTTCTTTGGCGGTAACCATTCTCTGATGGCCTCAATCTTCTCAGGATCTAAAACTATCCCATCCTTCGAAATAATATTCCCCAAGTAATGGATCTTCTCCTGATAAAACGAGCACTTTCTCAACTTGGCATATAGTTGGTACTCTCTTAACACTTGCAACACCATCCTCATATACTGTTCATGCTCTTCCTTCGAGTTGGAATACCAGAATGTCATCCAGGAAGACTATGACAAGCTTGTCTAGATAGTCCTTGAATACACCATTCATCAGGCACATAAAAACAACGGGTGCGTTCGATAACCCAAACGACACCACTGTGAACTCATAATGATCATACCTTGTTATAAAGGCGGTCTTGCTGATGTCTTCATCCTTTGTCCTTACCTAGTGATATACCGACCTCAGATCTATCTTCGAAAATATCTTCACATCCTTCAACTAATCGAAGAGGTCATCAATCCTCGACAGAGGATATTTGTTCTTTATAGTTACTTTGTTAAATTGTCTGAAATCGATACATAGCCTCAACGTGCCATCCTTCTTCTTCACGAACAGGACTGGGGCACGCCAAGGTGACACACTTGGGCGTATATACCCCTTCTTCAGAAGTTCTTCAAGATGCAATTACAACTCTTTCATCTCTGGCGTACTCATTCTGTAAGGAGTTTTTGATACTGGAGCTGCTCCAGGAATCAAGTTTACAGAGAAGTCAATATCTCTCTTTGGGGGTAGTTCGGGTACCTCTTGAAATACATCTTCAAACTCCTTTAGTACCACATGATCTCCAATACTTGACACCTTATCCTTAGGTGTTTCCTCCACATGGACTACAAATAATTCACAGCCTTCCCTGTAGCACTTCTTCAACTGCATTGCAAAGATTTCTCTGATAGCAACAACTCTGGGAATTCCTTGGACTGTTTTCCAATTTCCTTCCTCATCCAGGCAAGTAAATGCCTTGTTATGACAGTCCAAGATGGCATGGTGTTGGTCCAACCAGTCCATCCCAATTAGACAGTCATAAGAACCTAAAGGCAGGACATTAAATTAAGCCTTTGTGCTCAGTCGATTCATGTCCACTGGACAAAACTTAACTAACTCAATGAATTTTCTCTTGGTTCCTGTAGCCAACTGCACTAACCAAGACTTTACATGTTTGCTTCTCGACAATTGCAAACTTTCCACCACTCTAGGATCTATATAACTATGGCTAGCCCCTGAATCAATTAAAATAGTAAAGGCATGGTTGTTGATCATACCTTCCACTTCAAGCATGTGCAAATGATATTCAACTTGCTTGTTGTCGAAGGCTACATAGACCCTTGGCATTCTACTGCCCATGTCCTCCACTGTTTCAGCTTGCTTAACATTATGGACAAATCTCACTTTACCATTTTTGTGGGGACAATCTCTGTACTTATGATTTCCCTGACATCCCAAACACTAAATGGGCGTCTGCCTTGGCCTTTGTCCCACTACGTCATCCATTCTCGGCTCTCTAAATGATGGTTTTCCTTGAGGGCTATTTCTGAAAAAGGGAGGTTTGTTTCCCTTCTGCCTCTGTTCTTTCTTGAACTTCTTCTGGTCATCCCAAGCCTTCTGAAAGGTAGGCTTTTCTCTTTGTTGTTCATATAAGCATTTCACTTTTCTTATCGTTTCTTCCATAGTCTTAGGGTCATCACACTGAATTTTGTCCCCAATGGAAGGTGGTAGTCCACTCAGATACCTTTGAATCTTGATAGTCTCATCCTTGATGAACAAAACATACTTCAGTAATTCCAAAAACCTTCGTTCGTATTCATCAATGGTCATGCTGCCCAACTTGAGTTCAAATAACTCTTTCATCTTTCTGTCATAATATCTTTTAGTCAAGTATTTCTTTCTGAAATATCTCTTGAATTCTTTCCAAGTGATATCTTTCTCTCTAATGTGCTGCACCTGCACAAGTTGATCCCACCACATGGATGCTTTTCCTTTCAGTTGAAACATCGCAATTCTTCCTTCTACATGAGAGGAATAATTTTGTAGTTGGAAATATTTCCTCATGCCAAGCAACCATGTTTCAACATCTTCCTCCTTCTTGTGTTCTCCATCAAACGTAAGAGGATTAATCTTGTTCATTGTGCCCTTCAGTTCATCCACTCCAGATCTCTTGTGCTTTCTGCTAGGATATGGGCTTGAACTATTATGTGCCCTCCTCTTGGAGCGACCTTGGGAGTGATGATGGTGTCAACCAACACTCATTGATCTTCTTCCCTCAAAAGTTTGGTGGCTCCCTGTTTTGCTTGAGTCTCTCTCCTTGTCCAACTTCTTTTCTATTCTCTCCAGACTCTTCATCAAATTTAAGTTGAATTCTCCTTGCCGTTCCTTAGCTTTCATGATATTTCTGCTATCTTCTCGGTGAGTTTGGGCATCTTTCTGCAATCTTTCAATGATTTTCATCATATGCCCTTCCTTATCTATCTCTTCTTCATGCCCATTGGAGTTCGACCCTTGAACTCCCAAATGAACATCCATTCCTTTTGCTTCATTCTCTGAACTAGAAGCATTCTATGTCTCCTTCATTTCTTTGCACTCAGTGGCAACTCTATTCAGTTCTGGCACTCATTAAACTTCTGCAACACAATGTGCAGACAACCAGAATTTGTCAGGTCATCATTCCTTAACAAATACCACATCATTCATAAACAAATTTGAGTCAAGAAAATGTTCAATTTTCATTCTCTGTGATTCTCGTTTAATCAAGAATCCCCGTAGATTTCTTCTTTCAAAGCTCTCTCTGCTAAGTTTCCGGGCACTAGATCCTTTCTCTCAGTTCCCCAACCCACGCGACCATGGGTCGTGACCAAGCGTTAGATCAATAAGAGCGCACTCGGGCCTTCGACCTTCGTGTTCGAAAGATTTCCAAGCATAACACAACGGTCACTCGGAGTTCCGAGTTATCGAACTTGTGCAATAGGGTGGATCAACGGTCCACGTCTACCTAGCATCCTATGACTGACACTCGCTGTGGAATCTCAGGCGTCTGAGTTCCGTGACTTCGGGATTTCGGAATATTTCAAAACCGCACACCCCGAACCATTAATCTCCGAACATTTCCATGACACTTTGTTAACGTCATTATGTCACATCACTTATGCTTTTCCAAATTGCGGGGGCATGCAACGGTGGTTTGGAGTAACCCACCTTTCATCCCGCAATTCTTTTGACGCTATCACGTAACCCCTCGGTGAAACCGCGGTTTGGATTGTGGGACCACCTTGGATAATTATCTTTCGTGCAACTTGGGTCCCCGCAATGTCTCATGTCCATTGATCTTGATGTATCATGATCATTGTCACTGTGGGTCCTCCGACCCTTAACTTTTTTACGTAACCTCGAGTCCCACTCACCATGCTCACACAGGATGCCACATAGCAGAATAATAACGACTAATACATGGTCCATTCAGATGGCTGACACTCGTCACGTTTCAAATTCCATTTCAGTCTTCCATGGTTTCTAAACCCATTGGCACGTGGCACACATCCCATGTGTCCATGTCACCTCCATGTGACATCATCATGACTCACCACTTCAGCTCTTCTGGCTTCGAGAGTTTTAACTGCTCTACGCTCACTTTTGCCCGGAGTGCTTTCTCCTAGAGTTCACAATATACTGATGTGTGTCCTCCTTCACGATCAATGACTATGAGTGACTTCGACACTTTGGGCTTTGGGAGTTTCAAACTCACAGCACTTGCCTCCTCCCGAAGTACTTCCACTTGAAGTACACGATCTCTTAATGCATGTCCTTCGCAACAGATGGTTGTGATCTACTTCGCGACTTCAGGAGTTTGTCACACTCTAGAGTTGAAATCCTCCGAAGTGATTTTCCTTAGTCTTTCTGGACACGGATCTAACGGTCAGGCTCTTTTCCTACGATCTACGATGTAGATCTCCTTCGGGAGTTTATGCCTTAGCGCATTCCACTTCTCCTGATTGTCGAACTCCGAAAGGATTCCAGGATAACCTTCCTGCACCTTCTCTGGATCGGATGATCGTAAAGGAATATCCTTTTTCCAAAATAGATCCTACAGCTCCAACAACCCAAGTGTTGAGCGCTCTCTCTCAGTGGTCAAATACCACGTCGACTATGGTTTTATTCTACTGCTACTCCTTCTGAGCTTCGTAACACGACCAAGTAACCCCTTGGCACTCAAAAAAATTATAAGGTTCAAAATTGGTTCCATCCGAACACCATTTCCACTTGAAACCTTGGATCCAAAGACCACTTATCCGACCCATCCAGGCTCAACGTTGAAACCATGGGCTCTGATACCATATTGTAACATCCCCGACCATTAACCCCACTGTCGGGCAACACTACTACGCAGAATAACACTTATATAGTATGCATTTAAATGAAGTTAAATGACTTAACATAGAGTAAACACATAATCACTGCTAACATACATAATTAATGGAATTAACAATAATTCATTCATTCAACGAAATACATGATAATATTACAAGCATCACATATATACATTTTAATTGAAAATAAACACATAATGATACTTATCTTTGAAACGGTAGTAACTCCACCAACTATGTGGAGACCTTCCACGAACCTCCCAGCCTTAGACCACGTTGCTCATCACGCTTAGCAGTGGTCACCCCCGAGCTGGGACCAAGCTCCACCTAGGGCAAGGGAATCCTAGACTAGGTTGAGGTTACAGGAAAATTGCACAGAGCAATCAAAAGGATTCTCTCTAGGATCCTTCTTATTCCCACTACTCACAAAATCTCATTCCCCACATGCCTGTTCCACCCAGGAGTATACACCTTCACAAGCACAGTCCATCGGTGCTTCACCTCCCTCTTTGGGTCTCGACGACGGGTCAGATCAAGAATTCTCAGAGCTCCGTAGCTGGTGCTGGACTCTCTCTGGGAGAAAACTACTTCCCAGAAGACTCTCTCACCTGGAGAGAGATTCTTGCAGGCCTGACAACCTGCCTCTTCTACCATGGGCCTAAAAACCCACTTCTTCAACCAGTTTCAACCTAATTCCCGCAAGGTGAGGATAACAGAAACACAATTCCATAAGGAAAAACATAAGGCAACAACCCAAGGAAAGTTTGGGTACGGACTTGGCTCTGCAAGGGTGGATATGCTGGGCTCACATGATACACAGGTGACACGGTTCAATCAATGGGTTTTCCATTGGTTTCAGGGTGCGTGACAAGGAATCAACGCAGAGGTCGAACAGAGACTCAAATGATTCAGACGGTGGATACGTTAGCTTCTCAGGAAAACATTACGATTTTTTGGTTTCAAATTTGCATGAGGGTATGTAGAGATCAGACGCAGAGGTAACATGGTTTAGACAACTGACGCAAGAATGGAGGATGAACACCTATCACGACTCAATTCTTGAGTTAAATTGCATGTGCCTGGGCCGACACATGTCGCCCATGAAGCTGCATGCACTCCATCAAGTACGCGTTCCCTTTTCCTGGAACTTAGGATAAAAATATACCTTTCACACCACTTTGGAATAATAATAAATTATTATTCAAGGACTTAAGCCCTCAAGCTTAGCCCCTCTTCCCACCTTTCATCCACTTTTCCCTTACCCACCTTGTGGAAGCTTTGTCCCCCATCAGTCTTTCTTCATGGTCAGTCTGCACGCAGTGATGTTTAATCTTTATTAATGTTCTGCATAATTACATATACAAAAACAGGCTCCTGGCCTTTAACACTTAGGCTCTCCGGCCTAATAAACACATAAGCTCACTAGCTTATCAATACTTGGCTCACCAACCTACAAAACATAATTACAATTCATAATTACAACTGGGGCTCTACCGGGGGATATTACAGGTTTATTACTCTTCTATGGGTGTAAACTTTCTTACTCCCCAGAGAAAATAATCCATAGCAAGGTTTTGCTACAAGGGTGTAAACCCTCTTACTCTTTGTAGCAGTCCTTGAACCTTTTCAATACCAATAGAAGAATATTCCTTGATGGAGGGTGCATTTCCTTATACTCCTCCTAGGGTTTGATTAATAACCTTGAAATTAAGAATAAAAACACAAGATTGCAGAAATTCCTTACTTATTCCAAGAGATAGCATGCAAAACCCTTACTTTATCAAAGAAATTCCATCAAATTGCCAAGAACAAGCATCCAAGAGAAGTTGCTAGCCTTTGTTCCACCAATAGATAAATGCAACATCCATTTTTCATAAGAGAGGAGAGATAGCTAATTACCCAAAGAAGTTGAAATTTCAGTCCAAGAGCATGTAATTCTCAAGCGATGAATTATAAAAATGAAAAAGAGATGGCCTCTATTTTTATGAGACCATCTAAATGAATTTGTCCACAGAAAATTGTCAACAACAAATTAAAAGAGGGTCTACCCCGTTTATTTTCTCTTACAACTTGCAATTTCGTTTTACATAAAGTGAAACCCTAAAAAGGTTGACATCATTCCCTAGAAGGGTGATATGATGCCTAAAAGTGAGAGGTTGAGCCCCAAAATGCAGATCGTTAGGCCTCCAAAGGCCATGCGTCAAGCTCTCATGTGCTAGAGTGTCATGCCATGCATCTCCTTCCTTCAAACCACATTACATCACCTCTAAAAATATTAATCCCATCAAACCCTAGTCTCCAAATGATGTCATGGGATTAGAAAGTGACATCCTAGGCCTCCAAAAGCCAACGTCCAAGTGAAAAGGGCTATGATGTCATCCTCGAATGCTGTCAAAGTGCCTCCAAAGGCAACGTTCTCTATCATTTACACACAAAATATCCAGGGTTCTTTGGCTAGACTATGGTGTATGACGTCCATCCTAGGGGCTTTCAACCCCCCACGAAGGTCAAAATGGCATAATTCCTTCGTGGATAGCTTTCACCCGGAAAGGTCCTACAAAGACAAAAAAATTATGCCCTCCAAGGTTCCACAAGTCACATATATCATTCCAAGCAAGCCACATTTAATAAAATAACCACCAAAACATGTGCATTAAATCCCCCCTTTTCAAACTAAACAAATGCTCAAAGGCCTTTTGAAATTTTCCAAATTTAAGTATGGGAGGGTTGTCCCGGTGCCCTATTGGGTAGGCCAATCCCCAAGTCAAGGATTGTTTCCCAAGAAGACCCTCTCTAAGTCATGTAGTGAATATGAGGTGGATGGGGGTGTGAATTTTGGGCATGGGGTTCTTGACATATCAAAGGCTTATATTGTCTCATTTATGGGTGCCTTTGTGGAGGGTGTGTTGCATCCCTCATTTTCAATGCGACCTTTTTCCAAGCCCTTCTATTTTCGATTAATTTATTATGGTACGAACATTGAGTGTTATGTGTAATGGAAAGTAAAGAGCACCGCAATGGCACTTGAAGTTAGGAAAACATTGAGTGCCATATGCACTGGAAATTAAAAGACACCACAAATGCATTCCCCCAACAAGCGAGACATTCACTAATTATCTGTTTTCTTTTTTAAAGGTCCTTCATTTTTATGGAGAAGCGTTTCGTTACTTGCAAGACCTTAGGGCGAGCATCTAGAGGGATAATTTATGGATTTTAACTTTTTCCAACTACAACACCTCTGGGCCTTTAGCCCCCTTTTCCCATGAAATGAGCTACAAGACCTTCTTGGGGTCAATGAACTCAAACAACCGAAAATACGAGGAAATGAAAGAGAAGAGGTATGGAAAGTGGTAGAAATGAGCGAGAATGGTACAATGATACTTCAGGGAGACCCCTCAGTAGCAACCCTTTCATCGAGGGTGACCCACTTACTAGGAAACCATGTCAACCACAAAGGTGAAATAAGGCAAAAGGTATAATTTCCCAACAAACTTTTTCACAATCAAGAAAGGAACCTTTGCCACACACTCAAATGCTTCGATTATTAAAGTGACACTTACCATGAGACCACACTTGTTACCTCATGAACCAAGACCTGTTGTCCTCTATGGGCCAAGATGGTGTGGCAGACATTGCGACACTGTTGAGGATGAATGGTGATGTGTGGAGGAGAGGAGGGGATCTGTCTGGTCAATGTGGGCTCATTTGGTCATCTGGCTCTCGACACTCCATGTATTCTACTTGCGGGCCTCGAGACATCATCTCCTTAGTTACCCCTAGCTTGGGGGGTTCCTACATTGGGACATGTTCTCACCACAAAGTATATGAAAACCTCAACATCTCCATGTAAGACCTATGCCTACACATAATCAATAAATATATTAGATCATTGAGGGGTGGCTTGCTCACCCTTTATTCATATAATCAAAACTTCAAAATTTCAAATTGACAACTATTCCTTAAAAATATAATTTTTGCATTTTACAAAAACTTCTAACTAATATGTAATATGATTCAAACAATTACATCATAACAATGATGCATAAATGCAACAAACAATATGTGCAGAAAAGCATGAAAACAAATGCAGCTACGCTACGATGAACACACAAATGCAAATGCAAGGAAGAAAATGACCTACCTACTTACCTGGGGCCTAAGGCCTGTGGATATCAAGTCCCATCAACACAAGGTTGGTGGATAGACCCATCAATTGGTAATGGAATCTTCCTCCCATCCATGGAAGATAAATAGTAAGTACCCTTTTCAGACTTCTTCTTGACGACATAAGGGCCAAGCCATAGAACTTCACTCATCTTATCATACTTAGGCTTTCCTTTCCTCTTATCCCACATGAGTGCAGGGTTGTCTTCATCAAACTCAACATAAGGTATGTATTCAATGTAAGGATGTGTTGGTAGATCTGCCTTGACCATGTCCTTGATAGCCTCTTCTCAATCTTTATCTTTCTTATCTTCATCCTTCTTGAGTATCTTGATAGATCCTGGATCTTTTTTTTGGTATTCTACAAGATTCTCCTTGTTTTTGTTTATCTTATGAAGCAGTGTATCAACACAATCTTCTTATGCAAAAGGAAAATCCCAAGGATCATACTCAATGACCTGAGGTGTCACATCATACTCACAATCACTCCAATAGTCTGGGCCATTCGAATCAACTACGCGATTCTTTGCAACATGTTGACTGTATAAAATCTCAAAAGTCCCATCCCCCATAGGGATATGTGCATGAGTGAGGTCCATATTGAGAAAACTTCCAAGGGTAGTTGACCAACTTCTTGACAAGAGGATGGTCCAAGTGTCTCGTACATCAATAAAAATTATATTCATGATGAGGCCAATGTGGGGGAAAGCCTGCAGATATACCTTTGCATCTTCTAGGAGATCATACACTTTCACCTTTTTCAGATCAATACCACAAACATTCCCATAAGGGTGGGTTGTCCTTAAACCAAGCTGTTTCATGACCTTTAAAGACATTATGTTTGCTAAGGCTCTGGAATCCAACATACAATTATCAAATGAAAACCATTTCTACCCAAGGAAAGATAAAAAGGAGGAGTCTTCTCCTTGGCTCCCATGATACATAGTATTTAGGATTACCGAAGGATCTCTTGCATCATATTGTACCTTTAATGCCTTCAAAACTTCTCTTCTGACATAAGGAATCTTGCACATCTCCACCATAGGTACTAACATATTCATCTTTCCAATAATAGTTGGTACATATATATTTAGGTGAAGATCCTCATTTCTTGGAGTAGGCTGTGAAAGTAGGTCATGAACTAGTGGTGGAGGAGGTGGAGGCACTTCCTTCATTGCTGGAGGTGGTGGGACTGACACTTTATTTCTTCTCGAGTATGTCAAGATTTCCTTTTTCCTCAACTTCTCCTTCAAACTTTCATCCATTTGGTTCAATATTTCCGACCAAGCTCATCTAGATGCTCGCTTCATGATCTCTTCAAGTTGTTCTTGAGTGATGTAAATGTGTTCATCATCTCTAAGAGTGAAAAGTGTATCAATGAAGTTAAACATGTCCATAGTGTCTGTATCTTCTTCTTCTTTCATCTGTCTTGGAAATTCATGTTCTGAATGAGGTTCTTCACAAGGCAAACACCATGGTGATCCCTCCATGCTGACCATCCCAACATTATTCAAGGCGACATGTTCCCTTTCCTATTTTTATGGCCTTGTTTTCAAACATGTGTTTTTCCTTTGTTGTCTGATAAATTGAGGTCTGGAAGCAAGATGATGCCTCTCCAAAGTTGTCAACTTGTTCATGATATGATTTTGACTATGAATGCACTGTTCATTCATTTGATCAAACTTTTGAGCCAATAGTTTAATTGGATCTTGCACACTAATGGTTTAAGTCTTCGTATTTGTTTCTAATTTGACATGAGGGAAATGAAAAGGCTCAATATTTGAGCTTATAAGATTTTCTTCAATTTGTGCACTATACTCTTTGGCCTTTGCCAAATTCAGAGACATCTTTTCCTTCAGAATAAAACTAATTTGTCCTTCGAAAGCATTCAAGTAAAGAAGGAGAACGAATGCATCTGGTGGACATAAGTCCTTAAGGATATGATTGTGCAAGATGTCAAATATGACATCAAATTCCTTCATTTTTTCTTTCTCTTTCTTTCTAATTTAGTTGAATTGCGTCAATAACATTTTGTTGTCCTTCTTTGTTGTCCATCTACCTTTTACCAACTTAGTGAAATCTTCATAGGATGCCAAGTGATTGTTGGGAAAGAATTTATACCACTTTTTAGCATCTCCATCAAGAGATTTAGTCACTTGAACCATAATGGATTTGTGACCGATGATATTAAGTCTTGGATCCATATTATTATTCTCTCATCCCTTTCTACAAAACAATGATTCTTCCATGCATTGATGACATTTTTTTGGCTTATATGTTAACTTATTTGAAAATGAGACTTTTCATTGGGATTGAAGGTGGGGAAAAAGAGTGAATTTCAACAATAAATATGCTTGCAACCACAATATAAATCTCAAGGAATAAATCATGTTTGATCCAGATGGAGGTTGATGGCCTCCCACCTATTCCAACTGGCTCATTTTGGTAGTTTTCCAGTTTGGCAGTTTTTTCCCTAGTTTTTGGGTCCCTGACTTGTAGGGCCATTTTGAGGCCCTAAAAGATGTGTATTCCTCAGTTATACCTTTCCAATGGGCTATCGTGCACCTAAAATGAAGATCGTATTCAAAAGTTACGACCCCAGGAAGTTGATGTACTAAATTACCCAAACGGGGCCCACATGACTTTTGGCACTTCATCTCCTAGGGTTAGGTTTTTTGGATGTCTAGGGTTTTTGACATTCCTGTTTATTGTAAAAAGGCCTTTAGAGCCTCATTGTAATCATCTTCTTGCAAATGAGCGCAACTGTCACATCTCTTCTCAAAGATAAGCCACCACAATTCTAGCAAGCTTGCTTCTGCTGCATTTTACAGTTTCATCTTATTTCCTTATTGAATAGAAACCAATTTTACTGTATATCTGTTATTTTGTGTTCAACATCTTTTGATAATAATCCATATTCATTTCGTTCTACAAATATATTCCAGATCAGGGGTATCAGAGTGGTCTTCTCCTTGTCATTTTTAATGCATGTCCCCAACAAGGCTAGGGTCAAAAGAATTGGGTCTCGAGCTTGTTTCTCTTGAGGACAAAAGCTCTCGCACGCCCAAACGAACTCTCATGGCAGAAGAAAAGAAAAATGATGGGATATGAGATCCCTTCAAAATGTTTCTTGAGGAATCCCTCACGCAACAAAGGAACGAGATGATGGATAGTTTTGCGCAAATCCTTCAGCGACTACCAACATGCGACACATCTTCCTCAAATGGAGGCGCCGCCCCCTTCAAGGTACAAATCAACTTCGATATTCCTATATTTGAAGGTCAGATAGACACAGATACGATAGAAAAATGGTTGAATATGCTAGAATGGTATTTCTCTGTCCATAACTTCTCGAATAGAGAAAATATTACTTTTGCGCTCCTCAAAGCCGTCCCCCATGTCAAATATTGGTGGGAAACTTCCTATGAGCAAAAGGAAATCGTGGAACCCTTATTATTTACATTTGCAGTCATCTAGGAGTCCTTCAGGGATGTTATTAAGGAACAATACTACCCTATTGGAAGTTATGACGACCTATACACAAAATGGACCACACTGCGCCAGGAAAGAGACCAAGTAGTGCCTGAGTTCACAAATATCTTCCATACCTTGCGCACCAAGCTAGGTATCAAAGATTCTGAGTGACAGCTAGTGCTCAAGTATTGTGACGGTTTGAATAGATACATCTAGGCCTAAATGGAGTTTCTAGACATCTCATCCTTTGGCGCGACCTATCGATATGCTGTCAAAATTGAGCATAAGCTCAAACAAAAGACACAACAATTTGGGTCTGGGAACCCCTCACAACAAAATCCAGGAAAGGGCAATCCCAACCCGTAGAACAAAGGACAGAGCAAAGACAGATAGCTTCAGGACAACTATACCAGTCTGCAAGCAAATAAGGACACCATAAAGACAAAGAAAGATACAGGGAAGTGGTGTGACTTCCATAATAGCCCCTGGAATAATACTGTTGATTTTTGCTCGAAGCAGTCGCTGGTGGCTGAGGTGAAAGCCTCTAAATCAGATGCGGGTTCTAAATCTAAGTAAGAACTAGAAAAGGGGAGACAGATCATAGACGTAGAACCCATTGCTATCGTTTCTACCACCAAGGTCCATCCTGGTGAACCAGACGAGCCAGAGGAAGGTGAGTGCCTTTTTCATTCACATATGTGGGTGAAGACCCGCTGCACTTCATCATTGATAGCGAAAGATGAAAGAACCTCATCTCAACAGAGGTTGCCAAGCGACACACTCTGCCAACAATGCCGCACCCACAACCCTACACCATTGGATGGATCTGCCAAGGAAGAAACATACACATCAGCCAACAATGTCACTTGTCATATGAGATCAAGTCCTTCAAAGACGAGGTATTGTGTGATGTTTCCCCTCTCGAAGTTTGTAATGTTCTTTTGGGCGAAACATATTTCTAGAAATGTCATGTTGTATATGAGTCTAGGCCTCACAGTGTTATTATTACTTTGAACAAGAAATTGTATGGGATACCCGAGGCAATCCCACCTAGTGTTATTTCCTTACTCTCTGCCAAGCAATGCAGAAAGGTCATCTCTCAGACAGGGAAGTTTTTCTTCTTTGTGATTCGCTCTCAAAATGAGCGAAAGATCACAACCACATCCAGGGTCTCCAAGACCGACCTCTCCACACATCAAAAGAAAGTGGATAAGGTCGTGGAAGAATACTTAGATATCTTCTCCTCACCTACCGGGGTACCTCTGCACTGTTAGGTCAAGCACTCCATCGATCTGACCCCTGACGCACTGCTTCCCATTGGGCTAGTATATCGCCGCTCTCTGTTAGAGAATGAGGATATCAAGCGGTAGATCCAAGAACTGCTCCACAAGGGGAACATCCGTCCCATCTCATCACCTCATGGGTGCCCAATCATGCTGGTAGAAAAGAAAGATGGAACCTGACGACTCTACATTGATTACTGGGTCCTGAATAAAATCACAGTTAGAAATTGATACCCGATTCCCTGAATCAACGACCTCCTTGATCAACTCACGGGGGCCAAATACTTCAGTAAGATTGATTTGAAGTCTGGCTACCACCAGGTCCCGATAGAACAGACAGATGTATGGAAGACTTCCTTCAAGTCAAAGGAAGGTCTTTTTGAATGGTTGGTCATGCTCTTTGGTTTGAAAAATTCTCCAACCACTTTCATGAGGATCATGCATGATATCCTGCGACCATTCACCAATACTTTTGTAGTGGTGTATCTGAATGACATCTTCATTTACAACAAGACTTGGGCAGAACACTTGCAACATATTCAATAGGTTCTGCACACCCTGCGACAACACCAACTCTACGCCAACTTGGAAAAATGCTCCTTCGACATGGACAAGGTTCATTACGTGGGCTACATCGTTGATCAACATGGCATACATGTGGATCCAGCCAAAATCCAAGTCATTCATGACTGGCCAACCCCAACCACACTCACTAAGATCCGAAGCTTCTTAGGCCTTGCCAATTTCTACAACAGGTTCATGTTGGGATTCTCCCATATTGCATGGGCCTTGACCGGTCCCAACAACAAGCGTTTGATGATTTTAAGCAGTGCTTGTGCTCATCCCTAGTACTTTCACTACCGAACCTGCAACAACCCTTTGATATTGAGATAGATGCTCCAGACTATGTTGTGGGCGTCGTTCTCACTCAACACGACCACCCCATGGCCTATCATAGTGAGACACTATCAGATGTTGTCCATAAGTACCCTACTTACGACAAATAAATGTACTCCATTGTGAAATCCTTCCTCTAGTGGAGACATTACATTATTTGGAAGGAGACAATCATCCACATTGATCATAAGCCACTGTAGTTCATGCAGACACAAGGCAAATTGCAGAATGACCACCATCAGAAGTGGTCCATGTACTTGCAAAAATTCCACCTCAACATCAATTATAAAATGGGAAACACCAACCGTGTCATTGATTTCCTCAACATACTGCCATTCGCAACACTCACCACAGTGATTGACTCTTGCGGCCATGAGACCTCTGGATGGACCCAATTCTACGAGACATACCCGAACTTCGCCACCACCTACCAAATGTTGGGTGAAAACGCAATTGTCACTAATTTCCATCTTCAGGAGGGGTGTTGTGCTGTCTTGTCCATATCTGCATTCCATCAAGTGAGCGAGAAAAGACGATATGGGAATCCCACTACAGTAGGGTGGAAGGACACTTCGACCTCGAAAAGACATTGAAAATGTTACAGAAACATTTCTACTGGCCGAAACTTCGACATGAGGTCAACAAGTATATCAGGTCCTGCGCTGCCTGCACGATTACCAAAACAACCACTAAGAAATAGGGCCTGTACACCCCTATGCCTACTCCTAACATGCCATGGGAATCCATCTCAATGGACTACATTTCGGGCCTCCCATCCACCAAGCGGGGCAATGACTGTGTTTTTGTGGTTGTGGATCACTTTTCTAAGATGGCGATTCTGGCCGCCTGCAAGAAGAGCATCACAATAGAGGTCACTGCCAAGATCTTCTTTGAACGAGTCTGGGTACATATTGGAATCCCACAAACCATTGTCTCAGATCGAGACAATCAATTTCTCAACACATTCTGGTCAAGCCTATGGTCACTGCCGGACACCAAGCTCACCAAATCCACGACCTTCCACCCCTAGAGAGATGGCTAAACTAAGGTCATAAATCGAATGATCGTGCATATCATGTTCATGTATAATTCCAAGTACCCTTGCACATGGGATGAGAGTATCCCCTATGTTCAACATATCTACAATCAAGCCCTGCATAGCTCAACCGACCACAACCCCTTTCATGTGGGGTTGTGATTCCAACCATTGGGTCCCATAGATGTTGGACTGCCCCTTGCGATCACCTCGACTGACTCATATCCTGCTCCAATTGAAGCTGACAAAGCCACCTGGTTCATTGATTAGATCCAACACATTTACCAACAGGTTCAGGATATCCTACAGAAGTCCAATGACAAGTACAAGCAACGCCATGATCAACACTGGGTTCCACATAAGTTTGAGGTGGGTGACAAAGTTTGGTTTCACTTGTAGAAAGAGCGCCTTACAAGACCCCATCAGAAGCTTCACCCACTCCGTTATGGGTCATACACCATCACCAAGGCTGCGGATGATAATTCTTTCGAGCTCAAC
>JZKD02S0616713.1:0-15847 GCA_000966675.3 Picea glauca
TCACTTAAAATGGGCATGTATTCTATTATGAGTCCAAAAAAATTAAGTATCATGAGAAGAATAATGTCACACATTATTTAGATATTGCTACCATAGTGCATGCATTAAATATGTGGGGGCATTATTTAATGGGAATAAAATTTGAGCTAATAATGAATCATAATGGTATGAAGTCTTTATTTCAACCAAAAACTTTGAATGTTAGACAATCAAGAGGGTTGGAATTTCTTTGTGAATTCAATTTTGGCATCAAGCACATTAAAGAAAAAGAGAACAATGTTCTTGATGAACTCAATAGAAGAATACGTTCAATGCATGCTACAATAATTAGTATGTGTAAGTCAGATTTTAAATACATGATTTGTGGGGCTCTTGTATCGTATGAGCACTACCTCCATGTAAAACATGGATACAAGAAATAAAATGTACAACATAAATACAAAGATTACAAGATAGAAGATGATGGGATTATTATGCATAAGAATAGATGTTATGATCCAAATTCTTGTTAATTAAGGAAACTTATATTGAATGATATGCATAATGTTCCATATGCTAGATATAATGGGTACCAAAACAAAAATACAATGGTGTTGTCTAAACATTCGACTTTTTGAAAATTTTCACTGGAATCCGGAGAAACATATTTTGGTGAAATCACCATTTTGTGTTGTTTAAATTGCATTTTTGAATGCATAAATGGATTTAGTATCATAAAAACCCCTAGGGTCACTTGAATTATATAGATTCAATCACTCAAATCTGAACTTCTGACAATTTTTGGCCAGATTTCGGTAAAAAATAATCAGAAAATAAGCCCATAAAAACTCCAAAAAGTTGAATGTTTAGACTACACACAAATACAATAGTAAGGAATCGATAATTTTGACTAAGAATGAAAAAGGATATTGCTGAATGTATAGTCAAATGTATGAATTTTTAGAAAGTGAAAATTGAGCATGGGCATCCAACAATTTTGCTACAATTATTGTCATTGCCAAGATAGAAATTGGAAGTGGTTATTATTGATTTCATCACCTAGTTAACAAAAATAAGAAGGCAACTTAATTCTGTCATGATAGTGGTGGTAAAGTTGAAAAATGATTCTCACTTTAATATTCTAATTATATCAACCCATAATATAGAAAATATAGTAGAAATCTATATGGAAAAGTTACCAGATTACATTGAACACCCAAGGCCATTGTTTCAAACAAAGATCCTAAGTTCACTTTGAAATTTTGGAACGGGTTATTCAAGGGCTTTGGAAGAAATATGAATTTTAGTACAACATATGATTCATATATTGATGGGAAAATAGAGATATTTAATTAAGTAATTGAAGATACGTCGTGAATATATGTGATGGATAAGCCATCTATGTGGGAGTATTATTTGTATCTAGTAGATTTTTCATATCATAATGGACATCATGACTCTATGAAGATGACTCTATTTGAAGCTTTGTATGGTAGAAAATGCAATACCCCATCAAGCTAGGATAACCTAATTGATAGAGTGGTACATGGGTTGGAGTTGCTCAAAGAGATAACCAAGCTGGTAGAGTGGTACTTGGTTTGGAGATGTTGAAAGTGATAGAAGATTTTTTTTCCAATGTCAAGACAAACTTGAAGGAAACATATGATAGGAAAAAGAGTTATTTAGATAAACAAAGAAGTCCAACAATATTCAAAGTTAGGAATCATGTGTTCCTAAAATTTAAACCAAAGAAAAGTTCCTTAAATTTGGGGAGATGTACTAAAATGAAAACCATATATTGTGGACATTTTAAAATCCTATATAGGATAGAACCCATTTCATTTATGTTTATGCTTCTTGCTGGCATAAAGACTCATAATGTATTTCATGTATATTTTTAAAATAAATATGTGCGTGATCCTAACTATCATTGATTGGGCTTTGATCTAGGTGGAATCAGAAGGATAATTCTTGACACAACCAAATTGCATCCTCTAGATGAAGGTTACAGTGCTCCATAATAGATCCATTAGGTAGGTAAAGGTCCAATAGACCCATTTCAGCTCGGATAAGGCAACATGGGTATTGGAGGATGTTATGCAAGAAGTGTAGCTACATTTATTTTGAGGTTTTGATATTGTGCATATTTCTAATATTACACCAAGGATGGTGAAAATCTAAGGGGGAGGGGAATGTAACACCTTAGTTTTGATCCCTATATACAATGTTGAAATGGATATAAGAAGTACATAAGTGGTCTTAGTAAAGAATGATCATTGACTTTGTAAATATGCACATTGAAATATAATATAAAAACCACTAAGGTTGCAAATGAAGAAGGAAATGAAAGGGAGCTATGAGTCCATGAAATGGGAAGAAAGGAGGCTTAGGGGACTAAGAATAAATAATAATATTTTATTGCTACCCAATATTTACTTTATTTTGCAAGCATTTTAATTTGAAGTTTTCCACACCACTTGTGCATACACTTCACACCCTAAATTATTTGCTTGGTTTGTAACCCCAAGCCGAGCCCTAAAATTGACCATCTAACTTAACTCACATAAGCCCCACTTGAAGCAAAAAATAACATTGTAGTTAATCTAGGATTGTAGGCATCCAAATAACTTGTCACAATCATCTTACAGTTGAGACATAGTGGTTAACTTTTAGGGAGCTTAAAATCCTTTCTAATCAGAACCTGTTTAGAAAAAGGTGCACTCTTCAAATTGGGTAATGATAAGGTTGGGACTGGAGTTGTGATTGAGACTCCTATCTCTTTCACTACTAAATATACCCTGGCCATTTGATTTTTTCTTNTGAAGTCTTTATTTCAACCAAAAACTTTGAATGTTAGACAATCAAGAGGGTTGGAATTTCTTTGTGAATTCAATTTTGGCATCAAGCACATTAAAGAAAAAGAGAACAATGTTCTTGATGAACTCAATAGAAGAATACGTTCAATGCATGCTACAATAATTAGTATGTGTAAGTCAGATTTTAAATACATGATTTGTGGGGCTCTTGTATCGTATGAGCACTACCTCCATGTAAAACATGGATACAAGAAATAAAATGTACAACATAAATACAAAGATTACAAGATAGAAGATGATGGGATTATTATGCATAAGAATAGATGTTATGATCCAAATTCTTGTTAATTAAGGAAACTTATATTGAATGATATGCATAATGTTCCATATGCTAGATATAATGGGTACCAAAACAAAAATACAATGGTGTTGTCTAAACATTCAACTTTTTGAAAATTTTCACCGGAATCCGGAGAAACATATTTTGGTGAAATCACCATTTTGTGTTGTTTAAATTGCATTTTTGAATGCATAAATGGATTTAGTATCATAAAAACCCCGAGGGTCACTTGAATTATATAGATTCAATCACTCAAATCTGAACTTCTGACAATTTTTGGCCAGATTTCGGTAAAAATTAATCAGAAAATAAGCCCATAAAAACTCCAAAAAGTTGAATGTTTAGACTACACACAAATACAATAGTAAGGAATCGATAATTTTGACTAAGAATGAAAAAGGATATTGTTGAATGTATAGTCAAATGTATGAATTTTTAGAAAGTGAAAATTGATCATGGGCATCCAACAATTTTGCTACAATTATTGTCATTGCCAAGATAGAAATTGGAAGTGGTTATTATTGATTTCATCACCTAGTTAACAAAAATAAGAAGGCAACTTAATTTTGTCATGATAGTGGTGGAAAAGTTGAAAAATGATTCTCACTTTAATATTCTAATTATATCAACCCATAATATAGAAAATATAGTAGAAATCTATATGGAAAAGTTACCAGATTACATTGAACACCCAATGCCATTGTTTCAAACAAAGATCCTAAGTTCACTTTGAAATTTTGGAACGGGTTATTCAAGGGCTTTGGAAGAAATATGAATTTTAGTACAACATATGATTCATATATTGATGGGAAAATAGAGATATTTAATTAAGTAATTGAAGATACGTCGTGAATATATGTGATGGATAAGCCATCTATGTGGGAGTATTATTTGTATCTAGTAGATTTTTCATATCATAATGGACATCATGACTCTATGAAGATGACTCTATTTGAAGCTTTGTATGGTAGAAAATGCAATACCCCATCAAGCTAGGATAACCTAATTGATAGAGTGGTACATGGGTTGGAGTTGCTCAAAGAGATAACCAAGCTGGTAGAGTGGTACTTGGTTTGGAGATGTTGAAAGTGATAGAAGATTTTTTTTCCAATGTCAAGACAAACTTGAAGGAAACATATGATAGGAAAAAGAGTTATTTAGATAAACAAAGAAGTCCAACAATATTCAAAGTTAGGAATCATGTGTTCCTAAAATTTAAACCAAAGAAAAGTTCCTTAAATTTGGGGAGATGTACTAAAATGAAAACCATATATTGTGGACATTTTAAAATCCTATATAGGATAGAACCCATTTCATTTATGTTTATGCTTCTTGCTGGCATAAAGACTCATAATGTATTTCATGTATATTTTTAAAATAAATATGTGCGTGATCCTAACTATCATTGATTGGGCTTTGATCTAGGTGGAATCAGAAGGATAATTCTTGACACAACCAAATTGCATCCTCTAGATGAAGGTTACAGTGCTCCATAATAGATCCATTAGGTAGGTAAAGGTCCAATAGACCCATTTCAGCTCGGATAAGGCAACATGGGTATTGGAGGATGTTATGCAAGAAGTGTAGCTACATTTATTTTGAGGTTTTGATATTGTGCATATTTCTAATATTACACCAAGGATGGTGAAAATCTAAGGGGGAGGGGAATGTAACACCTTAGTTTTGATCCCTATATACAATGTTGAAATGGATATAAGAAGTACATAAGTGGTCTTAGTAAAGAATGATCATTGACTTTGTAAATATGCACATTGAAATATAATATAAAAACCACTAAGGTTGCAAATGAAGAAGGAAATGAAAGGGAGCTATGAGTCCATGAAATGGGAAGAAAGGAGGCTTAGGGGACTAAGAATAAATAATAATATTTTATTGCTACCCAATATTTACTTTATTTTGCAAGCATTTTAATTTGAAGTTTTCCACACCACTTGTGCATACACTTCACACCCTAAATTATTTGCTTGGTTTGTAACCCCAAGCCGAGCCCTAAAATTGACCATCTAACTTAACTCACATAAGCCCCACTTGAAGCAAAAAATAACATTGTAGTTAATCTAGGATTGTAGGCATCCAAATAACTTGTCACAATCATCTTACAGTTGAGACATAGTGGTTAACTTTTAGGGAGCTTAAAATCCTTTCTAATCAGAACCTGTTTAGAAAAAGGTGCACTCTTCAAATTGGGTAATGATAAGGTTGGGACTGGAGTTGTGATTGAGACTCCTATCTCTTTCACTACTAAATATACCCTGGCCATTTGATTTTTTCTTGAAGTAAAGGTAACATGTTGCATGTGTCTATGAAGAGGTAGCTTAGTGGGAAGGGAAATATACTAGGTATCCTACCCAAGTGGTTCTCATAGGAGGGAGGGAACCTAATATATATTTCTATGGGACTTTAGGACTTCATCATCCATCAGCTCCTAGTTATGAATGTCTCTTTCATACCTCTACTCATCTACGTAGGGGACATTATCCACCCTTGTTGTTAGTTTATTGAAAGGCCCTTTTTCCATATTTTAGGACTTTTTTCAGCAATACTATTTTATATTTCACTAGAGTGTTTTTCTTTTGAGAGGAAGTATATTTGATTAGGTTAATTTTATCTTGATTCAAACACACTTGAAACCACTTGTTTCACCATCTAATTATGTAGTCTTGTTGTTTGATCATTTTCTTTTCTTAATTCATTGCTTTAGTGACTTTATCATTTATTAGACTAATTTCATCTCAAGAGTGATATTTTCATCTAGAAAACATAGATTCCTGAAGAATAATCTCTCATATGTATGATGCCTTCATCCTTTGATTATTCCCATATGTATTATCTCCCATGCTCGATGAGTTCTAGTTCCTCCACCTAGCTCACCTTTGAGCCCTTCATCTCTAAATTCAGGAACTTGGATTCATAATCATCTTCCCCTTTGGGGCCTTTTGGTTCAAGTGTTCGTGGAACTGATCCCCCTTGACTAGTTCATATTCACCCATATTAAGTACCACACCAATATCTCTTATGGTATGAACTATTTCTAATCAAATCTTTCTTGCCTTACATGGTGGGGTTATATCTCCTATATTTGAAAAAACTTATCAATGATCCCATTTGAAAATGACGAAAATTGGCCCAATATTCCAACTGAGCTACCCTCAAATATATCTAAATATGAGTGTCATTCCAAAAACTATCCCTCCAATCATATAATGTCTTTACACCTTTAGTATTCATCTAACAACATCACGAAAGACTCGAATAGTTTGATATTTTTTCAATGCACTCTTATGGGTGTATCCACCAAATGGTACAATGACCAACCAAATTGTTCTCATACTAATTTTGAATCTATAGCCAAGGTGTTTTTAACCTTATTTCAACTTCCAGTCCCCAATGACATAGGAATCAATATTCTCACCAATTTCCATCAAATCATTGCCACTCATATCATGGATCATAACCATGAAGGGTGTAGATAAAATGGATTGTGTAAAGATGAGATAAAAAAATAGGATCCTTATGGAATGGATCTTGAAGTTATTACTTCCTCCCATTGCTAAGGTCATATCCATGATTATTCCTAGAAGTGAAGAGGAATCCATTAAAAAGGCACAATAGTATGATGACCTTATATATTCCCAATCGAGGTATTTATATAATATTTTTCACAATGCTCATCACTCTTTCCCAGGTGACTTGTCTACACCAGCAACATACCATGTGTACCATCCCTATCCACCCAGGTCAGACCATGTTACACGAGAGAACATTTTTGTTCTCTGTGCGGAACATACTGTAACATACCCAACAACCAACTGAGCTATGCCACATAAACATTTTATGTATGCATGCAATTAAAACATATACACACAGAACTCTTGCGGAAATTTATGTATATAAATTTCAATAGACAAATACATTTGTAAATGCACAGATTCACACTAAAATAATAGTAAACGTATACATGCAGCATATGTGGTATATACCCATAAATATAAAGACAGATATAACCACACATAAGATAAACCCATAAAAATACACACATAAATGACAATGCAACATGTAATTTATCACACAGTTGACACTTATCTTGGTAAGAATATCACCAACTGTGTGGAGATCTTCCACAAACCTCCCAGCCTTAGACCACACTATTCATCACTCTCAACATTGAGTCACCCCCGAGATGGGACTAAACTCCACCTGGGTAAGGGGATTCCTAACCAAGCTAATGGTTCATAGACAATAGGAAAGACTCCTTCACAGGTGCCAACTCAAACTAACATCCTATAGTCCCTCATTACATATATGTCTGTCCCACCCAGGAAGTGTGCCCCTTCTCTGCTCGACAATCCTTCGACTGCCCCACTTCCTTTCCAGGCTTTAGAAATAGGCCGAATAGGAAGTCTCAGAGCCCTGTAGATATAGTTTACCACCTTCATGAAATCAATTCTCAACAATTCTCTCATCCAGAGAGGAATTTCTCACGGGCCTAAAAACCCACCTCTTTAATATCCCACGAGCTTGACAACCCACTTATTCAGTCCATCTCCCAAGCTAACCAGCTACACAAATCGTTATGGCTATGGATACAAGTTCAGGTATAGTGACTTGAAGGTACAGAGGATAACTGAGTGAGTGAGTGAATTTTCATGGATAATTTACTGGATGACTGAATGATGGGAGGAATCATGGGAAGGATGATAGGAAAATTGAACTAAGTCCCCACAATATGTATGCATGTCCCCAACTTGACACTTGTCATGTTGGAAGCTACTTTGGCCCACTTGTCCCCAACTTTGGAACTTAGGATAAAATAATTATCCATACTTTATACTTTAAGAAATATTAATATAATATTTATTTTTGGCTTAAGCTCCCTATCTTAGCCCTTTTCCTTAACTTTTATCCCCCCCTTTCCCTAACTAGTGGAGTTTAGTCCCCCATACTCTTTTATCATGGTCAGTTTGCGCACAACGATGTATTTTATATTAATGATGAGACATATACAAAAATAGTCGCACTGGCCTTTAACATCTAGGCTCTCCGGCCTAGTCATCACAAAACTAGCTTACCAGCCTATAAAACATAGTATATACACAAAGGCTCACTAGCCTCAATATTGCACGCACTTAAGATGTTGCACACGGTATCCTAGAATGTGCACACTTCATCATTTTATTGCGCAATATATGCATGCACTATGCCATGAAAGGTGCATACAAAAATGATATCAAACAACTCACCAGCTTAAGTACATTTGCATTTACATTTACAATTGGGTTCCGCCTAGGGATATTACACCATGTGACCGATGATCTTATAGGGTATATTAACATAATCATCCATGTCTTAATCCCCTTGGACCTAGTGGATATGGTAACTCATATGGTGGGGTTGGTAATTATTTCCCTCGAGCCCCTATTGGGTGTACTTAAATGCCTTACAGTTATCCAAACCCCTCGACGAATTCTTCTCATTCTTCTTCTCAAGTATGCATTATAACCTCGTATAATGCACACCATTCACATCAACATGTGCATGTTCAAACTTTTAATAGTTCCTTTTGTGGTGGGATAACAATGAATTCATGTTATCCTTTCCCTGGCCCTCCACCAATAGCTTCAGTTCCTAAAATGATGGTACCCCAATCTCCCATTGGACAACCTACACCTCCTCCTCAAGGATAGGTGTATTCTTAACAAATTGTACCCAACTCTGCCCCTCCCCAATCCTAATCATTAAAAGAAGAATAAATGGAAGGGAAAACACCATGACCATCGCCAAAGCCGAGGGAATCCAAGGAAACAAAATAAAAAATCTAATACCAAAATGGGGGCCAAAATCCCATAAGCCAAGATCAAGGACATAATCCCCAACCTGAATAAGGGAAGAACACACAGCTTCAAACCAATAAACCTTTAAATATTTTTATTGTCTATAGAAATTACACCCATGATTGTTTGCTTCGCAAGGGGGAGGAGGGGGAGGAGGGAAAATATAGAGTGTTGGTTTCCTGAGGGGGGAATGGTGGTATATGGTTGCGTGGGGGGTGGAATTCCAGTAATTTACCCCACACAACATACCTTCTTTTTTAAAATTTGTTAATATTTTATTTTTATTTTTTAAATTATTTTGTATATTTTTTATTTTTATGTTTTAATTTCTTTGTAAAAAACAATTATTTAGTTTTTTTTTTTTTCATTTTTTTATAGTTTTAATTTTAATTGTTTTTAAAATTTCATTATTGTTTTTAGAGTTTTACATTTAATTTTTCTAAAATTTGATTTAAATTCTTTCTTTTTTCATTTTTTTAAGTTGAGGCATTATGGACCATTTGATAAGGGGGAAAACATATTTTTGAATAATAATATAATTCTACAACTTGTCCATGAAAATAAACCTTCGTATTATCTTAGCTACTAGAGCTTTTCTGAAATGATGAATATTTTAAAGACCCCAATCCCCCATATATTTGGGTTTGGAAATTGTTTTCCATTCAATTAGTGGGATCCCTTCCATATCTTTATTCCTAGACCATAAAAATCTAAATATTTCCTTCCTAATTTTTTGAAGGACCCCTTTGGGAATAAAGGCCAATGAGTTCCATCAGACTATGATTGCTTGTAGGACTAATTTCATTGGGATTACATTTTAGGCCCTCTTGATAGTCATCTATTGCATCATAGATTTGTTCGTTTTCCCACCTTAGCTATGAGCCATTTCCAATCATAGATTCCATAATCATATGGTTTAATAAATAACCCAGGAACCTTAAATCCATCCTAAAAATCAATTCATTTATAGGAGAAAGATATAGTTGTAACCTAATTTGCTCTTCAACTACTCCAAAGAAGGAGATAGATGATTTCTGTAGATTAATTTTCATCCCAACAAAAGAACAATATAAATGCAAAACCTCTTTCAATTAGCATGTATCCATAAAAGAACAATCACAGAAAAGTAATACATCATCTACAAATAGAAAGTGAGGTAATTAAAAGGTATAAATAATTATACCTTTCAATGTGCGTCATCTTTTTTATACTAGTAAAGCCCTTCTAAGCCCCTTATCTATAATCAAGAACAACAATGGGGGCGGGGGGCACACCTTCCTAGTCCCTTTGGAAAACTTAAAAAATTTGAGGCAAACCAATTGGTTAAAATGACAAAAGATACTGAGTTCAAACATCCCATGATCTAATCAACAATGGGGGCATTGGAGCTAATATGAAACAAAATAACTATCAAATATAACAAATTTTCTTATTCATATGACTTAGATAGGTCAATATGGAGGACCATTGATAACACCTTCTTAGTATTTATAGAGTGCATACCTTCTTGTGACACACCTATTGCATCAAGAAACTTCCTCCCATGGAGAAACTAAAATTGCTCATGGGATATGGCTTTAGACAAAATTTGCTTCACCCTTAGGGATGTAATTTTGGCTATGATTTTGTAGATACAACTATATAGGGAGATAGGTATGAATTCCTCAAAGGAGTTAGAGACATATTTCTTTGGAATTAGGGAAAGTGGTATTTAAGGAACCCAATACCCTCTCTATAGTGCTTAACTCCTCAACAACTCTTAAGAGGTCTTCCTCAAAAATCTCATAGAATCCAAAAAATAAATCAATGGTCTAGAATAACTTATTTGTCATCTTGTAAGCTTTGAAATCTCTTTGCAACTTTTACCTAGATATGTCTTGATCCATCATTATGTCTCTAGTTGTCTCAACCACAAAGGTAGAGAAGAAGGAAGTATTTTTAACAATTTATGAAATATTGACTCTATTCTCTTCCTTGAAACAATCCTCAAAATGAGCCACACCTAGCTTGGCTAAATGTTTGAAATACCTAGCCAATGTCCCATCACCTCTCTTCATTCCCAAATGGTGTTAATATTCCTCCTATGATTTTCATGATTGTGAAGTAATTTTGTGTTTTCATTGCCTTTTGATAACCAAATGGATTTGTTTTTTAACCTATATGTGATCTCTTTCTTTGCTAGTAACTTCCCTCTATTTTATTCCAAATTATTCAACTATTTCCTTGAACCCTCATATTGGCATTGTAGAGGTTATAAATTTAAGCTTCAATTCAAGATAGGATTTGTTCATATTTTATTCTTTTCTCACATGAAAAAGAAGATATAACCTTTTTAAAGTCTTTATATTAGTACAAAACTGAATGCTAGTAGATTCCCTAGTAGAAGCATCAAAATTTGAATGAACCAATTTAACATATTCCTTATCATCTATTCATCCTAAATTAAACTTGAATGGAACAGTTTAACAAATTCCTTATTATCTATTCATCCCGAATTAAAACTGAATGGACCGATTTAATAAATTCCTTGTCATCTATTCATCCTAAATTGAACTTGAATGGACTTGTTAGTTTGATTTCTTCTACTAAAATATGAAGGAAGAATAGGAAATGATTTAAATATTTGCTAAATTTGACCCATGATCTAACTCTAATTTGATCATCTAGCAAGGATTGGGACACCAAAAACCTATCAAGTCTATTTGCCACCCCATCTTCACCAAGTCTTTTATTCCTCTAAGTGGGGACTAGCTGAACAAGTTCTATGTCCACCAAGTAATTATCTTCCCATATTCATTTAGGGGAAAATATGGCAACAGTCTAGAATTTGGACCCCATATATTTTCTCTATTAGTGGTAAAATTTAGGTTCCCTCCAAGGTGTGGAGTTTTGCAACAATATT
Source organism: Picea glauca (assembly GCA_000966675.3). Classification (NCBI taxonomy): domain Eukaryota; kingdom Viridiplantae; phylum Streptophyta; class Pinopsida; order Pinales; family Pinaceae; genus Picea; species Picea glauca. Next base: position 11,890 of record JZKD02S0616713.1, read on the forward strand.
TGAATAAATGGTAATAGAGATAATTAGTCTAAAGGAATATCTCTTCCAGTTAGAGACTTACCCCACAACATCCAAACTTAAGAAAACTTAGTCTCTCACAAACTTTGAAAGTAACTTTAAAACCTTAAATCCTTTTCCAATTGTTTCCTATAACAAGACAATGTCTAGTTTAGTGTGGTATATAAACATCCTCATGGTAAGATATTTTAGATAATTCCCAATCCCCTAACATTGAAAATAACATATTTAATGGTAGACACCCCTCGAGGGATTAGCTTGTTGTAAGGGCCCCATCAACAATGTTTGTTTCACCTTGAAATATATCCTTGGTTTCTTTAAGCCGGGCTAAGGAGATACATGATTTTCTCCCTTTTCCAGTCCCTAGTCCCCTTTTTAAGTAATCCATGCACAAAGCTCCTACAAGTTTTGTATTTCATCACAATGAGAAACCATGTCCAGGCCTTACAAATTATTTGTTCTAGTTTGAGTTCATGGAGGATTATGCAAATAAAGAGGTCATAGTGATTGGATCAATCCCCCATTTAATAGAATTGGAGATAGATTTTGACAATCCCTTCCCAATTTCTTCTAGAACATTAGGTGTCTCCAAACAATGGCTAATGGTAACACTCCCACACTTACACATTATACATTTTTTCAAATATGAAGGAGACAAATTCATATCAATTTCCAGTTCAAGTTGGGTAGAAATAGCTACTGGCTCTAAATTAGTTTTAATATTCATAAGTTAAAAGGTGAGACCATATTATTACCCAACATTTCATGGTTTTGTTCATTGGAAAGCACCTACATCCCATTCACGAGCGTAATTTTTTCTTTGGATAGGTTTGGTAGAGTGTAAAAGGACAATCCCTCCACTAGACTCATATTTACATTTGGATTAGTATATTTTGTCTCCAAGAACTCCTTTGAGAGACAACCCACTCATGGGATACCCCCTTTGATTGTGGAAACCCTCTTTCTATAGTGTGAGTGGTCAAATCCTTTTCACCACTACAATTTTTTTACTCCTTCCTCTCCAATTGTTTTAGTTAAATTTTAAATTACACCAAATTACAAAATTTCTGTAGGAATGACATTGGACACATATGAAAGGTACATCCACATCTTCAACCAATTGAGATAAACACATATTCTGATATTCAATGAATATTTCATCTACTATACCATATTTAAGGTTTAATTCAATAAGGATAAGAGAAAGCATATATTGGTTTGAATTCTAGTAGCTACTATAAGCTTCTAAGAAAGTTCTTGTTCTATACTCTATATATCCAAACATATCTGAAGTATAGAACTCCAATGGTATACCCAATAATTTCATCCAAACCATGTGCAATGTAGTTTTATCCCTCCATGGGTCAAAACAAGGGCTTCCTACTTTCAAGGATAGTTGATTGTTCCCCCACATACACCTTCTTCCAAGTGTTAGAAAAAATAGGATCGTCGAGAAATAAAATAAAACAAATGTGGAAATAAAACACAGGAGATACACAATACAATAGAGACACAAATATACATGGTTCACCCAGTGTGGGCTACGTCCACCAAATAAATTGTCAAGTCCTTCCTTTATTATTATCCATCAAATGAAGGGATGCAACCTACAACACACCCGCTATAACTTCCTCTTTTTTTTCTCACAGTCTCCTCTCTCATAATACAATATTTACAATGATACATAGCCACAATACATTTCCCTCATAAAAGAGGGTTTCCTTCTAGGGAAAAAAACCCTAACATAACTTATACCATCAAATCTATGACCTTATAATGAACGGTCCATATTTACAATGAAATTACAATATACGTTTACAAGGAAAATTTTCCTTTGGGGGATTTTCCCCTGAACTCTTGCCAGGGGCTCGCTTTCCCCCGGACCCCCCAGTTGGGGGATGGACCCCGCAAAGGGGGTAACCCCCTCCAAACTCCCCTGCGTGGAAGAGTGTACATTCTTGTAGGGTGTAAATTCTTCATGGGGTATAAACACGACTGCAAAAAAAGACCTCTGAATTAGGAAGATAACCAGGGTCCACAACCAACAATCTCCCACTTGGAGATTGATTTCAACAAGTCCACCATTGTTGTATCTGTTGGAATATGAACCTTCTTGGACCTAAAAAATTTCTCATATTCATATTCATTCTTGAAGACCAACTGAAACTGAACAGGAACTCATTTTCTCCCTGGTTACTCCCTTTGTTAACATGTTTGTAGGATTCTGGCTAGTGTGTATCTTTTCCAATTTCAAATGTCCATATTCCAATATGGAGCATATGAAATGGTACCTGACATGTATATTCTTAGTCTTCGAATGTAAGGCTAAGTTCTTTTCAAGATGAATGACACTCTTGTCGTCACAGTACAACCTGCTACTATCCTACTTATTTCCCAATTCCTCCATAAACCTTTGTAACCAAATCATGTCTTTACTAGCCTCTGTAGTAGAAACATACTCTACCTCTTTTGTTGAAAGTGAAACAACCTTTTACAGTTCCGAAATACAAATTAATGTTGTTACACCTACAATAAAAACATACCCCGTGGTGCTCCTACAACTATATTTATCACCTGCCATATCTGAATCAACATATCCATGTAGAACTGTGTTTGAACATTCAAAACATAATGCATGAGTAGCAGTACCTCTCAAATACCTGAGAATCCACTTTACTTCCTCCCAATGTTCTTTACCTGGATTTTTCATATACCTGCTCACAACTCCCACTACATGTGCAATATCTGGTCTAGTGCAAACCATCGCATACATCAAGTTGCCAACTGTTGATGAATAAGGGACCCCAAACATGTATTCTATCTCCTCTTGTGTCTTGGGACACATTTCCTTAGTTAATTTGAAATGGTTGGGCAAAGTTGTACTAACTGGTTTTGCATTCTACATTCTAAACCTCTCCAACACCTTCTCTATGTAATCACCCTAAGATAGTGTCAATTTGTGATTTTTCCTGTCTCTTGTTATTCTCTTACCAAGGATTTTCTTTGCAACACCCAAATCCTTCATCGTAAATGAATTAGCTAATTTATTCTTGAGCACATTAATATCCTTCATATTAGACCCTGAAACAAGCATGCCATCTACATACAATAGAAAGATAATATAGCTTTCATTTTCTAGCCTTTTAAAATAAACACAGTGATCAAAATGAAATCTATTATAACCTTGTTCTGTCATAAACCTATCAAACTTCAAATACCACTTCCTTGGAGCTTTCTTTAGGCCATACAAGCTCTTCTTCAACCTGCATACAAAATTCTCCTTCCCTTTGGCCTCATACCCCTATGGTTGTTGCACATAAATCTCTTCCTCCAAATCCCCATGGATAAAAGTTGTTTTTATATCTAACTGTTCAAGATGCAAATATTCTACTTCCACAAAACTTAAAATAGTCCTAATTGAAGTCATTTTAACAACAGGACAAAATATTTCATCAAAATCTATACCGTTCTTTTGTGAAAACCCCTTTACAACAAGTCTAGCCGTGTACTGTTTTTTCCCTCCATCTTCTTCCTTCAACATGTAAACCCATTTATTCTGCAATGCTCTTTTTCATGTAGGCAACTGAACTAAGTCCCAAATTTGGTTATTTACCAAGGAATCCATTTCTTCTTTCATGCATTTCTCCCACTTCTTTTTGGTGTCTATCTGCATTGCATCTTCATAACATTCTAATTCACCAGAATCAATCAACAATAAATAATACAATGAAGGGGAGTATCGTTCAGGTGGTCTACTTAACCTGGTAGATATTCTAACAACACTTGCAGGAGTTTGAGGTACCTGCTTATCCTGTTGTTGTACATTTTGATTTTCTAGTACCTTTGGAGTTTCTTTTTCAGTGATCTCATCAAGAACTATGTATTCTGGTTTTTCTTTTTCCTGTTTCTTTCCCTACAACTGATCTTTGTACATGACCTT
>JZKD02S0616724.1:0-15847 GCA_000966675.3 Picea glauca
CAAATTGTTTTCCTAGTTTGTCTTGCTTTCTTTCTTTGATTGCCCGGGTTCTCTTTTCTGAGTCACTGGGAGATCTAAATTGACTCTTTGACTGTTTAAGTTTATTGGAAAAACCTTCTTACTTTTTATTTTTTCATTTTTACTTTGATTTCCACACCCTACTTGTTTATACCAGTGCAGAAACTACGCACCCTACCCATATTTGGACTGCAAAAATCAGGGATTTCCGCACTGTATTAGTCTACAGCCTGAAAAAATTGTGAAAGTTTTGATTTTTGATGGTTTTTTCCTTACCCAGACCTTGGATTTTGTTTTGGGATGAATTTTTGGGTTTGATTATGATCTGTTTACAGTCTTCTTGACAACTTTGAAACTGCTTTTAGCCATCTTTGCTTTTGAAATTTTTAGTCTTTTGCTTTGAGTGTCTTTCAGTTACAAAGCCTTGTCTTTTCTTCAGAATTGTTTAGTGAAAGAATACTTTTTTTTTGAATGAATCGTGTTAAAAGAGAAACTTAGTTTGGTTTTTTTTTTGTTTTGAAGTAACTTGCTATTTCTTTTAGTGTATCTTTGAAACAAAATTCTTTTTTTTTTCTTTATATTAGATTGGGGGCATCCTTGCATTTGAAGTAGCGAAATTGCATGCTTTTTGGTATTTTTGGTCTCGAATTCTTAAACCCCCCCCCCCTCATGGATGGGGGGGGGGGTGTGAATCGTGTATTGGTGTACAGTCTATTTGTCTCATTTCTTGAAAATATTGATATTGATGAGTTTGGTAAAATTTTGAGACATTGTACATTTGGGAATGATAAATGTTTTCTCCTTCTAGTAGCATAGATTTCATCGAAATGAAAATATTGCATCTTCATCTCTTTGCATAACTTTCGAGTAGGTCAAAACACCATATTGTCCACGCCATTTTCCTTTTGAGTAACAACAACCATAAAATAAAGCACTTATAAAAATTGATTAGACATTTTATATTTTATGGTAGCAAACCTACATTAGATTAGTTGTAGGGATTTGGAATAGGTGTGAAAGATAACTTTCCAAAGCTGCAAAAAAACATAGAATCTTGCGTTAGGGAGCAGTGAAATCCACTTGCTACATTTTGTCCTGGGAAGCCCTTCTCACACAAGGGTCAAACCTGAGGTCACATTGGGACTGGTAGAGTTACTCACCCTGCTTTGTTGGTCTCGGTGTAGAGATTGTGGATATTATGGGGGTCACTTGAATGGTATACCCACAATGATGAGTGGAAGCCTTTCAAGTTGATTTCAGGCTAGATACCCTGCCTTTGCACGTAGATCGGACTATCAAATGTTTCCCCAGGAATTATTGTAGTAATTGGTAACCTTAATGGCCTATCTCTTTAGGGTCTTTACACGAGGTGACTGTGGAGGGGCAAGTCTTCATGGTACATGGAATTGACATTGGCCAAACTCACTTGGGCTCCTTAGATGGTATACCCATGATTATGTGTGGGAGCTTGCACCAGGGTGTAAGTCTATTAAGCAGGTTGTCAACGTAAATTTTCCACCCGCTCTATCTCAGCCCCTTCTTACATTGTTCCTGCGACGTTGGATTTCATCACCAACTAGTGTGTTCATTGTGAGAAGGTTTTGTTTGCTTCCTTTCTTACTAGATTTATAGCGTGTGTTGTTTGTTTTCCCTAGTGGACTCTAGTTTGGATTTTTTAATGGTGTCAGTTCCCGAAATGACCAATGAAGGAACCCCTTCTCCAAGGGAACCTTTTGTTTTTACTTCTTACAGAAACATTGGTCCTCCTAACATCGCTACTTTGAGCCTTCCAAGTCTCACGATTGGATTGCCGATGTGGTTGTTTTCCACTCAGGTAATCCTGAATGCAACTAGTGATTCAGTTGTAAGCACTTCACCCCAAGAACATCAACCTCATGTTGATCCTTCACCTTCTTAACCAGTAATATCTTCTTCACTTTATTCACTTGCAAGGTATTCTTCCATTTCATCTTCTTCTCCAAATGAAATCTCTAAAGCTAGTAACTCGGTGGATAAGAAGAAGAAGAAAAGGAAGATTAAGAAGAATAAAAATAAGCAAGGGTCCAAACTTCCCACCACTGTTGGACATGTTGGAAAGAAAACARTTACCGTTAATCATGYTGGGAGTGTTGATGATGTCAAGATCACCCAAACAACCTGTAAGCCTAAGTACCCTTGCAGGATTTGTAAGGGTATCCATTTTCTTAAGGATTTCCCTGGTTTATCCAAGGTTGTAGAAGCATGGTCTACACACCCTCACCAACCCATGTCGTCAGCCTCTGAACAACATGCTGATGACCTCCCATCAACTAGTCAAGATACTGTTGGGAAGAAGAAAAGTAGAGTCAAGTTCCCGTGTATGTTATGCAAAGGGAGTCATCTAACTCACCTTTTCCCTCGTATGGACGAAGCCTCAAAATTACTGGAAGAACTGACTGCCCCCCAACCTCAACTTATAGTTGATTACCGTAAGCTTTCTCTCGACCCCCCCTGTAGTTGATGGAATGATTAATCCAGTCCCTTCGTCGGTCAATCCGGTTGATCATGTCGTCAATCTGGTCATGTCCTTAGTTGAACCAGTTGACAAAGTGGTCGATTTGATCCCATCTTCGGTCGATCCCATTAAAAAATGAAACATAAGTTACGAGAATAGTTCCTGTTTCTGTGTCAAGCTCATTAAAAAATGAAACAGAGGTCTAGGGATTGAACCTGGATTCTCGAGCATAGTTATTATCCGATTTCAAGCTTGTTAAAAATTGAAACAACTTCCCCCTCTCTGTTGAGTCAAGTCCTTCGTCTAGTATTTGAAGCTTCATTTTCATCCGCTTTTGATGTTGGACGAAATGAAGCTTGGGGGGACATGTTTTCAGCCTCTGGAATTCATGCTGAAGTTATGCCGCTAGTTTCTTAGGCTGGGGGCTAAGTACCAACCATCCCTGTGTTATGCGTTCGGAAGTTCAAGCATAGTTTTATATGGTTCAAGCTTCTGTAAAAAATGAAACCACCTACATCAAGCATAGTTTCCTCTGGTTCAAGATTGTGTGAAAATGAAACCAGGTCCAAGCATAGTTTTGTTTAGTTTTTAAGCTTGTGTAAAAATAAAATCTATCCCAAGCATAGTTTTGTTTTGTTTTAAGATTGCATAAAAATGAAAACAATCCCGATATTAGTCTTTGTTCTTTCTCATGCTTGTAAATCAATGAGAATGTAACCAAGTATACTTTTATCACTTTTTCGGACTCGTAAAGGTTATACAAAAAAGGAAACCCCCTAGAGTTCCCTTTAAGCTCTTTTCAGAATCTCTAAACAAGAAAAGATTGTCGAGCGTCCTTGTTCTTTTCATGCTTGTAAAAGTATTTGAAGAAAACATTTGATGGGAGATATATTATCTCTTTCTCAGTCTCATCAGACTAATTTACAAAAAATGAACTCATGGATTCCTCTTTAAGTGTTTTTCAGACTCTCTAAACATGAAAAACCCTCGATTTTTCTATCTTTGGACTCGTTAAACAAACATCGAAAGACCCATATGGGACCGAACCACTCCTTCTTAGGGTTTGTTAAAAATACTCTGAGGGACTCGTCCAAAGGATGAGCTTACATCAACAAGCATATGTTATCCTCTTCAATCTTGCGTAAAAATAGAGAGGTACTCGCCAGAAATGGTGGGGGAAAAATTGGGAAAGAAATGTATCTAATCCTGTATTATATGGAAGAGTTGCTTTTGAAAATGACACCCTTTCACTCGCTTTGTGTTTAGGGTGGAAAATCCGCCTGTCTCTTGATCATACTCATTTATAAGATTACCCATTGGTCTGTGATCCCTGTTGTTAAGTCAGTATTTCCAAGACAATTGTCGTGTCATCAATATGTTCAAAAGAGAAGTTCAACCTGGATAGCCATCTATTGCATCGACCTTTTCCACAGTCCTTAAGCCTTATATTGTGTTGGCCATCCCTGAGTCATTCCTGAGTTACTGGTTACTCTGATTTACATCAAACATTTTTACCTGTTTCGTGTAATTGATGGGGGATAGATTAAGGCCCTCCTGTGACGAGTCTTTTCCTATCGACTTCATCTCATTATCCAGGAATTAGACTTAGAAACCAATTGGTACCTTGGAACTTGCATGCCTCAATGGTAGGTTTTCTCTCTTTTGACAGTGGGTTTTCATTATTGACCCCTGATTGGGAGATTCCGTCGATTGTTCGACCTCAGCTCATTGATTCACATTCATTGGATTGTACTAGTGTACCTTGGGTGTCATTGAAATTAATGGTGATTTACTTCACACTTGTTAATGGTATTCATTAATGAACGGTAATCAAGTGGTTTCTACCATGTTCGACTTCAACACATGTATTTGCATGGTTAGATTCGTACTATAGAATGGTGGAGATGAAGACCCTGAATCTTTTCTCACAGATTCATGTTGCGTTGGAGTATATTCAGTTTGTACTATTGCATAGTTCCACATTGTATGTCTCGTGGCTATGTTCAAATTTGATTCTTTAACACATAGATCCACAGTGTATTTTTGGTGGCTATGTTCAGATTTGGGTCATATTGGCATGGATCCACGGTGTATGTTTGGTGGCCATGACCTATCTTACTTGACATGGATCTTTGCATGTCGACATTTATGCTTTGAGTCATTTGTATTCTGAGTATGGTAATGCCTACCTCAGTGATGATACATTATTGTATTGTATTTCCTTGTTTGTTGGCAGGTTTCCGACTGACGTGTTCCTTGTTCCATACACACACTCGACAAAGTATTTTAGCTATCACTATGTTCTAACTTCATACTTTGGGGGTCTCTCTGTTACACATTATTTTCGTCACCCTTATGACCGTTAATGATGTAAACCTATCTATTTCCTTCAGAGGGGTCAGTAGCCTGAATTCCTAAAGAAAGAAGGGAGAAGAACTTTGCCTGAGAGAAGAAATTGGATTTTCCTTTGTAAAAAACCTATTAAGGAGGATTTCCACAAGTTGCACTATACACAAGGTGTGGAAATGTTTGATTTCCGCAGGCTTCTCTATAGCTAGGTTGCAGAGTTTCCACAGGCTGCACTATAGCTAGGGTGTGGTGACCTTCGTACATGGGAAAAACAAGCATCTTCTCAATGCTTTTAGAAGGAGAAGATTCTATGGTGAGGTGGCATCCGAGTGGTTTGGATCTTACTCACCTTCATGATTTAGCGGGATCATCCTAACCTCCTCACCTTATCCTATTCAACTTATAAAAGGAGAGGAGCTCTCATGGAGAAAGTTAGCTTGGATGAGCTTGGATTAGATTGGCTTGTTACTGAGTTTTGTAGCTTGGCTTGTGATTGCTTTGTCAAGATAGATTGTTGGTATCAGAATCCGTGGAGCAAGAAGTGTGTGGGAAGCAAGGAACTATTGGAAGGAACCTGACAACATCAAGGCTGGTTGTATCTTTCTTCCACATTATTTAATATGATACAGTGACATGTTTCTTTCCCATAAAATCATTAGCATTTTATTACATGACTCCTTGATCACATGTTTAGGTTTTCATTGAATCTACTATTGTTTATTTCACTTTGGTTGGTTTGTGTTTCATTGCAGGATCAATATCACAAGAGCACCAGAGTGAAGCGGGGACAACAAAGTTATAAGGAAGCGATATCTAAAGGTATGTCATCCATTCCTTCTTTGGTAGTAAATTCAATGATAGTAACTTAGGGAAAACATCATGTCCTGTCTTGTTTTGTTCTAGATCTAGGTGTATCTAGGGAGATTAGTTTATGTCCACATTCACCGATTTATCCTACAATAAAATTGGCGACCATACTGGGGAACGAATTGTTTTCCTAGTTTGTCTTGCTTTCTTGCTTTGATTGCCCAGGTTCTCTTTTCCAAGTCACTGGAAGATCTAAATTGACTCTTTGACTATTTAAGTTTACTGGAAAAACCTTCTTACTTTTTATTTTTTCATTTTTACTTTGATTTCCGCACCTTACTTGTTTATACCAGTGTAGAAACTCCGCACCCTACCCATATCTGGACTGCAGAAATCAGGGATTTTTGCACTATATTAGTCTACAGCCTGTGGAAATTGTGAAAATTTTGATTTTTGATGGTTTTTCCTTACCCAGACCTTGGATTTGGTTTAGGGATGAATTTTTGGGTTTGATTATGATCTGTTTACATTGTGCTTGACAACTTTGAAACTTATTTTAGCCATCTTCACTTTGTTTTCTTTTGAAAGTTTTAGTCTCTTGCTTTGAGTGTCTTTCAGTTACAAAGCATTATCTTTTCTTTATACTTGTTTAGTTAAAGAATACTTCTTTTTCTGAATGAATCGTGTTAAAAGAGAAACTTTGTTTGGGTTTTTTTGTTTTTGAAGTAACTTGCTATTGCTTTTAGTGTATCTTGGAAATTTATTTTCGAGAACTACACATTACATCGTCAAACTATGACTTTGTCTATAGTTTGACTGTGGAGAGCCTAAAAAACACTTTTTAGGGCCCCAAAACGGCCCTGGAAGTACATAAATATGCACTGACATAAAAACATACAAAATAAACCAGTTGGATTAGGTGGGAGGCCACCGATATCCACCTGGAAGATTTGCAGGGATTAAAAAATCCCCATAAGTGTAGAAACAACAATTACAAATAGGTACAGAAGACCGTGCTAAACTAAAAACTATCAAGACGAGCTAGTTGGAATAGGTGGGTGGCCACCAATATCCACCTGAATCATCTAGCCTTCTACCCAATGATTCTTCCATTAGAATATATAGAATAGGAGATAACGAACAACCTTATATCAACCCCTGGAAGCTTAAAAGAATCCCAAAGGTATTCCATTAATCAATGGGGCTATCCATGGATGCCTTATACATGATTTGATCCATCTAATGAGGGAAGGATGAAATACAAATTTCGCTAAAACTCCCAGAAGGAAAGTGTGTCAATCTCAGTCGAATGCATTTTCCATAAATATCTTGATCACCATACCCCTATCTCCTTTAAGATTACTTGAATGAATTTCCTCCTGGACTTGCACGATATTATCCCAAATTTGTCTTTGTGCAACAAATCCTTCCTTATAGGGGGATATTAACTTTGGTAACAACTTTTGAATCCTGGTGGCTATTATCTTGGAAATGATCTTGTATGATACATTAAATAGGGAAATAGGCCAAAATCTTGAGAACGAAATTGGATTTCACTCTTTGGGAATTAAAGCTAGAAAAGATGAATTCGTGGCACCGCCCACTTTTCTTGGTTTTTTCACATATTGTATCATTCGAACCATATACTATTTTATAAATAACCAACACTTTTTATAGAACTGAGCCATGAATCTATCTGCACTTGGTGCCTTTTCCTGTTCAAATTGAGAAATGACTGACACGATCTCTTCCCCAGTCACTCTCTTTGTTGATTATTCATTGTCACTTTCTACTACTAATGGGGGGATGAAAGAGAGTGATTGTTACTTTAACTCCTTGTCCACTGGACCTTTCTTCATGTATATATATATATGTAAAGTGTGATAAAGATGCATCTTTTATTTCTTCGAATGGGGTGAGTATGGAATTATCCTCAAGATGAATGTATTCCATTGTATTCTGTCATTTCGTCATGCTACATTGCTTATGAAAAAATGACGAGTTCCTATCTCATGCTTGAAGCCATAAACAATGGGATTTCAATCTCCAAGTTTCCTCTTATTTCCTTATTACCTCTTGAAACTTCTTTTGAGATTGTTCTTCTTCTTGTAGGAGCGGGGAGGTTACCTTTGAGTGCTCCAACTTGTTTCCAATCTTTTCCAACTATCCCTTTACATGAACAATTTTCTCCTAAGGCACCCTGTAAGAAGATTTTACCCAATATTTTATAACCTTTTTTAATATGATCAATCTTTTATCCTAGGTGTAGATGGGAGAGCGGACGATCCAAGGACTCCATGAAGAGATGACAAGAGGCAAGAAGGAGGGGTTCTCAAGCCAGAGTGGGTTGAAACGGAAAGGAATGGGACCCATATTTTTCTCATTGATAAAGGCTAAGGAAACAGGCTTGTTATCAGAGCTCTCCGAGGGGAGGATATGAGAAATATGAGAATAAGGTTCAGTGAGGAAGGCACTATTAATCAAGAAATGATCTAACCTTGTGGCTATATGTCCAGGACCAGATATACGATTGGAACAAGTGTACAAACCCTTGGAAGGATTTACATCATACAAATCCAAGGAGGAGATTAGATCTTCTAAATATTCTTGGGAGGAATATCTGACTAATGATCCCCCCTATTTTCCCGATGATGTATATTGGTGTTAAAATCTCCAGCAATAATAATATTTTCCGTGGAATCAGATTTAGACAATTCTAGTAATGATATCCAACATTCCATTTTTTCCTGATATTGATTTGAAAAATGGACATTTATAATAATAAATTGCTTACCCGAAGATAAGTGAATCAACTTGACTAACAACCAATTAAGGGACTCCTTGGATTCCACGAGATGAAATTGGTGAGAATTCTAGAACATCCAAATGCCTCCAAAGGCCTCATGTGAGTTGATTTCTAAACCCACAATGTTCTTCCAAATGTACTTACTTTCCTGAAGGACTCCCTGATCCTTTATTTTTGTCTTCTGGAGTCGAAGGATTTGAGGTATTTTTTATTTTATTATATGTCTCACAAATTCTTTTTTTTTTTCTTACTCCCAATCCCCTACAATTCCAAAAGATGAGTTTCATTATATTCATGTACATTTTATCAATGTTTAAAACATAGTCTTAATGGGATAAAATTTTCTATAGCTTCCTCTATGTGTTATCGAAGATTTCAATGATGTTTTTGTTTTGAAAATTTTGTTTGATTAACTGTGTGTTTTTGAGTTCATTTATTTCATATAATCTCTCATTTTTTCTTGCTCAATTTCATGACTGTTTAACAATGAAATTGAAACAAGCTCTGGTTTGAACACATCATACAGTTTCTAGAGTTTCTCTTTATGAAATTGGATGAATACCTAAGAGCACCTAACTATATTAAGAACCTTAGATGTTGTTGATCTTATCGTTTTATGAGTGGTATCTTTACCATTAGCGAATGGGTTGATCACCTTTGGGGTGTGACTTAGTCATTTTGCATTGGGAGTGTTATACTATCACGTTACCATATCTACGATCGCGCATAAAACAAAAAAATTGGTATAACTTGAAATATGAAATGCTATCCCTTATTTTCATATCACAGTCTCATCGTTATTGTACATGATTGTCATTCATGGTCTCAAACAATTACTCCTTCATCCTGTTAGCACAATCTCACATTCATTGCCTTTGGTGGTAGTTCTTAGTTTTTGGGCTAGGTGGTCATTAGAGGAGGTAGTTATCAATCACACTTGTCCTCTGGTTCAAAATTTACTCAACAACCTAAGTGGTGGATATGGTGGATTTCTCCCGAAGCCTTAGTTATCGGATCTCCTTCAAAAATGCAGAGCTTATCCTTTATATCGTGTGGTTTCAAACACGATCCCCCCTTCGCTACTGCTTCTGGTATTTCATGACCAAACCGATGGCACCTGTGGTGAGGATGGAGCCAAATGACTCATAGGCCCTGCTCTCACACGACGAATCTGTGGACGATCTCGTGGTTTTTGGTTGGGTCAGGCTCATACAATTATTCGAGGATTTTAACCTCAAGGTTGCTCAAGATTTTTCCCAAAACTTCGATGGTGCTAAGTACAAGATAGAATATTTATAGTTGGAAGTGACAAAGGATTCAATTGGATAAGCCACGAGATTTCCCCAAGAAGGAACTCGCTGGTTGAAAAATATCAAATTTGAAGGCATCCCTTGGCACCTACTAATGGCTTCCAAGAGGTTGCACTACAATGTCAAAGGTACACCAATTGTTTTGTTTAAACCTCGATGACATGGTTTATTGTTGATACTCAAGTAGTTTATCACCTGCAAGGGTAGATGTGGACTAGTTTTCCTATTTCATATTCATTTGTTGATGATTTTTTTAGGGTTTGTTTTAAATATGCCATTCTACCTTCTTAAAATCCTGCAAAAATGGCTATAATTTACCAAAGGCAAAACCTTAATGCACAGTCTAGCTTATTTCATCACGACCTGATTCAAATTTTGGTCATTTCATAATTGTCAAAAGTTGGGGACAATTGGAAAGACTTAGTCAATAGGAATGAGTTCTCTGCACCTGAAATCGTAATAGACTCACCTCTGCATTCTGATGAGCCCACCAAACCTTTCCTATCAACTCCTTATCTGAGAAACCTACATGTCAAATTACAAGGAATCCCTGTGTCAATAACCAAAACCCCTGTTTTTTTTCATAAGTCATCCAAAGGCACACACCAAAGACCCGATTTTATTCCTAAAAAATCCTTAGAAGATGTATTAGATAATCTAAAGGGTAAGGTCCTTGCTGTTCCTAGTCCTGGGCCAGTTGTGGATGATTTAAATGAGAATAGAATCAAGAAACAGGGTAGACGAAAAACACAAAGAGTTCCATACATTTATTTTAAGAACAAAAGATTTGGTCGACTCATATCCAAAATGTTGAGGAATCGACATCACGATCGTGAAAAACCTATCCCTGCTATTGATTTCGACGACCAGATTTCTATTGATGATACCAACATCAATGGGCCCCAATTCGATTTCGTATCGAATCTAACTCGTTTCTTAAATAAGAAACAAGGTTTTTTAGGCATTCAACATGATCTCAAAAGGATCATGGAACATGGTAAATCTCCTTGTACATATCCGACTGGTCCATTACCAAGCATAGAGCCAGTGTATTGTGAGAATTGTTTTGACTGGATTGAAAGGTACTACTGAGATATCCCTTACCTACAGGTGCAAGTAAATCAAGTGGTTACTCGGAACTCAGTTCTTGAAAGGGAAAATGATGAGCTCAAAGATTGCATTCGATCGACTTMATACACAACCAATAAGCGTATTAAGAGATCAGGAAATGTGGTTATTAAAAATTCCACCMATTTAAATACTATTATAAACTCATATGTATCTGATGTATCTCTTTCGAATCTCTAACTGGTAATTTTTTTTTTTGAAATGCACAATTTGATTTTGTTTGGATAATAAATAAATTCATTTTGATTTTGTTTTTATTTAGACCAGCTACAAAATATTTTTATTTAGACTAGCTACAGAATCAAAGATTCTGTAGCTTGTCTTTTGAATTATTTATTTTGATTATTGTCTAATTTAGATTTCATTTTCCTTGTCTCAAGTTAACAACAGATCGATGTGCTACGATTAGTGGAGTGAGTCATGGGTTGAGTATTTAGTCAACTAGTAATTTTCGTTTTTGAAAATCAATGTTTAATAATCTAACTGTTTTGGATTGAAAGACTTCAACAAAATTATCTTTTTGTTATTTTATTTTAGTAAACACTTCTTTTAAAATATCCGTCTCTATCTTGTATGATATGAGGAACATATTAGAAACTTGTTTAAATAACACTGCTTTCCCAGTGATATGCACGATTCCTCCTGGACCATATGATGGACTTATTTTTTTTAAACTATATGGGAAAACAATTTACTCTTTGGCTTTCATCCTATGTAGACAGTGCAATGTTTTCATTGTTCTCTCATGTAATTTCTAGATGTGAAATTTTATTTGTATAGAACTAGCTTTAGTCTGTTCTGCATATAATCTTTTATGTCATGTTTTTCTTTATGCGGTTCATTATATTTTGGTGCTGTTGATATCTGTGACTGTTCACCTATCCAAGCATTTTGAGTTTACATCTAATGTTAGGTAGATGGTAATACCATTTACTGAGAGTTGGATTTTCTTTCATTTTCAGTTATTTGACATTCTAAAGTCACATGATATAAAATAATTGGTCTTTCTGTCATCTTAGACTTGTTCCAGAATATAAAAGACTTATTTGAGTTTTTTCAGGAAGTATCATGCTTTGTTTTGTCATCGGTTTACACTTGACATAGGTTAAGAGGAGATTATACACATACAGAGAGACGAATCTAGCTTAGTATTGTTGATCAATGTAAGGTTAGTTAGTTTATTATTTGTTTAATTTGTTGGTTTGAAAATGAATAATGATTGCATCTTTTAAACATTGAATGCTTTTCCCATTATCGTTATATCATTTACAATCTTATTCAATCATTGTTATTAGTTTGTTAATTATAGTACTAGTACAATTTTGTTTATTTTTTAATCTTGTTTAGATCTATTAGTTTAAAACAATTATTTTCACAAGGCTTTACTTAAACCTTGTAATTGTATATACCTTTTGTATATAATACCATTGTTAGTTAAGGAATTTGTAATTAATGTGTCGATTGATATAATTGTACATATATTTAGTTCACATCTTTTAGTTATTTTAGAATCCTGGTTGGCCAACGGAGCCATAAAACCCATTAGGGTAGATTATCCCAAATGACTTGGGTTAAATATACAACCTCAGTCTGGATCTTCCCTTCCCATTGACAGTGTGTCATAAATGCCCGTCAACAGGTTTGCAGGTACTTTCTAGAGTTGTCTGTATTTTTCTATGGGTCGTTATCCCAAGTACGCGAGCTGTAACATACCCATCCACCCATAGGCTTGTCTACGCCACTTAATCCAACTATAACACACTCAACCACCTGCAGGAGAGGCACGTTGTAGTCCAGGGACTCACTTGACAGTGACTTATCTCAATTTGAATCACTTCTAAGTTAATTAAGAGGCATGAAAATCACATGCATAAGACATGATCCCTGCTACAACATAAAGAAATAAACAACATTCCATGCACAACAAATAACCGACAGACATGCGCATTAAAAAATACATATCTCAGAGATAATTAAATACACAATGGAATTGAACATTATAAAAAAACACAAAGAGAACTTATATTTTCAACTAAACGTCCACCAACTGGCTTGATACCAAGAATGTTCCTCCCAAATATAGACATTGATGTTCTTTTACTCTAAAAAACAAGTCACCCTTGAGCCCAGGATATGAATCCACAAGGACATGTCCTAGGCCAAATATAAAAACACACAATAGTTGGCTAACTATCTCTCAAGTTTCCCAACCTCACAACAAATCTGAATTTCCATCTCTCTTTCCCCCACAACCTACACAACCCAAAGAAATGAACACCTTTCTCTTCCATGCAGTCCCTTAGGCTGTCCCACTTCTCTCCAGGGCTCCAGTTATATTGGTTGGGGAATATCCCTACTGAAAACTCCAAGGATTCTCAACTGTGGAGAGTTTTATCCGAACTTCCATCATGATCATGCACACAGGAATCTATTCCATCCTGGAATGATTCATAAATTATATTACAACCATTTAGAAATGGCTCTCCTCTTCCATCCATTCATTTCCATGCTCATCCCAAGAGCACATGAAATATCCAGAATGAGTAAGGAAAAAGGAAGGAGAATAATAAGAACAAGAACCGAGGAGAAGAATTGATGTAGACCCCCAATCTTCCGAATCGAGGTCCACACAGGATCATTCTAAATCTTCCCTCCTGAGTCTGATTAACTCTTAGGTTCCTCCACAAGGAATCCTACACACACACAACAGTGTTTTTCCACAGGTCCTTATGAGTATGCCCCCGTGTGAACCAACATGAAGCACCACTCAACTCCCCTGACCACAATAAAATGATCGCGCTCTTTTTCCTTATCGGGACTTTCCTTTTCTTCTCTTTTCGAGATACTAGATTTCGCGATTTCACAGTTCCTGATGTTGAGGTTCTCGACCTTTCCACCTTCCGAAACTTGAAATGCTAATTTTCCCAAAATTCTTGGCCGCATCCTCCTACACTGCTATATCGCGTTTTGGGACTTCGGGAGTTCCGGAACAAGGAATCCCGACCTCTTGTCTTCGCAACTGTCGAAATGCCGAAACCCGAAACGTTCAGCAAAAGACTGGATTCTAGCATAACTTTTCACCTTTTCCGAGTTTCCGACTTCGCGATTTTGCGAGTCCTGATGTAAGGCTTCCAACTCTCTAGCCTCCACAAACCCCAAACTTCGAAACAATATCTTTAACGAGATCAATGGCTACAAGCCTCCCTTCGATCCGACGACCCACGTGATTTCGGACTTTTGGGTACCAGGAGTCCAAGATTCTTGATCCCAGAACACTGCCCTCTTGGGTTCCCGAACCCTGAAATGCTGAATTGCCCAAATACCACTTCACACTATCTCACGTTTCGTAATTTCGGGGGTTCTCATGTGAAGTGCCCGAATTCCTTTCAACGGGAAGGCCAAAATTCCGATTCCCGAAATGAAAAAATGATTTTCTTTTCCCCGAGAGTTCAAAACTCTCGATTCCAAATCACTGTCTCCTCGAGATCTCAGATCCTGAAATGCCGAAATGCCGAAATGCTCCTCCAAATATATTTCGCGTTTCACAATTTCGGAGCTTCTGATGTGGATCACTCTACTCCTTATCAACAGGAATGTCGAAATGCTAATTCCTGAAATTCCAAAATTCGTCCTAGACTATTATTTTCGTGATTCGGGAGTTAGAGTGACCAAGGGTTTTTAATTACACTCTGGACTCACAAATCTTGAATTCCTGAAATAATCTGACGCTCCAGTAGATCACGATCAATGGTCCACATTGACTCCTATTACCAGAGTGATGGATTCGTCCCTCCTTATCCACCTTGTAACTTCTCTAGGTCTTACGGTTCTCGTGATTTCGGGAGTTCTCCTCAGATAATTCTGACCATTCAATTTCCTCCTCAAGAACCTATAGCTCAAAATCGAATCTGCGACCCTTCTCTGGGACATGACTTCTGCACAACAGCTTGATCTTCCTGCTTTCTCTTGAATGATTCAAAGGCCCTAACCCTTTTGAGATTTCTCTGGTAAATTCAAATCACAAAAGAACTGTTGTGCGCACTCCTTGTGACAATCTGTTAAATACTTCTGGGTATTTGGTCTCTTCGACTCCATGCTGCCTCGACAATAGTAGTCCTTCAATCCTTCCCTTAACTGATAATTCCTAAGGCATCCAACAACCTGCGCACTCCTTGCATGGCTTCTGTGCTTCACTTGCACTTCTGCTGAAACGAGAACAACGATATCCCTCCTGATCTTTCAGAGATAAACTCTAAACCTGGTCAACGCACACCTTGCAGATGCTTTCACTGCACGCCTTGCAGGAACTTCTCACTCAGGATGAGAAACAATTGAAACTCATTTCCTCTCTCTCTCAGACTTCAAACATCCAACATGAAATCATACATACACACAATATTAAAGAGAATGCACCATAGAGAGAGAATAAACAACCATGAGCATACCATTCACCATGTATACACAAAAAACATCACAACACCATGAAATCTGTCTCAAAGCTTCTTATATTAATTCAAATCTCTTGTACATGGGGTTCTTCTCTACAACTCTCTGCTATAGCTCCCCTCTTCTCTATGCTAATGTGATTAATTGATCTAATTCTGATTGATACAATGATACAAAGATGAGGGTGTCTATAGTCGTTTTCCCTCCTGTTCTTCTAAACTGTGTAATCTCTAATTCAAACCTACCTACTTTCATTAACTATACATAAATGCCTCTACCTCCTACATATGAGAGAGAATTGCTCATAACCTGTTTACAATACGCAAGTACGCTTCCCTTTAACCATTACATTAATGCTTCAAAAACATTTCCAAAACATGTAAAATGTATGTTGCACTTTCCAGCTGTCTTCTGCCTTCATGCTCGCTTGGTTGGTTGCTTGCGATGCTCCTGCATCATACTCCCTTGCTTGAAAATTTTCATGAACTC
>JZKD02S0616746.1:0-14788 GCA_000966675.3 Picea glauca
CTTATTTATACTCTCCAAGTAGCTTCCTTAAAAACATCTTCTAGGTCACTTGGCCCCACTTTCCTTATTTTAGGGTTAACCCACTTCTAATTTCTCCATTAAATTTATTATGTAATTATTTATTTTGTATTCAATTTGAATTATAGTACACGCATCACTTCACTTTATCATTTACCTTTTAAAATCCCTTAAACCACTTTGACTACTTTGACCTTTTGGGGCTTCTAGATGACATGTGAGGGTCCTCCAACTTCGTAAGGCCATAACTCGCAAACCGTGAGGAGTTATGTGATGTTCCACATACCACAAAAAATGGAATGACATGTACTATTCATATAGAATATTATTGTCTGAAAATATATCATAACTCATACCGTTACCCATCAAACAAGCTTGGGTCCATTACCCAAACCTGGGGTCTCCAACTTCTCATGGCCATAACTCTCTAACCATGAGGAGTTATGTGACATTCTACATACCACCGGAAATGGAATGACAAGCACTATACATCTAGGATAGTTTCACCAACAATTTCCTTTATCTTTGTCTTGTTATTCCACATACAAGCATGGGTCCTCCAACCATTCTTCTAGGATAACTCAATTCGCAAAGCGTCTTCCCATGAGGGATTTCACCATAAGGGGACCACTTTGGAGTTCATACATTTTTTCACCTTATCATTCATGATAATAAAATAATTTAAGCATGGGTCCTCCAACCATTCTTCTAGGATAACTCAATCTGCAAAGCGTCTTCCCGTCTGGGCTTTTACCATAAGGGGACCACTTTGGAGTTCATCCATCTGTGCACCTTATCAATCATGATAAGAAAATAATGAGTCATCTATAATTTGTTACAAAAATGAATCATATACCAATGAAACCACATTGATCCATATTCATCATGTATCAATGACAACTCATTGATCCATCTTCATCACATCAATGACAACGCATTGATCCATCTTCATCTATGCATTCTCATCAAGGATAATACATATTATATTACATCAATCATCAATCAATCAATCCTTTAAAATCAATCAATCACTTGACATAAATCAATGACATCAATCAATCAAACCATTGGCATCAATGACAACATGATCCAACAAATAATAGGATTAGCTTAGTTTATTTTATGAAATTTCCGTTCTAGATTTAAATTGCAATTTTAATTAGAGGTTTGATTTTGAGTTAAGATTTTAGTTGTAATTCTCTAATGGTGTGAATTTTCCTACATTAGCATAAGAGTGCATTTGAATTAAGTAGAATAGTGTTTTCTTATTGTTTATGATTAATGCATAAATTGAGAGATCACATGGATTTTCGGGATAATTGATATCTCTTTTATGATGGCTAAGCTCTCGTAAAATTGTTTGATTCATACCTTTCATTTCTCCATAGAAGTTAATATTGAAATTATTCCTCTTGAGCTATCACTAATTGTTAGATGCCATCGTGATGTCATAAGACATTGAAGACATAATCATCATCATTATATTTGAAGTTTCTTGTTATTGTAGATTAAGAGTAATTGTTGATTAATCTTTGAATACTGTCATGATGTTTTTAATTCAATAGGTTAAGATTTCATTTTGCAGAATATAAGTAATTATGAGTTTTATCTTAAGAATAGAGTCCAATTGCTTAATATTATATTAGTTACTTGTTGATTAGTTTTGATTAGTTTACTTGTTGCATAAGTTTTAATAGGTTAGTTGATTGTTTGTTTACTTGCTACTGCTCATTGATTTGAATAGATTGATTAGATTAATTTGTTGTTGTTATTGCTCATTAAGTTGAATAGTAGAATAAATGGATTTATTTTTCTCATTAGATTGATCAAGTAAAGCAAGGTTTTCATTTGTTTCTTTAGGAACAATCCATCGATCCATTGTTTAAAAGTTGTTTAGGATAAATAGTTTAAGTTCCTTAATAGGGTTTGTTCATTCATAGTCTTTTCTTAAGTAGGTTATCCCTCAGATAGACCATCTCCTTAGTTAGAATATACTTCCTCTAGATTTTCTGCCTCGACACATATAGTGCTATAACTCTAAGTTTACTTACCTCGGGTTGACAATTTAATTGAGGGATTTAGTGCATATAGAACACCCATCATTTTTGGCACCGTTGCCAAGGAGTTGTCGTAAGGTAGGAAATAGATCATTTCTAAACCTTAGCATTATTTTGGTGGCAGGGGAACTTTTAGACGAGAGGTAAGAACCTTTGCATCTATTATAGCAGGTTCCCCCAAACGCAATGGTGGTTTTTCTTTTTGTTTTTTTCTTTCATGAACAGACCTAGGGACCCAAAGGGAAGATACATTAAAATAAAATCATGCATTTCAACCAAGGTTACTTCCAACCTTTTTGGGGGAAGGAACATTCCACTCATAAGCTCCCCGATACCAACACTATTACCGACACAACTAGTTCCCAGTCCCAATAATAATCCCACTCAACCTTTCACAATGTTGAGATGCAGGCCTTCTCAACATATGTTATTTCTCTTGTCCCATTGCAGGAGATTCAACTAAGGTCAAGAAAAGTTCTGGACATGCAGAGACCTTCAGTAGTCATCTAGGAACAAGAATAAGAGGAAACCCCCAAAAAACCCACGGATGACACTAGGTTGGAATATGTTATTATTCTTAAGGACCAAGAACCCAAGCTTCCCCAAAATGAGCCTTCACAAATTACGAAGGCCCCTCCTTATCCAGAAAGATTAATAATCAAGAAACCTACCACCCGATTAGAATTTGACATCTTGAATGAATTAAAGAATATTTGTGTCAAGATTCCCTTTCTACAATCCATTAAGGATATTCCAATATATGGTAAGGTGGTCAAAGAATTGTGTATTAAGAAGACAGGGATGAAGCAGAAGGACCCTCCAACAATAAATTTTATAGGAGAACTTTTTGAGTATATATCAGAGCATCCAAAGGTAGAAAAATATGGGAACCCAGGAAACCACATAGTGACCATAACCATTAATGAGGTTTCCATTGGGAACACTCTGATAGACCTAGGGGAAACCATCAATGTTATGATCATTACTACCTTGGAGGAATTACAGTTAAAACCTCTTCTTAGACCTACCCCAACTGTTGTAGGAAAATCTCCCTGCGGACAGGTAGATCGCCTCTAAGAGCTTGACCTTAACCCTAGACAGAAAAATGCTTAATGTGGACACTGACTTCCTTTCAAATCTATCTAAACTAATACATGAGAAGGAAGGATAACAGAAGTACCTCTTTATCGGCGTTTGTCCCTGCACGCTCCGAGTTGCGCTCTAATCCTTTGCTCCTCGCTGAGTTCTGTAGACAAACAAGATACGACCACTTCCTACTCTATTGATATTAGCTTGAAAACAGATCTATCAATTAATGATAAGTTCATGTAACATCATACACAAAATAGAAAGAAACAGGCCAAGCATGTCATATTAAAGAGAATAACGACAGCAGTACTTACAATCGTAGATGCGACTACGACAGCTTCGTCAAGTCCTCTTTGTCTAACCCTTGCCCGAAAGATCCACAACCTAGTTGACAGCAGCTTCACTGATCACTTCTCCTTTGGCCGACTGTGTGTCTCCTATGAGATCATAGGTTTCATGCTAGCAATTCTTCCCCCTCTTCCACCATCATAGAGCTTGCTTATATAGGTTGAGAGGAGCTTAACCTCTTGAGTTATGTTTAGAACAAGTTGGGAACCTCCTCCTTGGATCAGGGATCTCTTGATGAAACCAAGAATTCAAGTACAACTACCTCCTAATCTCGAAATATCCTTTCCTTATTATCCTCACCGGGCTAACAACCGACCCAAATTAGGGAGCGCTCCTTCAAAAGGGGCATCAGAGTACTAGAACGCTCCCAGAGAAGCTTAAGGGGAGCGCCAGTGCTTCAAAAGTGGGCAGCGCTCCTTCAGAGGGGTGAGGAAGCGTTATAACGCTCCCTGAGGCCTTATAGGGGAGCGCCAGCACTCCTAAGGCTGTTTCAGGGGAGCGTTCACCCTCAAAACTCTTGATTGAAAGCCCTTTTCAGGTGTTAAGAGTTATTTTACTCTAGTAAACCAGTTCTCCTTCTTCAAACCAAGTACATAAGATGTTTTAAGTGTCTCTTTAGTGTCGTCATTATGGAAATATGCTTAAACAACATCTGCGACACTCGTCACCAACTTGAGACACTTGCAAAAGTTGTAAGGAAGTTGCGACACTTACAACAATTGGGAGGAATATGCGACACTTATCCAGTTGAGTAATTTTGATGTGTAACACCAACCATTTTGGAATTAGCAGATAAGACCATGGATATACCTGTTGGCTCCCCAAATTGACACTTTTTGCAACCTCCATATTCACTCTTTCACCTCTTCATTTGATCTTTGACCTCATAAACGCATCTATATTTTCACACATATAACCAAATATCCAGCAAGTATAGTAAGGTATGGTCATTGATCAAAATTCTTTAATTTCCTTTTATTTAATGATTAAATATGATTCTTAAAGGATTCATGACTCATTATCTTAGATTTTGCAGCTTACTTTAGTATGAAGGTTCTCTATAACTCCAGGTGCTGCCAACTTGCTCAAGCAAAACTGAATATTCCAACTCAACTCTCGTTGATGACTCACGTATAATCAATGAGATCTGTTATTATATAATGAGCTTAAGAACATCTTCAGGCATGAGAAGTTACTCATTAATTGAAGGAATCATTTACCTTCTGTAAATGGTTGTGTATTAAATAGAATATAGGCTCTATCACTAGGAAATCGGGATTAGTTATCTAGCTCCTGAGCTATAAAAACAATGGAACAAAATGTAATAAACGATGAATATCATATAGAAGAATTGCATTACTCAAGTGTTGGTTTTCTGAATTTGACGGAGATCGACTCATACAATGTTGTTTTTAGTATTTTAAGTAATGATACATATGTTTATTTAGACTGTAATCTGATTTATTTTCTATTGTTAATGTTCTCTTTTACATATCTGTAGCTTAGAATTTAGTCTGCAAGTCACTTAGGGACTTGTGGCTTTCTTGGCAAGGATCCACCAAGAAAACCATAATCCCTTCCTTTGTAATTTTAGCTTTTATATAGAATAGTTATGTTAATTGTTGCTTTCTGTTTTCATTAAAAATAAGAATTGTCCTTAAAGTTTAGTAGCTGTAGAAATCAGATTTGTACATGTTAGAATCTATTTCTTGTTGTTTGATTGTTGTTGAAGTAATATGCACCGTGTTTTCCAGTTTAGAAATGAGCTTGTATGTTTGGATAGATCGATTTAAAAGGATTATTTTTCTTAGTTTTATAAGTTCAATTTGATTTGTTGTAGCTTTCAATTATAGTTTAAAGTCATATATTGCTTCTGAAAATTTAAGTTTCTAAATGGAATAGACTTAGTTGTATTTTCTTTTTAATTAGAAAATCTTACTATGTTTTATGTAATGTTGTATAGTTTTTTGTTACTTGGTTTAGTTTCTGAGTCACATTAAAATAGATAAGTTTTCAATTAGGTAGATGCTTTAAATCAAGATTACTTTTGAAGATAGTTTTTAGAAGTATTTAGTTTCTACAATTAGTATAGAACTTAGATTTGTATGCTTTATAGAATTTAGATATTTAGTTAGTATTAGAATTTTGAAGATTGAATAGAATTAATGAATTTGAAATCTTTGCATCAAAGTAGTTTGAATGATTTTTAGATTAGAGAAGCTTAAATCATAATATATTAGATTAGAGTAAATTAGATTAGGATAGGCTCTAGTCCTGCACATACAGTGTTTGTGCCTCAAAGTTTACCTCCCTGGGTTGACAATTTATGGAGGCTATTTGTAGTAATATAATTAGCTCGGCATTTTTGCGTCGTTGTCGAGGAGGCACTAAGAAGGACTAGAGATTAGAGAGTGCTTTTTCTTTAGCAAATGTAGAATTTATTTCAAATAGAAATGTGTTAGTTTAATGATTCCATAGTATTATATTGCTTTCATTTCTGATTAGCTTTGATTTCATAAGTAGTACGGTTTGAATACTAGGTCAGTAGCACCCACAACACTTAATTTTAATCTAGTTTCTTTACTTTAGAGTTATTTACATTTTTTTCTAAAAAGAATTTTGCAAATAAGTTAAATTAGCTTTAAAATTCAAAGTTTCAAAACATTTAGGTGTTGTAAGAACCTTATTACTAATCCACCTGTGGAGCAGGACAGCTGAACCGGAACAAGTTTAGAGATGTTCAAAAACTTGTTGAGCAAAGAAGGGCTTATTACTACAAGGAGTTTTCTTAATCCTTGTCACAACATCGGATCCATATCTAAAGATGAATCCATATTTCAAAGTGAGCAGTAAATCAATAAGTGTCCTCGACCTGAAGACCTAGACCTATTCATCTATGCTTCATCATTTGATGAAGGAGCTCAAGAATTATGGGAAGGAGCTAAGGAAGAAGAACAACTAGAACCTGAAATTGTAGAATTTCTTGCTTGATTGGGACCAGAGGAAGAATATCATCTTGGCTTTAAAAGCCTAGCAAATCAAGGATCTATTAAAGTATGGACTGACACACTTTATCAACTCCAGCCTTTTACTTTTCAACAATTTTTGAAATCAAGATCATCTGAGGAGGTGGTTCTTTATATCTGGACATTTGTTCATAAACACTATGTGAACAATCATGATTTAGAAATCCTGATTCGTAGGTGGTTGCACTGGAAGTATGCATACACTTGAAAGGATCTTCTTATTTCCAGTAGAATAGGGTAGCATAGGAAATAAAAGATAGGAATAAAAGTAAAGAGAAAAATAAGCTCTAGTGTGAAAACCAGTTTATCTAGCACAGTTTAGCATGGGTTTAGTTAGAAAACCAGGTGACTGGCTAGCTAGACTCTATAATAAATTTTGTTGGTGTTTATTTCATTTCTACAAAATCATGTTTGTTCTGTGCTCAACTAGATGATGGGAGATTCACTAAGGCTTTCCTTCCATCAAGTTTCAACCCATCGACTCCAAATCATTTTCTGGGTTTGAAACTTGAGACATTTTCAGATACCTTGGAGCTTGCATGCCTCAATGGCAGGTATCCTTGTCGTTTTCTAAGGAAATACATTAATGTTTCTTGGCAAAAGAATTCTGCAGTTCATTCGACTTCAACAAATTTATTCATGATTGTTTGAATGTATCTAGTGCCTTGATTCCCATTGACATCAAAGGTGGGACATCTCACACTGGTTAACAACTTTCCTTATTGGTTGGTAATCTAGTGACTTCTACCTATGTTCAAAAT
Organism: Picea glauca; assembly: GCA_000966675.3. NCBI lineage: Eukaryota > Viridiplantae > Streptophyta > Pinopsida > Pinales > Pinaceae > Picea > Picea glauca. The sequence goes on from JZKD02S0616746.1 coordinate 7,300, forward strand.
CAATAAAATCTATTCACATAGGAAGATTTGCACAAAAGAAAGTATATGGATGAAGAATTTGTAGTTCTGGTACTCATGGACAGTTTCATTAGTTTGCAGTTTTCAAGAATAGTCTATTCTTTTGTTTTCTATAAGAAATCTAGTAACATTCAACATAGTGGACAGCCTATCAGAAGAGAAATCCTTAGTCTTGTAGCAGCACAATATTTGGAGCAAAGAAAAAACATGAAATTATATTCTATTACAGAAATCTCATTCTGCCACAGTACCCACAACATGCAGCAGAAGCCTGACAATCCAAAGTATTTCTGAAAAATTTGATCCTGAAGGGTAACATTGATATAAGGTATGAATCTTTCTTGGAATTTATTTATTTCATTAAATTTAAGGAAATTTTACTATGAATTATACCTACGATACTTGCTAAGCATATGTCCTTCTACCTTTCGAATGTCATCATATAGCCTATATCCACCTCTGTTTGTCATCACCATTCTATAACTGTCCTTATATCTTATAAATAGATATTCATCTCTATGGCACGTAGTGCCTAGAGATGAGGATCTTATCACTTTAAAAATATACGATGATGATTTTTTTTATCCATGCAATCCTCGCTTCATTCCTTCATGATCTCATACACAACAAATTCATCATTATACTGACAGTTCAATATTATCATAAAACCTCTTATGCACCATGCATTTGAATGATAGTGAAGTACGAGTCAGGATTATCAAATTACTACTAGATTCAAAGCATTAGAAGCTTCGAAGAACTTTGTTGAGACTTGTTCACATGCCTATTTGATAACCTTCATCATTTTCCTAGCTTTTGTTTCATCCTCTGTTTCCTATCAAAATTACATTCTCAGAACAGATGGGGAGGAAGGGAGTTGAGCGTCATGAACCAATACCTATCTCTGTGCTAGAAAACTTTCCTGAGTCCAACACATGCAAAGATAAATTTGAAGACACCTGGTATCAATTCTTTCAGAAATTTAAGGGGTATGAAGATGAAATCACCCTGTATTTCGCTTAGGGATTTGATGGAAAGGTAGCACACATTAGCAATTTCCTTATGACGATGTCTGAGAAAACAATTGCTCGTGCCACTGGTTTACCTTGTCATGGAGAGCATTGATGAACTAAGGTCATGTGGTCTTCATCTTGTAGAGAAGTATGAGAAGGTGAGTACCAAATGTAAGAAGACAAATTCTGAAAACAAACGTCTTGCAAAGGTGGGAAGAAATTGGAAAACAGAGGCTCTGAAACACCTTGTTTATGTCATCTTGTTAAAGAAAACATTAAGGAGAGAAGAGAACAGGCTAAAAGGAAGTTGCACATCATTGTTAATACATCTTAAGTTTTGTTTGGAGAAGGGATGCAACACAGTTTTGAAATTTTGAGGTTTTTCAAAGGGCATGTTTGCATGAGGACATGCAAATACACAGGTGTAGGGGAGATGTTGGCTCACCAAATTGACACTTTTTGCAACCTCCATATCCACTCTTTCACCTCTTCATTTGATCTTTGACCTCATAAACTCATCTATATTTTCACACGTATAACCAAATATCCAGCAAGTATAGTAAGGTATGGTCATTGATCAAACTTCTTTAATTTCCTTTTATTTAATGATTAAATATGATTCTTAAAGGATTCGTGACTTATTATCTTAGATTTTGCATCTTACTTTAGTATGAACGTTCTATATAACTCCAGGCACTTCCAGCTTGCTCAAGCAAAACCGAATATTCCAGCTCAACTCTCGTTGATGACTCACGTATAATCAATGAGATCTGTTATTAGATAACAAGTTTAAGAACATCTTTCGGGCATGAGAAGTTACTCATTAATTGAAGGAATCATTTACCTTCTATAAACAGTTGTGTATTAAATAGAAGATAGGCTATGTCACTAGGAAATTGGGATTGGTTATCTAGCTCCTAACCTATAAAAACAATGGAACGAAATGTAATAAACAATGAATATCATATAGAAGAATTGTATTGCTCAAGTGTTGGTTTTCTGAATTTGACGGAGATTGACTCATACAATGTTGTTTTTAGTATTTTAAGTAATGATACATATGTTTCTTTAGACTGTAATCTGATTTATTTTCTATTGTTAATGTTCTCTTTTACATATCCGTATCTTAGAATTTAGTCTGCAAGTCACTTAGGGACTTGTGGCTTTCTTGGCAAGGATCCACCAAGAAAACCATAAGCCCTTCCTTTGTAATTTTAGCTTTTATATAGAATAGTTATGTTAATTGTTGCTTCATGTTTTCAATAAAAGTAAGAATTGTCCTTAAAGTTTAGTAGCTATAGAAATCAGATTTGTACATGTTAGAATCTATTTCTTGTTGTTTGATTTCTATTGAAGTAATATGCACAGTGTTTTCCAGTTTAGAAACGAGCTCGGATGTTTGGATAGATCGATTTAAAAGGATTATTTTTCTTAGTTTTATAAGTTCAATTCGATTTGTTGTAGCTTTCAATTCTAGTTTAAAGTCATATATTGCTTCTGAAAAATTAATTTTCTAAATGGAATAGACTTAGTTGTATTTTCTTTTTAATTAGAAAATCTTACTCTGTTTTCTGTAATGTTATATAGTTTTATGTTACTTGGTTTAGTTTCTGAGTCACATTAAAATAGATAAGTTTTCAATTAGGTAGATGCTTTAAATCAACATTACTTTTGAAGATAGTTTTTAGAAGTATTTTGTTTCTATAATTAGTATAGAACTTAGATTTGTATGCTTTATAGAATTTAGATATTTAGTTAGTATTAGAATTTTGAATATTAAATAGAATTAATGAACTTGAAATCTTTGCATCAAAGTAGTTTGAATAATTTTTAGATTAGAGAAGCTTAAATCATAATAGATTATAGTAGAGTAAATTAGATTAGGATAGGCTCTAGTCCTGCACATACAGTGTTTGTGACTCAAAGTTTACCTCCCTGAGTTGACAATTTATGAACGCTATTTGTAGTAATATAATTATCTCGACAATAGTTGAAGGGATTTTGGATGATATCATAGTCACTTTAGCCTCATGGGAGTACCCAGTGGACTTTCTTATCATTCACTCAAAGGATCCTACCAAATTCCATCCCGTTATTTTGGGAAGACCTTGGTTAGCCACATCCAATGCATTTATTGGCTGTAGAGAGGGAGAAATGACCATCTCAAATGGACTCTCTATCCAGAATCTCACCATATATCCTCCAGCTCAACCTATCATGGATAATATATGGTGGCTTGAATGTCCATACGAGAATGAGGACTAGGAAGAACTCGTCTTTCCAAGTGATCATTCATGGGAACTTCAGGAGCACACAATGGAAAATGTGCTAAACCAGATTATTTTTGATATCACGTCTGCTGATTTTCCTCAATCATTTCCCCAATTTGAGTACATGTTTAGGGAAGAATTTCAAGAACGATTGGACCCATCCATTTTGTCTTCGAAATATTTCATCTTCAAGATAGATGAGTCTTCCACACCTTATACCATGCCCTATGAGATTAGTCCAGGAAAATTTCTACATATAAACTCTAGGCTAGATGTAGATCAACAAAAACAATTAGTAAGTATCCTTAAAGAACAATCAGGGGAATTTGCCTGGGAATAAACTGACATGAAGGGTATACACCCTGACACATGTATCCATCATATATGTACCCAGGGGGAAGTAACACATGTTAGGAAACCCCAGAGAAGGATGAACCCATCACTCAAAGATATAGTAAAAGAGTAGATCCAAAATTTATTAAATGTCGGATTTATTTATCCCATCTCCGAAAGTAAGTGGGTATCCCCACTTGTAGTGGTTCCAAAGAAAGTGACTGAGAAATGGAGGATTTGTGTTGATTTCTGGGAACTTAACAAGGCCACTCTGAAGGATTGTTTTCCTCTTCCTTTAATTGACCAAGTTTTGGATACCCTGTCTGGAAAGAAATATTTCTCCTTTTTAGATGGATATAGAAGGTGCAATAAAATTCCCATAACACTCGAGGATCAGGACAAGACTACCTTTACTTTTCCTTGGGGAACCTATGCCTATAGGGTCTTACCATTTAGACTGTGTAATGCTCCTTCCACATTTCAACGATCAATACTAGGGATATTTGTTGATATTATTCATGATTGCGTGGAGGTATACATGGATGACTTCATAGTATATGGAAACACTTACCAGGAAGCCTTAGATAACTTAGAAAAAATCCTTACCAAATGCCAAGAAATGAACCTATCTTTAAGTCATGAAAAATGTAAAATATTGTTGACTGAAGGAGTGGTTCTAGGACATCACGTGTCATCTAAAAGGGTTAAAGTTGATCCTACAAAGATTGAGGTCATTGTCATACTGCCACCTCCCAAGAATCAGAAAGAGGTGAGAAGCTTTCTTGGACATGCCGAATACTACCATCAATTTATTGAAAATTTTACAAAGATTGTTGCACCCATGTTTGGATTGATAATAAAGGATTTTTATTTTATTTGGACTGAGCATTGTCAAACTGCCTTTGAAACCCTGAAAGATAAGTTGTCTATGGCACCAGTTCTTAGGGGACCCAATTAGGCTCTCCCATTTCACATATCCATTGATGCATCCAACACCACAATAAGAGGAGTATTAGGGTAGAAAGAAGACCAACAGTCCTATGCCATTTATTTTTTGAGCAAGAACTTGTCCCCTGTCGAGTTAAACTACACAATTATCAAGAAGGAATTCTTGGTAGTAGTTCATGCTATCAATAAGTGTTTCCACTACATTACAGGTTACGAAGTATTTGTACATACAGATCATTCTGCCATTAGATTTATCATGAATAAACCCATAACTAATGGTCGAGTGACTAGGTGGCTCTTGTTGTTGCAAGAGTTTAATATCACCTTTCTTGACCAGACTGAAAAGGAGAATTTGGTAGCTGATTTTATTTCACGAATAAAAAATGAGGATGATGATATTCTCGTAGATGATATTTTCCTAGACGAGCACCTTTTTTCCCTTTCTATAAATACCCCATGGTTTGCATATATGGCAAACTATTTGGCTACTAGGAAGTCACTATCTCATTTTTCACCTCATGAAAAGCGTAGAATTATTACGCAAAGTGCCAATTAATCTTGGGTTGGCCATGACATTTTTCGTATAGGTTTTGATTTGATTATTCGTAGATGTGTTTGATAGGATGAGATACCATAAATCCTATGAAATTGTCATGATGGACCATGTGGTGGCCATTTTTATGACAAACGTACAACATATAAGGTGTTACATTCAGGTTACTATTGGCCTATCATTTTCAAGGATGTTGCCAAGTATGTGAGGAGTTGTGATAGTTTTCAAAGGATAGGAACACCCACGTCAGCTGAAGAAATTCCCTTATGTTCCCAAGTTATGATAGAACCTTTCGAGAAATGGGTCGTTGACTTTGTAGGACCAATTTCATCCATGTCTCATAAGAAAAATTATATTTTGGTTTGTACAGATTATGTCACCAAGTGGGTAGAGGCAAAATCCCTATTAGGGCTATAGAAAAATACGTTGTCGAATTCATTTATGAAGAAATATTTACCTTCTTCAGTGTTCCTCGTGAAATTGTTATAGACCAAGGCACTTTATTCAATTCCAAGCTGATGAGAGACCTAATGAAGAAATATGGGATTAAGCACTGCAAGTCTTCTCCATACCACCCATAAGCTAATGGTTAGGTAGAGTCTACAAACAAAGTTATGGAAGGTATCTTAACCAATTCTATTCAATTACATCATCGGTATTGGGTTGATAGGCTTCCAGAGGCTTTCTGGGCATATCAGACCACCTGGAGAAACACCACTAGGCATACCCCTTATGAGCTAATATATGGGAAACAAGTGCTTCTACCAATAGAATTCCAAGTAAGTACCTTTCGTATTGCCGCAGAATTGGGATTAAACTTAGATGAGTCTTAAAAACAATGAGCCCTACAATTAAATGAGTTGGATGAGATCAAAAAAGATGTTATCCAATGAACAATATTAGTCCAAAAACAGAGGAGAAAGTGGCATGACAATTTTATTAAGAAGAAACACTTCCAACCTGGTGATTGGGCTTTGTTGTTTGACTCCTGATTTAAAACCTTCAAAGAAAAAATTACCACTCAGTGGTTGGGTCCTTAAGAGGTAGTCATTGTGTATGACAATATGGTTGTGAAAATCAAAACACTTAACGATGGACAAGTCTCCTTTGTAGTAAATGGACACTGACTCAAACTTTATCACAGGCCCATTTCCAAAGAATATTTTCTACAGGTCATGTCAACTGACAAGGAATTAGCCTTAGTAGATGGGGAAGTCCCCCCTTGTTCTTGAATGATTTTTTGAATTTTTGACTGTACATATGTAAATAATTTTGAATTTTGTTGATAGACAATTCTAGAGGATTTTGTAGGTATTTATTTCACCAGGAGTAGATAGTTTCAGGGAAATATAAAAGAAGGATTTTTTTCTTCAAAATATTGCTATATTTGAACCTTGTTGTCTTCTTGGCATCAATCGAATAATGACTTGTTGTAATTAGCCACATTTTTGCAAATATTTTCATCTTCTTTTTCTCAAGGCATCTCTAATAGCAGTTTCTCTTAAAAACTTTGCCACTAGATATAAGGAAGTGATACCATAACCATCAAACTTAGAGGTTACTCATACAATTTTCCCAAGAACCCTAAGTAAGTGAGTAAATTATATTTATTAAAGAGTAACAAGGAGGTATAATTAGTGGTTAGTCATGGAAACATCACAATAACTTTAAAAAAAAAAGTGATTTGAGCCTAAAGATACCTTTATGTTCTTTCCCAATGGTACCATCCACTACACACTAAAAATGATTGATTATATCATATATTTAGATAGGATACGTCTTCTTAAGTACCCCTTACATCAAGAAAATATATAAGGAATATATGAAGGAAACGCATCCTCTAACATAAATTTCATCCCAATTAAAAAAGAACAAAATTTTTTTTTCAGAATTGTCCCCCCATCTTCTTGCACAAAGAAATATTATACTAAAATCTTAAAATATGGAGGGCTAGTCTCTAAAGGTGTAAGAGGATAACCCATCGGGATATTGAAAAGGTCTATTGGCAGTAGGTATTGGCCTGTGGTATGACTAGGTAAACCCATCGAAGTACTGAAGAGGCTTGCTGGCAACAGGGCATTCTACATGTTGATACTGAGAGATTGTTGATACTGAGAGGGGGTGAATCAGTATCAAGTACAATTTAAAACCTTTTTCAAATTATACTTAAACCATTCAACTATATCCAATGAGAAATGAATAATAGTATAGCAGTTACACCAATACACCACAATACACTATGCACAATATATGAGAAATAATGAATAGTTATTGTTCAAGGGAAGTAATGACTTCCAAAGGTAGCTACAGCTTCCAAATGTAAAGGGAGGGATAAAACTCCAAGAGGAAGATAC
>JZKD02S0616746.1:70278-86127 GCA_000966675.3 Picea glauca
GGAAAAGTTCTTCTCCCTTCTCTCTTTAGGAACTCAGGCCACTGACCCCTCTGAAGGCAACAAATAGGTTTACATCATTAACGATCATAGGGATGACGAAAATAATGTGTAACACGGGTTAAGCCAAAAATTTGCAAAGGATATGCAGAATGAATTTTAAATGTCATTACTTGGAGAACTATCCTTCTTTCTGGGACTTCATATACGTCAAAGAAACCAAGAAATTTTTATTTCTCAAACCAAGTATATCAGATAAATTCTAAATAGGTTTGGAATGGAAGATTTAAAACCAGTTATCACTCCCATGCAAACCAATTACAAGTTAAGAAAATATGATGATTCGAAGTCTACAAATCAGAGGCAATACAGGTCGATGATTGGTAGCCTACTATTTGTGACAACATCTAGACCAGATGTAATGTAGGTAGTTGGACAGGTGGCATAATTTCAAGCACCACCAATGGAATCACATGTATTAGCATTAAAGAGGATTTTCAGATATCTCAAAGGAACAAAAGAGTTTGGATTATGGTATCTAAAAGGAAAGGATCTATCACTTATTGCCTCAACAAATGCAGATTGGGCAGGTTGTATTGATGATCGACGAAGAACCAATGGAGCAACGTTCTACTTGGGTGAGTGTTTAGTATCATGGCTAAGCAAGAAACAATCATCAATATCTTTATCTACAGCTGAGGCAAAGTATATTGCAACAACAACATGTTGTACATAAGTTCTTTGGATGAAACAAACTCTAACAGATATACAGGTTGAGTATGATGAGCCCATTCCAATCTATTTTGATAATACAAGCACCATAAGTATCTCAAAGAACCCGGTGATACACTCCAAGAAGAAGCACATTTCAATCAAGTATCACTTTCTACAGCAACAAGTTGTGGAAAAAAACATCAGAGTTGAGTATGTGGGCACAAAAGAACAAGTGGCAAACATCTTTACAAAACCACTTCCACGAGGAGCCTTTGAGTATCTTCGCTAGAGACTCAGAGTTATTTCTACTCAAAAATTAATGCTTTTGAATGCTTATCTTGTATGTCTCAGGATGGTCTCGTGATTATGTCTTGGGGACATAGATTCCACACACATGCTCGATTTGTTCAGACAGGGGATGTCTCCTCTTTCTAGAAATCAACACAGGCTATCCCTGAAATCAACACACAGACTTCTCAGAGATGTGTGACGATTTGTCCATGCAGGGGTAGATTCAAACTCCACGGTTCAAAACAGGATGTACGGGCTATCTCAGAAAAATACAGGCCTTTCTCCCAGTTCAGAGGATGCACGAGGGTATCTCTGTAGGGGTCAGACCATTCACACTCAGGAAGTCGAGGGTCGAATGGAGGAGGAACCCCCAACATGGCTTATCTCAGCCATTTTATTTGCATGTGCCTGGGTTGACACTTGTCACCCATGCAACTGCATGCATTACTTCAGCATGCATTCCTTCCATTTGGACATTGTTTGTCCTTCCAAAATAACTTAGGATTAAACATATTATTCACATGTCTTTTGGAATAATATTAAAATATTATTCCCCAAGGACCTAAGCCCCTAGGCTCAACACTTAGTCCCTTTTCCCACCTTCCAGACCCTAATCCTTTGCCCACTCTATGGAAACTTAGTCCCCCATCACTCATTCATCGTGTTTGGTCTACACACAGTGATGTTTATATTTTATTGTTGTTCTACATAATACAGGTACAAAATCAGGCTCTTGGCCTTCAACACTTAGGCTCTCTGGCCTAACAAACACATAAGCCCACTAGCTTATATAAACTCAGCTCACCAGCCTATAAAACATATTTACAATTCATTTCATAAACAAGATTTACAATAGGACTCAGCCTTGCAGACATTACAATCCCCCTCCCCTTATTTCTGCATTGTCCTCAGTGCAACTTTACATTGCATCTGGAAGCTTTTCAAAATTTTCAAAAAGATGCGGGTACTCTGCCCGCATAACATCTTCATGCTCCCATGTCGCATCCTCAGGACCATACCAATTCTACTAGACCTTTACAAGCTCTATGGCTCGATTCTAGAGATATTTTCTTTTCCTGTCCAATATGCGCACAGGATGCACTTGCAGGACACCTTCTGGTTCCACCTGAATCACATTCCAATCGATAACATGATTAGCATCAGGTATATATTTCTTAAGCAGTGAAACATGAAACATATTATGTACAGTCATAGATGCAGGTAATGCAAGCATGTATGCAATTGGCCCAATCCTTTCTAGGATTTCAAAAGGCCCACAGTATCTTGCTGCCAACTTGGTGCAACTTCCCAGCTTCAGGGAACTCCTGTTCATTTTCAATTTTAGGAAAACATGTTCACCCACTTTGAATTCTCTGTGGGTTCTATTCTTATCAGCATACCTTTTCTTCCTATCCTGGGCAGCTTTCAAATTCTGTTTAATTCTTATCATTTGGTCTTCCATCTCTTTGAGCAACTCTAGCCCAACTACTACTCTATCAGCTGGATTATCTTAGCTCACTGGAGTGTTGCACTTTCTTCCATAAAGTGCTTCAAATGGGCTCATCTTCAACGATGCATGATACCCATTATTGTAGGTGAATTCTACCAAATGAAGGTAGTCTTCCCATCTTGATGGTTTGTCCATCACATACATTCTCAGCATGTCTTCTATTACTCTATTCACCCTCTTTGTCTATCCATCAGACTCGGGATGATATGATGTACTAAAATTCAGATTCGTTCTGAATCCTTTGAACAGTCCTTTCCAGAAATTCGAGGTGAATTTTGGGTCCCTATCAGACACAATCGTCTTAGGAATTCTGTGCAAGCATGCCACTTCTTTTAAGAAGATGTCAACAACATTTGTTGCCTTGTGAGTGGTTTTCAGTGCAATAAAATGGGTAACTTTTGTAAGCTTGTCCACCACAACCATGATCGAATCGTGTTGCTTGCTCATTCTGGGAAATCCTGTAATAAAATCCATCGTCACCACTTCCCACTTCCACTCAAGAATGGGTAAAGGCTGCAGCAACCCTGTTGGGTGCCTATGCTCGGCCTTAACTTTCTGGCACTCCATACATCTGGTGATGTATTCAATGATCTCTCTCTTCATACCTGGACATAAATAATGGCTCTTGACTGCTTCCACAGTCTTCTAATATTCTGGATGTCCAGCATAAGTCACTTTATGCATTTCTTTTAGAATCACAAGTCTCAAATCCTAGACATTGGGTACATACACTCTGTTTTTTTACAGAAGTATTCCATCAACTCCCATGGTGTAACTTTCATCTTTCTGTGGTCTCTCACGCTATTATAGCTTTGCTACCAAGTCTCTATACTGCAAATCGGCACATGTAGCTTCCAAAATTCTATCCTTAATATCTGTCTTGTACATGCTAATGGATATAGCATGCAATTCATGCACCTTTCTACTGAGTGCATCAGCCACCTTGTTTTCCTTCCCTTTGATATGCTTGATATCAAATTCATATTCACACAGAAACTCCAACCAGTTTCTTTGTCTAGTGTTTAAGGTTGGTTGCTCAAACAAATATTTTAGACCATGGTGGTTTGTTCTCAATTCAAATCTTCTTCCCATGAGGTAATGTCTCCATTTCCTCAGAGCATGGACGATTGTTGTCAGCTCCAAATCGTGAGTGGCATAGTTCTTTTCATGCTCTTTCAATTTCCTGGACTCATAACAGGTTACAAATCCATATTGGTTGAGAAATCCTCCCAACCCTTCCTTACACGCATCTGTGCACACCACAAAATCCATATTTGGATTTGCAATTCTCAGGATTGGAGCACTGGTTAACAACTGCTTCAATCGCTGGAAACTCTCTTCACACTCTTCAATCCACTGAAAAATTTTCTCCTTCCTTTGCAAGGAAGTGATAGGGTGAGATATCTTTGAGAACCCTGCGATAACCCTTCTATAATAGCCCGCCAGACCCATAAAGGATCTAACTTTTGTCACATTCCTTGGCACTGACCATTCTCGGATGGCCTCAACCTTCTCAGGATCCACAGTGATCCCTTCTTCTGAAATAATATGTCCCAAGTAATGGATCTGTCTTTGATAAAATGAGCATTTGCTCAACTTGGCATACAGTTGGTGTTCTCTCAACACTTGCAGCACCCTCCTTAGGTGTTGTTCATGCTCTTCCTCTAACTTGGAATACACCAAGATGTCATCCAGGAAAACTATGACAAACTTGTCTAAATAGTTCTTAAATACAACATTCATCAAGAACATAAAAACAACAGGTGTGTTTGACAGTCCAAACGACACCACTGTGAACTTGTAATGACCATACCTTGTTCTAAAGGTGGTCTTGCTGATATCCTCATCCTTTATTCTTACCTGGTGATATCCTGATCTGAGATCTATCTTTGAAAATATTTTTGCACCCTTCAGTTGATCAAAAAGATCATTGATCCTCTGCAGAGGATACTTGTTCTTGACAGTTACCTTGTTCAACTGCTGGAAATCAATGGACAACCTCAATGTCCCATCCTTCTTCTTTACAAACAGGACTGGGGCACCCCAAGGTTACACGCTGGGGAGAATGTACCCCTTCTTCAAAATCTCTTTGAGCTACAATTGCAACTCTTTCAGCTCTGGCGTACTCATTCTATAAGGCGATTTCGACATTGGAGCTGCTCCAGGCATCAAATCTATAGAAAAATTGATGTCTCTCTTCAGAGGTAGTCCAAGTACCTATTGAAATATGTCCTTGAACTATGTGATTACCTCATGGTCTCCAATTCTTGAGACTTCATCTTTGGATGCTTCCTCCACATGGGCTGCAAATAATTGACATCCTTTCCTGTAACACTTCTTCAGCTACATGGATGAGATTTCTCTAACAGCCACAGCTCTCGGAATTCCTTGGACTATTTTCCGATTTACCTCCTCATCCAGGCATGTAAACCTCTTGTTATGATAGTACAGGAGGGCATGGTGTTGGTCCAACCAATCCATCCCAATTAAGCAGTCATAAGAGCCTAAAGGCAGAACATTCAATTCAGCCTTCGTGATCAATCCATTCATGTCTATCGAACAAGATTTAACCAATTCAATGACCTTCCTCTTGGTTCCTGTATCCAAATGCACTAACCAAGACCTTTCATGTTTACTTCTTGATAAATGAAAACTTTCCACCACCCTAGGATCTACATAACTATGGCTAGCCCTGTAATCAATTAAAATAATAAATGGTTGGTTGTTGATCATACCTTCCACTTCAATCATGCGCGATTGAAATTCTGATTTCTTGTTGTCTAGGGATGCATAGATCCTTTTGGTGTTTCAGGGTTTCGGGCATTGGGAGTTCGTGCATCCACACCTCTCGAAATTTCATTTGTCGAAATCCTGAAATTATTGTCTACCTCTCCACTTGATCTAACGGTCAAGTTCCTATCTTATGATCTACGGTGTAGATCGTTTCGGACTTTCAGGTTTCACTATTTCGTGACTTGCGACAACAAGGTTCTTCCCTTTTGGTTTCCCGGGTGTCGAAATGTCATATGGCGGCCATGTGTTTCCCCTGATGGATGGTCCCGACAAATTTGGGGTTTCACGTATCGCAATTTCCACGTTCCTGTGCAACCCTCAAGGGTTTTTAAACCCTACGCACGTTCTCCAGATCTGATGGTCATGAGGGTTCTTATTTCTTCCTGAAAAGATCCTACAACTCCAACACTGTTGGTGTGGAGTCCTCTCTCCCTATGGCCATATACCACATTAGCTACAGTTTCATAACACCTCTACACCTCCTGAGCTTGGTAACACGGTCAAGTAACTCCTTGACACTGCGCATTCAAAGGTCCGAAATTGGTCCTCCGGACACAATTTCTCCTCAAACCCTCGGTCCAAATACCACTCAACTAGCCCATCTAGGATCAACATTGAAACCTTGGCTCTGATACCAAACTGTAACACCCTTTTGTTACTGTAACACCCCCTTTCACTTCCGGGCAGGCGCTACTTCCCGAAATAACAATATCATACTTAATTATATATATATGACATGCATTTAAGCAAATGAAACACATTTAAACTCAGAGTAACATAAGAAATAATGCTAACACAAATATTCCCTGGTATTAACAATAATTCATCTGCACAATAGAATACATGGTAAAATATAAGCATCACAGGCATGCAAAACATAACATTTAACATAAACTGATACTTATCTTAAAACTGTGGTAATTCCACCAACCAGGTCCAGGTATTCCACGAACCTCCTAGCCTTAGACCACACTGCTCATCAAGCTCAGTAGTGGGTCACCCCCGAGATGGGACTAAGATCCACCCCAAGGTAAGGAATCCTAGGCTAGACTGAGCTTACAGAGAAAACACACAGTCACAAGGAAGGAATTCTCTCCCAAGAACCACTCATACTCACTGCCCATAGACTCTCCTTCCCCACATGCCTGTTCCACCCCAGGAGTATACACCTTCTCTGTCACCTAGATAGTCCTTCGGCTGCTAACCTCCCTTGCCTTAGGTTTCAACAACAGGTCGGACCGGAAGTCTCCTAGCTCTATGGAAGCTACAAGGTTCCTTCCAGGGTTCTCTCCTTCCTTTGCGAACTCAGCCATTTTATTTGCATGCACCTGGGTTGACACTTGTCACCCATGCAACTACATTCATTCCTTCAGCATGCGTTCCTTCCATTTGGACATTGCTTGTCCTTCTAAAAAAACTTAGGATTAAACATATTATTCACATGTCTTTTGGAATAATATTAAAATATTATTCCCCAAGGACCTAAGCCCCTAGGTTCAACACTTAGTCTCTTTTCCCACCTTCCAGCCCCTAATCCTTTGCCCACTCTGTGTAAACTTAGTCCCCCATGACTCATTCATAGTGGTCGGTCTGCATGCAGCGGTGTTTATATTTTATTACTATTCCGCATAATACAAGTACAAAATCAGGATCTTGGTCGTCAACACTTAGTCTCTCTGGCCTAACAATCACATAAGCCCACTAGATTATATAAACATGGCTCACCAGCCTATAAAACATATTTACAATTCATTTCATAAACAAGATTTACAATAGGACTCGGCCTTGGGGACATTACATAATAAGTGTTGTTTGAAAATACCTCAGAAATATTGAGGGACCAATCCATAAGGCTTCAAATTTACCATGTTTTCCTTTGTCTTGCTTGGGCACATCCCACTTGAGTGCTAGATCCCCCAGTTGAAAATATTCCTTGCTTTCATTATTGTCAAAGGCTCATTTTATTTTCTGTCGATGATCCTGCACTTTATCAAGCAGTTTCTCCCTGGTATGTTGTACTTCTACCAGCTGCAATATCCTCCTAACCATATCATTCATCAGGTTCTCCTTGGTAGTCCTGGTGGAACTTTTCCACAGGAAAGGAAAGTTGAGTAGGAAAAATATCCTCAACCCCATACACAAGCTGAAAAGGGGAAATTCTGAGTGACATTTTGGTTGTAACTCTATCAACCCATAATGAAAATTTCAGCTTTGAATCTCAGGCCTTCTTGTTTTCTTCTAACAACTTCTTGATGATCGTTATAAGGCTTTTGTTGGAGGACTCTGCTAAATGATTTCCCTGAGGGTAGTAGGGATTAGAGTTGATTAATGTAATCCCATACTGCTTACAGAAATTAATTAATGGTTCAGCTTTGAAAGAGACAACATTGTCTGTAACAATCCTTCTTGGACAACCAAATCTAGACATGATATCTTCAAGGAATCTTATGATTACCTTGTGGGAGGCACTCCTTGTAGGGACAGCTTCTATCCATTTGGTAAAATAATCAGTGGCAGTCAAAATCCACCTGTGTTGGCCACTTGAGGCTAGTTGGATCTCTCCAATGAAGTCAAGACCCCACTACTGAAAAGGTCCAGAAACCATTACAGGTTTCAAAGGCAAAGATTTGAGATGCTTCTTTCCAACAAACTTTTGACACTTGACACAAGCTCTAATATTTGCACAAACATCAGTAAAAAGGTTTGGAAAGAAATACCCATCTCTGAGGATATTATAAGTTGTGGTCCTCTAAAAATGGTGCCCCCCACATGAGTTGTCATGAAAATCAGTCATATCCCTTTGGGCCTTTTGTGGATCCAGACATCTCAGTAGGACTCCCAGAGGATCCTTCCAGCACAAAACTTGATCAATGTGACAATATTCGATTGCTTTGAGTTTCAAATCTCTTACCTTATTTTTTTCCAAACCATCAGGAGGCCTCAACTTTTGCAGGAAATATATAATGTCTTTATACCAGGTGCATTCTGCTAAGTTGAGGTTGACTTGAGAGCCTTTATCAGCGATCTCAATTTGTTGATTTTTGAGTGTGTGTTCATGAAATTAACCCGCAATGCCTTGCAATTTGATTCAGCCAGTAACCTGGCTAAACCTTGGCCTTTCACCAATTTGGTGGGTTTTATTTCCAGGTCAAACTCCAAAATATTGGCAATCCATTTTCTTCTCTTCCCATCTATATTAGGCTGGATCAATATCTCATTTACTAAGGCTGAGGGAACATATGAAATAATCTTTGAATGTAGAACTTATACTATGAAATCCTTGAGGGCTTTTACCAAAGCATAAGCCTACTTTTCCATGATATCATATCTTATTTTTGCATCCCTCAACGCTCTGTTGAAAAAGGAAATAGGATGCTCTAACCCCTATGTATTTTTCTTTAGAAAAAAAACAGCCAGTTTAGCCAATGAGGCAAAAGAGAACATCAGAAACTCCTTAGAATAGTTAGGGATGATGAGCACATGTACTTCAGTCAAAGCATTTTTTATTTGGTCAAAATAATCTCGAGATTCAGAATTCCATTTCACCTCGCTTCCTTTTCTAAGCATGGTTGTAATGTGTTTAACAAACTCAACAAAGTTAGAAATGAACCTTCTCAGAAAGTTGAATTTACCCAAGAAATATTGAACCTCTTTTTTAGACCTAGGAAAATATAAGATTTGGATGGCCTCTACTCTTCTTGGATAAATTCTCACCCCTTCAGCTGACACAATATGCCCCAACAATTTTCCCTCTTTCATAAAAAATAAACATTTCTTAGGATAGAGGGAGAGACCAAACCTTCTGCACTTCAAGAAAATTTTCTTTAGGTGATGACAATGTTCTTTATCAGACCTTGAGAATACTATAATGTCATCTAGATAGATGACTACAAATTTTTCCTTTTCCCCAATGAAGGAAATTTCCATGGCTCGTTGGAAGGTTTCTCCTTCATTCATCAATCCAAAGGGAATTTTAGCATACATGAATGTGCCCCAAGGAGTATTGAAAGTTGTCTTCTCTCTATCTTCAGGTAAGACAAAGATCTAGTTGTAGCCAGAGAAGCCATCAATCATAGACATCCTGGATGAACCAATCACTCTCTGTAAAATGTGCTCCATCTTTGGAAAGGGGTAGTTGTCCTTTTTGGAGCTCCTATTCAAATTCCTAAAGTCTACACATAATTTGATTTCTCCATTCGTCTTCCTCACAGGCACCAAATTAGCCACCCATTCTGAAAATCTCAAGGGGATGATGATCTGTGCATCTAGTAGCTTTTTCACTTCTTTTTCCATAATAGACAACAACATGGGATTTATCTGTCTAAGTTTCTGCCTAAAAGGTTTGGCATCTTCTTTCAAAGGGATTTTGTGTTCAATTATGTTGGTGTCATAGGTTCTCAAATATTCATATTTCTAGGCAAACACATCATCAAACTCCTTCAGAAGCTTGACATATTCATCCCTTTGCTCCTTTGACAAACTACTAGACAATTTGACATATTTTGGGTATTCCTCTATTCCCAAATTGCATTCAGTCACATCAGCATTTTCAGTCAAACCTTTAACCTCTACAACAACATCATTTATGTCAAACAATCTCTCCAGAGGGACTAGTCCCTTTGGAATATGGTTACTAGGAAACTGAACAATATGATGGTCGGCAATTTTATTAAGAAAAACATTAGCATGAAGGCCTTCTTCAGAATCCTGATCTAGATCAATATGAAAATCAGAAAATTCATCCATAGTCTCAAGAGACTTTTTTATCTCAATATCATCCTCAAAAACCTTTGTATGTTTGACATTCTCAATATTAGAGGGCATGTATTTTACATCCACATCATACTTGAGGTTAGGGGGAAAAGGAACTCTGAACTTACTTGTTGAAACAACCAAGGAATATGCCATAGTGTTCTCCTCTCTTGGAACAAAATAGATATTAAAAGACAAGAAGAAATTATCAAAAAGATCCCAGAATTCATTTTTGTAGGCCCTTAACCTAGGGTGATTAGACTTATACATATTTCTAACCTGATGTACAATTAACTTAGCATCTCCAAATACTGCTAGCTCCTCAATATTCATGTCTTTGTAAGATCTCAAACCCAAAACAAGATCCTCGTATTCTGCCACATTGTTTCTTCTTTCAAATTCAAGATTATAAGATAGAGATATGGTCTCTCGGGTCGGGGAAATGAAAACTACCCCAGCCCCAACACTTTCTTTGGAAAAGTCTCCATCAAAAAAAAAAAATCAAAAAAACGATATTGGAAGGATGGTCTTCACAAGAGGTGATTGAATGCTTTCTGATTTCAATAGGTTCTTGAGGTCCATCAGTGAGTTGTAACATACTAGGTCCTAGATCAGTGTCTACTTCAAAAATGGGGTGGTTGGTCGGATTTGCTTCACCGTTGATAATGTAAGCAAGCTAAGCTTCCCTGTAAATCCTTCTATTCTCTCCCCCAAACACAGGAATAATGGCATATGAAATATCCATATGCAATGTTCCCCCCATTCTTTTAATCCAAGATCTAGACAAGAGCATCCCAAACTTAGGAGGGACATTAGCCACCACAATATCCATGACCACACTTTTCATTGGCAACTGGAACAAGGAAATAGCCAATTTTTTGATAACCCCAAGGCACTTCACCTTCCTAGAATCAAACGAATATAGGTCTTGGTTATTTTTTGTAACCTCCAACACAAGTTCCTCCATGAAAATATTAGGCATGAGATTATGACATGCCCATGAATCCATCAAGCAGTTGTGAAACACCTTATCGTGGATGTTTAATGAGGTATAGGAAGGAGGGGAGGAGTCATCTCTATCCTCAACCAAAGGTCCCAGTATGACAATAATATTTTCATCTTGGAGGTTGACTGAATCCATGGAATAAGATGAAGGCTCAGGCTGCAACACTTTGGAGAGGTATCTTTTGAAATCCTCAATTTTAACTAGCTCCAAGAAAGGTACAGGAATTTTAATCTTTTGAATATCATTCTCAAATATAAAAGAAGAGGGAGGCTTCAGAATCTCCTTTACTTATGGGATAGGGTTATTAACCACTGCCTGGGGGTTTTGTGCCTCTTTTTCTTTGTTTCTAGTTGCCACCTCTTTAGCATGATTCTCTGCTCTAGTAGGCTGATCAGGAATATCAGGCTTTCCTTATTTCTTCTTGGACCTGAGGTTGTATCTATTTAGACCACCACTTTTCCTTTCTCCTTTGCTCATCTCATTAAATTGAATTTCCATGAGAGACTCTTCATATGCAAATTGAGTTAAATGAGGTGATGAAGAGGTGTCACCAAGAAAATGGATTTCAAGATCAATATCTTCTTCTTCTCCTTCTTCATCAGTAACCAGGTTATTTTGGAGAGGGGATTGGACTTTTTTTATCGTCCCTATCCCTATTTCTTCGAATCTTTGGATGATCTGAGGGGAATTATTGGGTCTTCTGAAATTACCCCTATTATCATCATTTTGGGGGTTCATATAGCTCTGATTTCCTTCAAATTTAAATTTCTCTATTTCTGCAGAAAGTGATTTTACCATTTTTTCAACTCATCCAATTGAGGGGAGGCAATAGAGGAACCAGAGGTTGAAGCTTTATACATACCTCCTCTTCTGTCTCTATCATCCTTACTCCTAAGTTTGTCAACTTCCAATATATTGGATTCTACTTCAAGGGTTGTATCTTGCATATGGGTCGAGGAGGTAGCTCTTCTTTCTCTCAACAGGAGGAAAAAATTAGGGTCAAAAGAACTAGCATAAGTAATATTGGCAGAGGTTTTTGTAGGGTTAATTTCAATTGGAATATTTTTGTACATCTTATTAAATCTCTTTGAGAAGTCTGAAACAGATTCCCCCTCTTCTCTCTTAATTTCTCCAAATTATGTAATATAATAAAGGAAATCTTTTTTATCCCCCTAATGTCTTAAGAATGAATCATCCAGAGCTTCAATCCCATTAATAGATCTAGGAGGCAAGTCCCTAAACCAATTCCTAGCATCACCATCAAGGCTCTGTATAAAAAATCTCATCCACACATCTTCATTTCCGATGAGTTGAATCTCTGTAAATCTATAAAAAGCTAAAAGGTGTTCTTCTGCAGTTATGTCTCCCTCCCTTATGAACCAGGGAATGTACTTAAGGTAGTCTCCGGATGGGAGAGCATTCATAGGCTAAGGTAAAACAAGAGGGGCATATTGAGCAGCCAATATGTCATCCATCCTATTTCTAGGAGGATTAGCACCTACCATTGGGATGTGAATTGTAGGAGAACCAGGGGGAGATGGAGTTCAGATAGGTGAGACTGGAGTTGTGTTTCTAACGGAGAATGTTTGGTGGATGTTGGTTTTTCGAGTGGAGGTCAAATGGACAAAACTCAGTATGACAATGATTTTAACACAAAAATGGACAAGAAATGCACATGGAAGTGAGGTCCTCATTAACTTCAATCAGTGATTTGAGTTTAAGGGTGAGTAGAAGGAAGACTTGGTGAGAGAGGTGGACAAGTCTGTCATGGGAATTCATCTTTCAAGCATCTTGGTGAAGAAAAAATCAGGCTCAAGAGCACTCTTGAACTCAAGTTTCAGACACTAAAATATGTCACAGCAGCACAATAATCAAACCTACATTACCATGCAACTACAACCACTCGATTGGATCCTCCATGCCCGAGACTTTCAGCGTAAAGGGAAATAAGATAACAAAGAAGCTGACTAAAATTGGTCATAGCAATACTGTAATCAAACCTACATTACAATAGAACCACAACCCTCGACTGGATCCTCCATGCCTGAGCATTTTAGCACAGTTTGAACAAAGAGATGAAAGAAGTTGACTTCTATTAATGTGAAAGTATCAAGTTTGATACATAACTAGAGAACAATTATGGCATCAAAAGTTACACAGTAGGGATCTCTGCTCAACCAATTGACGACCTTAACAAAATCTTGAACTAATCTATTTATACTCAGATAATTCCACAACTACTAGGGGCATGATCTGGCCATTGCATTCAAAGCCTTTCATCTGCGCCTTCTTCTGTCAAACTATGCATGTATCTTCCTATCAGATTCAAACTCATCTCAGCATGGGTATGCAGGAAAAACTGTCCATAAGGGTATCTCGGGTTTACAGCTCTGTCTCCACGGCCAAATCCTCCACGCCTTCTATTTATGGAATGAGTCGAGGTTTCAACCACCACTCCTTTTTCATTAACTTATTTTTCTCGAGATCACAACGAGGCTTAATGTCTAGGGGGCGGCCATGCACTGCTCTTGGATCGGACATCTTATAAGCACATGATTGTGGGGTTTTCGAAAGGCGGTTTGTATCTAGACCGCTTTTGGGCCCGCAATTCACAACCAACCACCACGTATCTCTTATGCTATACCACGGTTTTGATTGCAGGACCGCTCAAGAATTTTATCTTTTGAGCATATTACGTCCCCACAATGGAGAGTGTGTCATCTATCTGGTCGCATTCTGCGATCTAGGAAACCTTACCAATTTAGCGCCATCTCTAAAGTTTATCTGCCTGCCAACTTTAGGAACATTCTAACCACGCTTGGAGTTGGCGCTAATTTTGGCGCTGAACAAGAACACTTCTTGGAGGATAATCTGACGTGGTGTCCTTACGTCACTATGATGATGTGTCATGAAAAGAGAGGTGGAACATATCACTTGGAAACAAGCCGATGATATTCCCAAAGGCACCTGGACTGAGTGCGACGTGTCATCGCCAGATGGATTCCAGGTGTCATGACTGATAAGAGTGCCACATATCTGAACTGATGACTGCCACATACTTTGGCACTTTAGAACTTGGGGGCGGTATGCATGTAGAGCTAGATATATGAAGTGAACGACGATAGTCGATCTGAGGAGGACACGCGACAAAGATTAACTTAGGGAGAAAACATTGTCAATGAAAACGAGATCAAGGAAGTTGAAACTCTCGAATACCGAAGTCCCGAAGCAAACTACCACCGTTAGATTTGGATGGACACATGGTAGCAATCTGAGGACTTCGAGAGAAAACGCTCCAGATGAAAGTGAGAGGGGAGGAGATAAAACTCCTGAAGTTCGGATTCTCGAAGTAAATATTGATCATCCAATGGAGAAGGATGTGTGGCGCTTAATCTGCAACTCTAGGGCTTCTTCCTAGCCACTAATCCTCGTGCAACTTTGACATGATGAATGCACATGATTCGTTGATCTGATCGTGATATATGATCTGGGAAAGCCCCACTTTTGTTTCCACGCACCACTCTTGGATGGACCCTGCTTCCTGCTGCGAAGATCAACAACTCACAATTAGTTCGGGAGTTCAAGCTTCGGGCCTCCTCGATGCACAACTCTTACAATCATATAAAGTGTCGAATTCCTGAAGTGAGAGATCTGGTGATGCACAACCTCTTGATTTAGATGGTCGAGATTTACTTCGAGAGTTCAGGCTTCGGCTCTTCAAGACTTTTCAACGCACAACTCTTACAATCCTCTGAAGTAAATCTTCTGAAGTGTGAGATCCGTTGATGCGTGTCCTCAGCCTTCAATGGATCAGATTTACTTCGAGACTTTGGCTCCTCTGTGTAGTCGTTAACCCTTGCGCTACATTGAAATCATGATCACCCGAGAGCCATTGATCTGAATTATTCATGGGATCTCCGCTGTTGAAAATCGAACCTGAATGCTTGCTTGTGTTTCAAGCCCGAAATGGACCATTCTAAATGACGTTCCTCTTTCTGCTTATGGTTGTTAACAGTACAAGCAAAGGACGTGGACGACCTGATGTGAGCTCAATCAATAGAAAATAGGATAACAGTAAATTTGGACCCAAAATCATGATATACGTTCATCCTTTAAAGAAAACAGAAAAACCTTGAGCCAAGAATCTCCTAAGAAAGATACTAAGGAAAACCAGATCATTGATCGGAAAGGGAAATTGACTTTATCAACCAGAAGGGAAAAATCCTAGGAATGATATGCGAAAAAATGGAGACAGAGAAGAGGTGCAAACTTAAGTATTAGCAACAAACACACAAGACCCTTGACAACCGCATGTGATAACAAGTTTCATGATTGAAAATAGAGTGTGACCAGGAATTAATGCTATGCCACTTGAAACAAAGATGAAACAAAATACCACCACCCATAAAATAAATAGAGGAATGAACCACCCAAAAATTCTAGTTTGATGATGAGCCAACAACAATAGAGGGTTCAAAGTTCTAATGGATGCTAGTATTTTAAAGGTAGGGCGATGGTCTAAGCTCTTTCCTAGTTCTAGAAACCCTTTCCCCCATAGCCCATCCCACCACTAGAAAGGCAAGAAATTGACCATACCACTCAGGGAACACCCTGGACTTACCAAAGGCCAAAGACTTAAGCAATCAACAGACATGATGATGCCTAAGAAGAATATATATATATATATATATATATATATATATATATATATATATATATATATATATATATATATATATATATATATATCTATATATATATATATATATATATATATATATATATA
>JZKD02S0616746.1:126723-137157 GCA_000966675.3 Picea glauca
AATTGGAATCTTACTAGGACATGTGGTATGTAAATATGGAGTAAAGGTCGACATGGAAAAGATTAAAATTATTCTCGACTTAAAGCCACATGTGAACCAAAAACAAATCAAAATATTTTTGGGACACAATTGATACTATAGAAAGTTTATACGCCACTACTCGAACATCACATTTCCAATGGATGAGCTTCTACGAAAAGAAATTGAGTTTATATGGAGCCAAGATTGTCAGGAATCCTTTGAATTTATAAAGAAGAAATTGGTCAAAGCACTAATACTAAAATTTCTTGATTGATCGAGAAGGTTTCATGTACATGTCGATGCTTCCAATATTGTTTCTAGGTCAGTGTTAGCACAGCCTTACGACGACACATTCAATCATACAAATGCATACGCAAGTCAGAAATTAAACAAAGCAGAAAGAAACTATTCGACCACGGAACGAGAAGCCATATCAATGATATTTTCTTTACAAAAATTTTGTCACTACCTACTTGCCAATCTGTTCACATTTTTTACAAACCATCAAGCATTGAAATACTTAGTTAATAAACCGGTCCACCAAGGCAAGATTTTTTGTTGGTTACTTTTATTTCAGGAGCTCAAGTTTGGCGTATCATACGACCTAGAAAAAAGAACATCCAACCCAACCATCTCTCACTACTTGAAACAGGAGAAGACCCAACAAGCATTGATGACGACCTCTCAGATGCACATTTATTCAGAGTCAAAGTTGCTCCAAAGGAATTAGAAGATATAGAAAAATTATTAGAAGAAGGAAAGGATCTAGAATATCTCTCGACAAACAAAAAGAAAGTACTATCCTTAAAAGTTGCACCTTTCACAATCATAAATGGGTACCTCTACAAAATGGGAACTGGTGACGTTCTAAGGAGATGTGTTCCCAAACATGAAAGGTAATATGTCATTAATTAGGCTCACGCAGGACCATCTGGGGGCCACTTCCAAGCAACCATGATATCCATAAAGATACTGCAAGTAGGCATGTGGTGGCCAACACTACATAAATATTGTCAGGATCAAGTTAGAAAGTGTGATTGTTGTCAAAGGCTTGGAAGACGTCTATGGAAAAATGAAATTCCCCTCAGTTAAGTAAATCATAACTAAGCATTCGAAATTTGGTCCATTGAATAAAATGGGCCTTTTCCACAGAGGGAAAGAAGAACCGGTGCTAAGTACATTATCATTGTTGTATAATATGTGACTAAGTGGGTAGAAGTTGAGCCAGTCGAATCATGTACCAAAGAATTTGTTGCAAAGTTCATCTACAAGAATATAATCACAAGGTTCAACTTCCCTCTTACAATGATTAGTGACTAGGGCTCACACTTCATGAACGAAACAATTAAAATCCTCCTGGAGATATTTTTAATCGACCACAGACGAACAACTTCCTACCACCCACAAGAAAATGGGGCGGTCAAATATTTTAACAAAACTTTACACAAAGATTTGTTGCATCGACAAAGAGGACTAGGATGAAAATATCCATGTAGTACTTTGGGAATATATATCATCTTATAAACGATCGAAAAGTCAAACTCTGTTCAATATTGTCTATGGAAAGGAAGTTATTATTCCCTTGCACTTATAGTCCAACTCCAACAGGGTCACAGCTGTAGAAAAATTTGACAACAATAAAAGTGTGAAAGAACAACTGTATTAATTGAACAAGATGGAGGAAGGAATATTGATTGCAATGCATCATCAAGAGGTACAGAAGAAACAACAGAAAGCATGGCACAACCGACATATAAAGAAAAAGGATATAAAAAAAGGAGATTTTGTTTTGTTGTATGATAGTCGTATAAAAGGAAAACCAGGAAAAATAGAGACAACATGGCTTGGTCCCTATGTTGTTGAAGATATTTGACCGATCGGAGTAGTCCAAATCCAAACACTGTTGAGGCACCCATTCAAAAAATTAATGAAGGGTTAACGTCTAAAAAAGTATCACAATTAAAAGAAAAGAACTTAGTTGGAAAAATCTAGCAGGGAATTGCCAACGGGGATGCAAATCTAACATTAGGATCGAAGTCAGAAAAAATTTGAATAATCACTTGCTTACAAAAAATAAACCCTGCTTAGTTTTTAAAACATAATCTGGCTATAAACAAAATTCAAGTATAGGAAACTGTCAAAGAAAATTTAAGTATTAAAGATCCACCAAAGCATCAAAAAGAAAGAAATAAAGCATGACAATGGAGAGAGGAAGAAGTCCCTAGTCGACCGTGAGACAAAACAGGGGAAGATAGGAACGACATACCACCCTGTCACCTAACCTAAGGAAAATACTAATGAAAATGCAATCAAGTGATCGGGACAAATCAACATCAAGTGAGTGTGGATCAAGCGAGCATAGGATACGTCAAGATCGTACAAATCGAGTAAAGGTATATCAAATTGGACGAGAACAATACTCCCCAAGATTGTGAAAGGATTCCCAACAAACAAAGGTTTCCCCCTTACCAGCGGTGGATTAACGATCGAGGTATGAATGGAAAATGGAGGTTTCCCTCGAGGAGGAGCATGAAAAGGGGGTTTTCCCCCAGGAGGGGTAGGCCCACCATAGAATGATAGTCCTCTAGGAGGGAATGGTTCGTTAGATGGTGGTTTTCCTCTAGTCGGTTGTGTTTGGCTGGTAGGGGTCTGCATTCTTAGGTGAAAAGATGTCCCAGTAGGATCATGTGGAGTTGTAGAGTAAATGTTGGTAACAATGGGGGTAGGGATTGAAGTGCCTTGGAGATGAGTAGAGGTGATGAGTCCAGCATTAGGATGGACTTGTGCGGACATAATAGTAGGGTTAATGACATGATTGACTGGGTGATTCATGGTTTGACTGAATGATCCTATTTCACCAGGAAGGTCATGAGGATGAAAGGGTTGTCAAAAGGATTTGAAATGTTCATAGAGATCGCGTCCCGATGAAGTCCTCCATACAGAACAAGTAGGTGTGGGATTTGTATCTACTGCAGTGCTAGGATGAGAAGGAGTCTTATACTCATCACCAAAGGTTGGTTCTGTGGATCCCATATATGTTTCGGTAAAATTTATCTCCAGTAATCATGGGACCTCTTCGTCTATGATGTTCCCAAGGGAGTCTAAACGAAGAAAAATTGGTTCGAGAGGAGTTACCGACACAGATGTAGTGTGAGGAGTGGGATTTTCAACCATAAAAAAAGTGCCTTCTGAGTTATATAATGGAGGAGCAATAACACTTCCAATGTCAGATTGATTTTCTATCTCTCCACGGTAGTTTTCTTCGGGAGGGTTAGGAGGTAAGGGTTGATAACCTTCCGAAGGAAGCCCTTGCATCCTACATGATCAGTGAAGAAATTTATCGTCTATAGGCTCAATTTTGTAGAATAACATAACACACTAAAAATCTAGGGCCAACTAACAAAAAGAAACAACATATGCTAATAAAATCTAGGAATCAACCAAGCAAACAAAACTTCTCTCAATGATCATACTAGTTGGTGATGAAATCCAACATCGCGTGATCAAGTCAAGAAGGGGCTAGGATATGGTGGAATATTTACAATGGAGACCTACTTAACGGACTTTCACCTTGGTGCAAGCTTCCACGCAGTAATTGTGGATTTACCCTCCAAGGAGCCTGAGTGAGTTTGACCAATGTCTGTTCCAAGTACAGTGAGACTTCCCTTCACCGTCACCTTGTGTAAGTACCTAAATATTGTGGCTACTAAGGTCACCAACTCACAGTCAGCCCCTGGGCGGGTACAGTCGACAGTCTAGTCCAAATGTAAGGGCAGGGTATCGAGCCCGAAATCAACTTGAAAGGCTTCCACTCAACATTGTGGGTATACCTTCAAGTGACCCCCATAATACAATCCGACTACTACAATCAGTCAAACCACTGAGGGATAATCTCTGTAGCTTTCCCAAGTGCGACCTCGTGCATAACCCCTGTGTGAGAGGGGGATCCCAGAAAACCGATACGACAATTGGATTTGACTCTTCCTAGCTCATGATGATAATGTTTGTTTTGAAAACTTTGGAGAGTTGTACTCACAGCCTAATCCAAAGTGCTAATCCTAGGCTAATGTTGGTGGAAGATCCTAAAATAAAAAATGTTCTAGATAATTTTTCATTAGCGTTCGTTTTACAGCTGTTCTTTACTCAAAGGGTGTATGAAAGTGAAACTGATGGAATGATGAGTCAATTCCCAAATCATGCATAAAAGATGATAAGAAATCGTTTCTTTTCAATGAATGCCTATTTAAGGGAAAGAGGAAGAGTTGTTTTCACTATCAAACACTAATATGGAACGTCCTCAATCAATTTGTTCTCAATCAAATCCAATGTAATGCTAAAACGTTTCAGAAATGCCTTCTAATATGAAAACCAATCACTAAGATGTATCTTTGTTGTTTGTATGTGAATGATGATTAATTCAATGCAAAACTTCTCCTGCCAACTAACCTTTGAGATCAAGGAGATTCGGACAAGCATAAGTATATTTCGCACAAACAACTCACCCTCTTGCTATGATTGAAACAAGAAGAAAAAAGAAAAGAAAAGATAACAAAGAAAATCAAAAATTTCACACAAAAGAAAGATGCTAAGAAAAATGACCTCAAAGAACCAAATGAGATGATTCAGGGATTTCTGATGTCCTTCACCACAGTTTTTTACTCAGTCAGATAAGAGAGGAGAAAGCAATGGATTGATTCCAAGTTCTCAACAGAAGAAAAACTCAAAATAAGGAAGAAGGTCAAAATATCTGAACAGCAAAGTGTTTATTTCTCAGAAAGCAGAGTGTCAAGGGTCAATAGGAATATGTACTGAAGCACAATGAAGTTGAGCAAGGGTAAAAACAGAGATTGGATTTCAGAAAACACAACCCTATAAGTGTTTTTGCAGAAAAAAGGGTAGTGCTCTAGTGTAAGGGGCACCAGAGTGTTATAACACTTTGTTCAAAGCCAATAGGGAGCATTGGCACCCTGATAACATAGGCAGGGGAGCACTGGTGTCTTAAAACCTAGAAAATTGTCGGAAAAAAAAAAACTCAGTCAAACTTTGTCAATCACAATGGATGTGATGGAATAAGGATCCAATCAACATATTCAATCAGACATACGGAGTGAAAAAGGTATAAAAAGAATGAATGGTAAGACAAGGTCTATGAGGAAAACCAAAACTAAAAGTTTTGATTAGTCCCCAGTGGATTCGCCAATTTCTGTTGTAGGAAAATCTCCCTGTGGACAGGTATATCTCCTCTGGAGAGCTAGACCCTTAACTCTAAGACAGAAAGTGTATAACATGGACACTGACTTCCTTTTAGATCTAATCAAGTTGATGAACAAAAGAGAAGGAGGAAGGTATGTACCTTATGAACGTTGTTTGTCCCTGCAAGGTCCAGGATGAGCTTTGATCTTGAGCTCCTTGGCAGGTCCTGGAAGACAAACAAAAGTACAAAATACTTCCTACTCTACTGAGATTAGCTAAAACATAGATCCATCTATTGCAAACAAACTTATATGGAACAAGTACAAGTTTGAAAGAAACAGGCCAAGCATTGATTGTATTAAAGAGAACAACAACGAAGAATACTTACAGCCAGAGATGTGAGTGCAACAACCTCATCAATCCCTCCTTGTCCAAACCCTTGCTTAAACAGTCCACACATGGAGTGTTGATTTTCCAAATGACATCTTCCTCATGAGATCATAAGTTAGATGCTTCACAATACTTTCCCCTCACTTCTCATGAGATCATAAGTTTGGTATCTCTAAACTCCTCTCTATCCCCCTCCTCCATGGGAATCCCTCATTATATAGGATTTGGAGGTTTAACCACCATGGAGAGGATCTCTCATCAGATCCACTAAGAAAGGGATCTCTAAAATATTTAGGGAGAAAATATCTCTTAAGGATTTTGGGGAGGAAATATCTCTCAAGGATTTTAAGGAGGAAATATTTCAACCATCCATCAGATCCTCCACCTTCCCTAAAAAATAGGAAACCAAATGTGAGGTGGATTCTCACACTTAATTACTTTCTTTTTCATGAATATTAATAATAATTCATGTGCACTTTATTCTCACACTTAGTCAATTTATTTTCCATGAATATTAATAATAATTCATGTGTACTTGGTATTTTGGCCTTCATGTAATATATCCCTCCTCCACATTGACTAGGGATTATTCCATAGGTTATTCCATCATGTCAAGGTGTATGAGACACTTATATGACACTTTACGACACTTAGGGCGAGGTACCTAGGTGTCAAAATTTCGTGTGTAAAAATAAGTCACCAAGAACATCGAATAAGTCCCACCAAACTGGACAATTTAAGAACAATAGCATATCGAACCATGTATCGACCACGCATTAATAGATAAGATCTAGTCAGTTGAACTCAAGAAAATATAGACCAAGGAAACATCGACACCCGTAAAGAAATTGCATTTACTTCGTGTCAAGGAAGGACTGATGAGAATAAAGAAAAAATTAATGATTGACACAATGGGGATGACCATTGCAAAGATTCTAATGAAACCATTAGTCACATCAACACGTATGAAAACCAATCGCAAGACATCTCATTTAATGCTCGAAGAGACCCAAATGAATATGATCCAATCACCAATCTAGATATACAATCATTCGACCTAGTCGTATCCCCAACAGTTATGATGGAAGATCATGAAGTACGAGAAAAGTTGGATGCATTTAATCGGAATATCTAGGTATCATCTATAAACCTTGAAGAAGATTAAGACTTCGTTTCAATGTTATTTTCACCCCCACAGCTAAGCACAGAGCCGAGAATAATTGCATATTTAAATGACCTGTCGAATATCACTAATCTAGTTTCTGAAATGCCAAGGATGAGAGGCCAGGTCAACAACACATTGGAGGGAGCAAGACCAAGAAAATTATTTAATCTCATGACTGTAACACTACTACAAATTCAGATGTAGAATATCCGACAGATGAGGTTAGAAGAAGCGGACTGGAGCAAACATTGGAAAAATTTTATAGAATGGGAAATGGAGAATGGCAACTGGAAGCCTGAAAAATAATTCTTGGAGAAAGAAAGGATTATACATATACTAGGAGCTCCACAAATTGTCGACATGGAACAATGGAAGGAAGAAGAAGCGAACTTAATTGTGAATCTTTATCACCAAGGATACCTGTAGATTGATACACCCATAGAAATAACGGGGGGGCTCATTCACTGTATTACTGGCTTCCCGAAGACAGGGACTAAGGTACCAAAGTCACCAAGCAGTAGAGACTGGATGCATTTCTTGATAATATTGGCAACGACCAAGAACTCTAACGGGCTTCTCATTAAAAAAAATCATCGAATTGAAGGAATGTTGCATTGTAGTAATCATGTCTCTATGCTTCACACCAACAAGTTGTGCATCAGATGTGAAAATGACGATGGTCGAATCAATAGGCCAAGTCTATAAGACTTTTGAAAGATTAAATTGGTTGGAGCACCTAGTTGAAATAATCCAAACTAATTGTAAACAGTTCCAAGAATCCAGTAAGGCCATAAAATTCTCATCCCTGCTAATTTGGCTAGAAATGGAGAAATTTGTCCTTTTGGGGAAACAATATTTATCGTAAAGAAAGTACTAGCAATTGAGAAGTATAGAATATTCTCATCCAACCAAACAAACACTTTTAGTTTGTTTTCTTCCCAATAAATGTTCTCATTATGGTTCGGAAGCCTGAAAAAGAACTCCCATAAATGGCAGGTCAAGCAAGTAGTTCATCGAGCCTTACCAAAACCTTCTCACATTCAGGTTGAGATAAACTATATGAATCTTTTGTGTGGATTTGATTCATCCTCAGAGCCAAAAGAGTTGCATTATCATCTGACGGTGGAATAAATATTTGAGGAGCTTGAAAGATAGATAAATCAGGAGATAGAAATCCCCCCCCCGAAGAACAACAATCTGGGGTACCTATAATAGTTCCACTAACTGACGGGGAGCGGGAAGAATAAATGGAAGAAGAGTTTTATACAATTACATTTTTGAAAGACCTGCAAGCTGTAGCATTCAACCCTGCAAAACCATCTCCAGGGAAAAGAAAGCAAACGACCAAAAAGGATAAAGGGAAAAATGTTTTTGAGGAAGAAGAGCTAGTAATCAAAACAGAAGAAATATGGAGGGAAACCTTTCAATCAAATGAAGGCATCAACTTCAATGCCTAGAAATCCAAGAAAAATTGTCGAGCATTATGACCAAGATTGACAAAAAATTAAAACAAACTGAACAAGATACTAACACTATGAAAAAAATATACAGTTCATCAATATGACCAGGGATGAAAGAGGTCATGAAAAAATCCAAGGAATAAAAGAAGCAAGTAAAGAAAATAAGGAGCACAAGCCGGAAAATTGAGACAAGAGGAACAAAGAGACAAAAGAATATGGAAGCCAAGAATACCATCATCAAGTCGACACAAGTTAAATTCAACATGAAGGAATGGGAGATAAGGCCAAGAACAACACCAGGAAAGAAAACAGTTGTCAACACAGCCATAAACCTACCTAGAGAATCACCCCTATCCCAACCAGTTGTTGTAATCGAAGAAAAACCAACAAAGAAAAATAAAAGGAAACTTATAATCGATGAGTCGTCAAAAGAAACAACATTTAACCAACCAATAGAATCAAATGTCGAAGTAATTGAGATAGCACCAACAGAGAAGCAGGAGTTGGCTGACGAGATACCAATTGATTCGACTCACCCCACTGAGTCGACACAACATAAGCAATCATTCGTCAAAGTACCAAATCAATCAAGCCACATAGTCGAGTTGATGAAACAACATGATTCCATCATTCAGGTACAAGATCAAGGGGTTTAGACATCAATGGTGATGGAGCAGTAGACCATCAAAAAATAATCAAACTTGGAGGTACAGGAAAGTCATCAAGTCAGTACTAGGAATCCTAGCAATAATAAGGAGTCGGGGACAATTAGTGAAGCACCAAGCATGCTAACAGAAAGTATAGAGAATCAGCAGACTGAGGTGAACTCTCCTAAGATTCACTCTATCAACCCTGACCAGGAAGAAGAGAAATATAAAATTACCTAGTAGAACACACAGCTGCTACGAAGCAATCCTTTAGTAGAACATCAGAGAATTCCTTCTACATAGCACACAATAACACCCCAGGATAAAAAGGGGCATTCATCAAAGTCCTCACACAAAAGAAAGAGAAATAAGTCGTCAATGATCAAATTCAAAATGACTTGATCAACCATCCCATCAGGTTCCACTGTCAATGCCACAATCGACCCGACCAACATCTCCGATCAATACATCTTTGACTTAATCGAAGTCATTTCAAGAGAATCGGCAAGAAGGTGGAAAAAGGTCATTAAAGAAGGGAGACACGTAGAAAAATTAAAAGAAGATCAAAGGAACGGGTTACAGGAACGAAAAGAAGAAGTTAGGTAACACTAGGGGACAGAGAAGATTCCATACGTACAAAACGCTTTAGAAGGTTTAAAGAACTGATTGAAAGGTTGATCAAAATTAGTACAAAACATCGGCAGTAGACAACAAGACTTCAAAAAGAAAAAGAGGAGGCAAAATAAAAAATTATTTTGAAATCTAAGGAGATTCAAAAGACCCACGAACAGATAGCCACAGCTCTGGTGGTGAAACATAATAATCTTAAAGGATTCAAATAAAAAATGGATAAAATTACTAAACAAGTTGTACTACTACATTTTGTGGTAAGCGTTCGACCAACTCACTTTGCATATGCCTTTAGCAAATACATGATAGAAAATTTTGCAGTGGAAATTATAGAACGGACACAAAATTTGACCATCGACAAAAAAATCAAAGAATCTCTGATTGTGCAACTAACAAAGGAAAATGTAGTAGATCTATAACTTTCACAACAAGAGCACGAATGGAAAATGGAGGGGCACAAGGAAAGGTCATGCAAGAAGGAAAGGATAGCTCTTTGTCATGAGTAAGACAAGGTCATCTTACTCAGCTCAAAGATAATATGTAGGATACATAGCAGCAGTTCAACCCAAAGTCAGCCTCAGTTCAAGCAGCTGAGATAACATAAAAAAGTCGACATGCTCTCCCAAATGAAACTACTACAACTAGAAGCACGAAAAGAGATCAATGCATGGTGCGACTTTGCACAACAAATGAATAATTCAACCCCCAATATCATGCAGACCACCTCCATATTCAGCACAAAAACTGAAAAGGACAATGCATTCGACTCAACCAGCAATGAAATTCTAGGTGCAACATATGAGTCAGAAGAAACACCTTAAGTCGATCAAGCACATGACATTTTTGTCTCTTCCTACTTAAACTTTTTATCCTCCCCATTTTCTAGTTCTCAATATTGTAATCAAATTTTGTAAAGATAATTTTGTAT
>JZKD02S0616746.1:139437-172622 GCA_000966675.3 Picea glauca
TGATTTTAACCAAGTTTATTATTCTATTGTAGTCTACAATGTTGTAAAAGGATACGTTGTCAATTAAGTATATGGATGATTTACATTATTACAATAAAGATAGGTATAATCAACTGGTATATTTGTTTAAATAATACTAGATATTATGTAATGATTATATCCAAACATATTAATTAAAAGATACAAATCAATTTATTATAAAAGAATATTTGATTTTATAATGATTAATTACAAGAAATTGTATTTGCATTGATCCAGGTGAATATCGGTGGCCACCCGCATATTTCAACTGGCTCAAAACAGTCTTCTGGAAGTTTACTATTTTTAGCAATTTTTCGGTTCCTAAACTTCCGAGGCCATTTTGAGGGCCTAAATGAAGGTTTTCGGGATCGAATACCTCAATGATCACTAAAATATATAATTTATCCCCCAAAATGAATCTCCTCAATGATACCTTTCGAACGAGCTATTGTGCGCCCAAAACAAAGATCTTATGCCAAATTTACGCCCCCGGGAAGTTGATACTCCAAACTACCCAAAACGGGGTCCACAAAAATGTTGGCTTTTCATATTCTGGGGTTAGGGTTTTAGAATTTCTTTATGTTAAAAAGGCATTTGGAGCCTCATTGTAACAATCATCTTCTTTTGAATGTGACTATCTGTCACATCTCTTCTCAGAGATAATTTGTCACCATTCTAGCGAGTCCTTGGTCTTTCACTCTATATTTCTAAATTTTTGTACATTTAGCTCATTAATAGAAATTGTGTATTATTGTATCTCTGTGTTTATGGTTACATCTCTGATAAATACATTTTATATTATTGGATATCTGATATATCTCTGTACATTTCTTTATTATATCTCTGCTCTCATTTCGTGCCGAAAATAATTTGGATCAGCAATATCAGAGCAGGCTACTCTTGATTGTTTTTTTCAGTGCATGTCTATCACACACCCACTACGGCATAATAAATTTTTTTCTTTTCCTCAAGGGAAAGAATCCCCGAAATCCTACGGGGGCCTAGCGCAGGCTAGTTCTTCCCTATTCACCTCCCTGTGATCCTGGGTTAGGACCACAGGCCAAACAAACCAGGCGCCTTTTCGTGTTTCGCGACTCAGCGATATAGTGAGTCCAATATTAAAGGTAGAATGGTGATGTTCACCTCCATGTGATCGTGGGTCACGACCACAGGCTGAACAAGTATGGCGTCCTTTCACTCTTTTTGGCTTAGCACTATCAGAGTGTCAAGTCTTTTGACTCTCCAAACCCCGACACAGCGAAGTGTCGAACCCCGAAAGGGATAGCGAGTACAAGATTCATGTTTGGGTCTTGTCCTCATGACCACATTCCGTGACCCCGCGCTTAAATCGACAAGGACCTTACCGTCCCTTCACGATGCATGACTTCTTCCTTTCCCATTCAAATCCCCGAACTTGACGAAGTCTCCTAAGTTTCCCATTAAAGGAGATCAACGGCTGTAAGCCTCCCCTGATCCGACTATTTGAATCCTTTCGGGATTTTGATGCTCGGGGGTTCGAGAAGCAATGATCCCAAAAACTCATGTCATGCAAATCTCTGAATTCTATTATGCGGATCCGTGTAGGAGATCAACATCCCTTGATAGTGTGGATCCAACGGTCCATAGGATTTTAGAACTTTCCCTGAGCTCTGACCGCTCACCACGCGTCTCCCTTGATGGACGGTCTAGATTCCTTCGGGACTTCTCTTTGACACTTTTCGCTAATCGCAACCTCCCAATTTGAAGAGTCGAGCTCTCGTGCTCTTCTTCTTCGAAATATCGAGACGTGAAATTCAGCAATAGTTGAATTCCTTTTTGCACTACTTGCAACTCACCACTTCGCAAGTTGTAGCATCAAATCTTGGCACCTCTCCTTCACGAACCCCCGAGAAGCGATATTTATTATCCTTATCGCGTTCTCGCTACTCGGGACTTCGCAAGTCCAAGGGTTGAGATCTTAGGATCTTAACCCACGAATCCCCGAGACACGAGAAGTCAACGAAACATTGACTCCCTTCTCCAGGTGACTCGTATCCACCCGTCAATCATGCGGGCCCCACTAGGAAATTTTGCCACATGTTCTCTTGTGCTCGGCTCTCGTCACTTCGCTACTCGGGAAGTCATAAATGACTCCTTTCAACCTTTGAACTCACGAACCCCTGATACGCGATGTATCAGGATGCCAAATCCCACGGCTGTCCTTCCTCTTTGATCAATGGCCCAGATCATATCGCGATCTCGTGACTCAGGACTTCATGACTCCAAGAGTCAGGTCTTCCACCTCCAAACTCGTGAGTCCCCAATACATGAAATGGTCAAATCTCTGCCACCTGTCCTCTTTGATTACCGGCCCAGATCACATCGTGATCTCGCGACTACGAACTTTTTGACTCCAAGAGTCGGGTCTCCCACCTTCAAACTTACAAATCCACGATATGCGAAATGAACAGATATCCGCCACCTGTCCTCCAACATGGACGGTCCCGATGTCTTCGGGACTTTTGGGACATAGTCGAGTTCACTCTCCCACCTAGGTAAAGGTTAATATCGACGGCTTATAAAGCTCCAATGGGTCTCTAGAATCTACGGTCCAGGATCCCATCACGATCTCGCGACTCGGGACTTCGTGACTCCAAGAGCTTGGTCTTCCAACTCCAAACCCACGAATCCCCAATACACAAAATGGTCACATCTCGCTATCTCTTCTGAGCTTGAATCACGAAGTTCAAACTCTCAGAGCTTCAGGCTCCCATGACCCCAAGACCTTACAAAGCTACTATTTCTTACATAAGGGTTCCAGACCCGGATTGCATGAACCCTCAAACAGTTCTCAAGAAATTATCCCTGATCTTAATCGAATCTCCGGTAAGGTTCAGCACGGTTACAAGGTTTATGGGGTAATTCTCAGAAAAGAGTACTCTCAAGGGGCCTTCCCAGAATATTACGAGAAACTAAGCGAATAAGACGATTCTCGGTGGAGCGAACTCATGTCCCAGACTTAAACATTTGTCCAGAAAACAACTATGGCATGTAAGCATACATAGGCATCCATTCTATCAAATCAACGTTAGGTAAACACTTCTATTCAAAACTATTTACAAGCACATAAAACTGAACATGCAATTATGGCATTAACTTCAAAATAACACTTATCAGAAATAACACCAGAGGTGACGCAACTGCTGAGAGGGGTGCTCATTTCCACCCAACCATAGGCTTAGCAACTCGCAATGGATTTACCACTAGCCACCCTCGAGCTGAGACCACGATGTTGCGAGACTGTGTCTCGGTTTTCCAGTGACCGAGAACAAGGGTTACTCTCC
The DNA here is from genome assembly GCA_000966675.3 of Picea glauca. Lineage (NCBI taxonomy): Eukaryota > Viridiplantae > Streptophyta > Pinopsida > Pinales > Pinaceae > Picea > Picea glauca. The sequence continues at coordinate 142,782 of JZKD02S0616746.1, forward strand.
CCCTTCTCTGCTATCACTCACTCTGCATATCTCCAGATTTCTTCCCCCTTCCCTCACGTCTTCCCCTTCTCGCTCCTTCCTCATGCATTTTCCTCTTGCGAGGTTATGTGTGGCACAATTTCCCTCGTGGTGGTCAGGCCCGAGGCTCCTACGGATGGACGGTTCACTTCCCCCATCCCTCATTAATTCCCGAGGAGCCATCTACCTACCAGCCTGCAAGTAAATTATTTCGGGCTAGCGAGCCGCTTTTGGTTCTCCAGGCCAGTGAAGTCCAAATACGGTATTGGTTTCGGTGGAAGTTAACGCCACCTTTCCAGGTGCCTTCCACCACCTTTCTTCAGCCATCATGGTCTCTTTTTCAGCATATCCCCTCTCAGTAGTCTTGAAATATATATATATCTATATATATATATATATATATATATATATAATCTTATTTACATTCATCGACCTTTTTCACAAGTTCCATTCACATCACACATTCACATTCTTGAGTTTGCCACAGTTCTTGGCCAGTATAGTTATTTTTATAAACTGGGGGAAACAGGGTGTTACAATTCCCTCGCCCTTAAAGGAATATTTTCCTTGATGTTCTTATCTATCAACATGTCATGCATGTACAAAAGTAAACAAAATCAGATATGCATGTCTCATGGCATCCTCCATTTCCCATGTAGCCTCATCTGGTCCAAAATGTCTCCACTACACCTTGACCTATGCAATGGTTTGGTTCCAGAGCGGGGTTTCCTTTCTGTCCAGTATGCACTAAGGTTCTAGTAGAAATTCTCCCTCTGGTTCCACCTAGATCACAGACTAGTCAATTATATGATTAGCATCATGTACATATTGTTTCAATAATGAAACATGGAAAACATTATGTGCTTTTACCGTGGGAGGAAGTGCTAGCCTATAAGCTACAGGTCCCACTCTATCTAGAACCTCAAAGGGTCCACAATACCGAGGTGCCAACTTGGCACAAGCTCCCATTTTCAGGGAACTCTTCCTGGGCCTAACTCTAAGATATACATGATCTCCTGCTTTGAACTCTCTTGGAGTTCTCTTTTTGTCGGCATAAATCTTTTGTCGGTTCTAAGCGACCTTCAGGTTTTGTTTTATCTGAGCCACTTGATGTTCCATTTCTTTCAACATGTCGGGTCCAAAAGAAATCTTGTTTACGGGATTACTCCAGCTGACTGGAGTGTTACACGGTCTACCATAGAGGGCTTCAAAGGGACTCATATTTAAGGATGCTTGGTAGCCGTTGTTGTAGGCTAATTCTACCAGTGGCAGGTAGTCTTCCCACTTCTTGGGTTGATGCATTACATGCATCCTTAACATATCTTCTAGTATTTGATTCACTCTTTCTGTTTGTCTGTCTGTTTGAGGGTGATAGGTGGTGCTAAACAACAACTTGGTCTCTAAACTAGCCATCGGTGATTTCCAAAAGTTGGAAGTAAATTTCGTCTCTCTGTCAGACACGATCTCTTTCGGCATACCATGCAGTCTGAATATCTCTTTCATGAATACCTAGACGATATCGATTTCCTTATAGGTCGACTTGATGGGGATGAAGTGAGAAGACTTACTCAATTTATCCACCACCACCATAATGGCGTCATTCTATTTGGTTGAGGTTGGCAATCCAGTGATGAAATCCATGGAGATGGTTTCCCATTTCCACTCTGGGATTGGTAAAGGTTGCAATAATCCTGTTGGGTGTCGATGTTCTGCTTTAACCTGTTGGCACTCTATGCATTTGGCTAGGTACTCGGCTATGTATTCCTTCAATCCAGGCCAATAAAATTGTTTCTTGGTGGCAGTGATCATTTTCTGCTATCCTGGATGACCAGTATAGGGTCTTTTCTGTAGTTCATCCATAATGAAACTCTTCAAGTCGTCACACACTGGAATATAAAATCTGTTTCTGTAAGTGAGTAGACCTCCTTCGGTCATCTAATAGCCTTCATATTTTACTCCGGCGGGTTCTTGTTGTAGGTACATGGTCACGGTCTGAACAAATGGATCTATCCTTTGTACATTTTTTACTCTTTCTTTGACATCTGTTTCGTAGGTTCTCACTGTTTCCAGGTGAATTGTATTCATACTTATGCTAAGGGCATCGGCCACCCTATTTTCCTTACCTTTAATGTGTTTGATCTCAAAATCAAACTCATTAAGGAGGGCCATCCACCTAGCTTGTCTAGCATTGAGCTTTAGTTGACCAAACAGGTATCTCAATCCACAGTGATCTGTCATAAGTACAAATTTTCTCCCCAGAAGGTAATGCCTCCACATTTTTAAGCCATGCACTATGGCAGTTATTTCTAGATCATGGGTCACATAGTTGACTTCATGCTCATTCAATTTTCAGGATTCATAGCAGATCACACTTCCTTCCTGCATAAGGACTCCTCCGAGCCCTTCCTTACAGGCATCTGTGCACACCCGAAAATCAGCTTCTGGATTGGCGATCTTCAGCATGGGCGCATGGGTCAGTAGATGTTTCAAGGTTTGAAATCTTTCTTCACATTTCTATGTCCTCAGGAATTTTTTCCATTTCTTCTGGAGGGCAGTGATTGGACAACCAATCTTGGAGAATCCTTTTTATAAATCTCCTATAATATCCTGCTAATCCCATAAAGGATCTGATGTCTGAAACATCCTTTGGGGTAGGCCATTCCATGATAGACCTGATTTTGTCAGGGTCTACCGCTACTCCTTCTTCAGAGAGAACATGGCCTAAGTAATGTATTTCTTTCTGGAAGAATTCACATTTGCTGAATTTAGCATAGAGTCGATGTTCTCTTAGCACTTGCAGTACAAGTCTAAGATGTTCTTCATGCTCTTTTCTGTTCTTGGAGTAAATTAATATATCATCAATAAAAACAAGTACAATTTTGTCCAGGAATTTGTTGAGTACATTGTTCATCAAGCACATAAAAGTGGCAGGGGCATTGGTCAACCCAAATGGCACCACCACAAATTCATAATGACCATACCTCATTCGGAAATCATTTTTATGGATGTCTTCACCCTTGATTCAGACTTGATGGTGTCCTGACCTCAAATCAATCTTTGAGAAAGTAGACGCACCCCACAATTGATCGAACAAGTCATCGATCCTGGGCAAGGGGTACTTATTATTTATGGTTACCTTATTGATTTGTCTATAATCTATACACAGTCTAAGGGTACCGTCCTTATTTTTCACAAACAGGACCGGTGCTCCCCACGGAGACACGTTGGGTCGAATATAGCCTTTATCCATCATTTCCTTTAATTGCATCTTGAGTTCAACTAACTCGGGTGTGCTCATTCGGTAGGGTTTCCTAGACACCAGCACCACTCTCGGTGCAAGTTCTATCAAGAAGTCTATGTCCCTTCTCGGAGGTAAACCCGGTACCTCTTCCGGAAACACATCTATGTATTCTCTCAGGATAGGGTGATCATCAGGGTTTGGTTTGTCATCTTCGATTGTTTTCAACACCTGTATTGCATATAGGGTACATCCCTTCTGGCAATACTTCCCCATTTGCAGAGCTAATATTTGTCTCACTGAGATAGGTTTTTGGATCCCTTGAAGGGTTATCCTCTTCCCTTCCTTGCTTACACATTTTAAGGTCTTATGGTAACAGTCCAATCTGGCTTTATGGGCAGCTAGCCAATCCATACCAATCAACAGATCATATGATCCCAGGGATAATATGTTAAGGGTTGCTTGGGTGGGGAATTCACCAAACATTAATTGGCATGCTGGTATGACTTCTTCTATCCTCCTTTTGGTGCCAATGGCTAGTTGTACTAGCCATGGCTTGGTATCTTTTTGTGGTTGTAGTTTACAATTGTCAACAGGTTTAGGGGCTATATAACTCAAATTTGAACGAGGGTCAATTAAAACAGACATTAGATTGTTGGAAATCATACCTTCTATTTCCACCACTGAAGCTTGGTGACCGGCTTGGTTATTATCCAAGGCTGCATAAATTTGTGGCACACTCCTGGCCACATCATTGATGGTAGTAGCTTCCTGTATGCTATAAATCCTCTGACTATTCTGTTTTCAGTTTGGGCAGTCTCTCAGGAGATGTTCTTCTCCGCAACCCCAACATTTCAAAGGTTCTCTCTTTGGGTTATCATTCTTCACTGATATGGGTCCAGAAGTCTTATTTCCACTTAAGGAAGGAAAATTTTGTTGGTGCATACACCAGGCTAGAAAGTTCATTCTTGGGTTCTTCTTGTAGTTCTTAAATCCTGGGGATTTAATTCCCCTTTTCTGAAATCTTAAACTATTCTTATGTTTCCATCCTTCGCGAGGTTCTGCTCTGTGCCCATACTGTTCATTATAATAGGTTGCCTTTCGAATAGTGTCTTCTAGAGTCTTTGGCTCATCAAATTCAATTTTGTTTTGATAGTCCTTAGGTAGTCCACTGATGAAGCATTGCACCTTTGCCTTTTCCACCTTGATATAGGGTACATACCTCAACAAATCAAGGAATTTGTTGACATATTCTTATATAGTAAGTTGTCCCAGTTTGAGTTCATAAAACTCTTTAGTCTTTTCGTCGAAATATTTTTCCGACAGATACTTCTTCTGGAAGTATTTCTCAACCCGTTCCCAAGACAAGTCCTCTTCGCAAACCCCTTTCATATTCTTAAGGTCTTCCCACCAAATGGAATCCTTTCCGTTCAATTTGAAGGTGGTCACTCGGGCCTTCATATTCTCTGAAAATTCATGGACTCTAAAATACTTCTTTAGTCCAAGCAGCCAGGCCTCTGCTTCCTCTCCCTTCTTTATTTCACTTTTGAAGGAGGGTGGTTTGGCCTTTCTGAATTCTTCAAATTTTCAAGATTTGGAAGGATTTTTCTTCTTCTGTTTATTTTGGGAATAGGAACTGGCCCTACTGCTAGAAGAGCCTTCTGAATCACCAGCTTCATTCTCAGAGGAATCACTCGGCACTGGTCCTTTACCTATGGTGTGGACCTTTTTTGAGGTGCTCCTCTCAGTGTCGCCACTGATATGACCATGTTTCTGAGTTTTAGGTTCATGCTGCATTTGTCTTTGTAGATCGAATAAACTCTCTAGTAAAACTACGTTAATTTCTGTTTACTTTTCTTGTTCTTTCATCATCCTTTCATTGTCAGCCTTGCAGCTTTGTAATTCGACCATGAGACTCCTCACAGCCTTGGCTAGATCTAGAGGGGTACCTGCTGCCCTTCTTTCATTAGAATCTTCGTCTCTATTGTGGGAGCCTTCGCCCACTTCTTGGTGAGTCACCATACTATGCGTTGATAATTTCCTGTGGTTGATATTCCGCTTATGTGAAAAAGGAAAAACACCGGTTATTAGTCAATATTTATATTTATTTCTAAACAGTACATAATTCATCTTTTCACATGTACACACACACAATAGGGGTTTTTCATTCTTAACTTCGTCTTTTGATTAGGAAGGTTAAGATAGGCAGGTTTATTATTTTTAAGAGTGTTCTGAACAGAGCTTCTGCGCAACTCATTCATGAGCCCAAGTAGGCAAGTGTTGTAACCAGTATCTGATACCAATTTGTCACACACCCACTATGGCATAGTAAAATTTTTGCTTTTCCTCAAGGGACAGAATCCCTAAAGTCCTACGGGGGCCTAGCGCAGGCTAGTTCTTCCCTATTCACCTCCCTATGATCGTGGGTTAGGACCATAGGCCAAACAAACCAGGCACCTTTTCGTGTTTCGCAACTCAGCGATACAGTGAGTCCAATCTTAAAGGTAGAGTGGCGATATCCACCTCCATGCAATCGTGGGTCACGACCACAGGTCGAAAAAGTATGGCGTCCTTTCTCTCTTTGCGGCTTAGCACTACCAGAGTGTCGAGTCTTTCGACTCTGCAAACCCCGACACAGTGAAGCGTCGAACCCTGAAAGGGCTAGCGAGTACAAGATTCATGTTTGGGTCTTGTCCTCGTGACCACATTCCGTGACCCCGCACTTAAATCGGCAACGACCTTACCAGCCCTTTGTGATGCATGACTTCTTCCTTTCCCATTCAAATCCCTGAAATCCATGAATTCTCCCAAGTTTCCCTCCAAAGGAGATCAACGGCTATAATCCTCCCCTAATCCAACGATTTAGATCCTTTCAGGATTTCGGTGCCCAGGGGTTCATGATGCAACAATCCCAAAAACTCATGTCATGCAAATCTCTGAATTCTGGTATGGGGATCCGTGTAGGAGATCAACGACCCTTGATAATGCAGATCCAATGCTCCACAGGATTTCGAAACTTTCCCTGAGCTCTGACTGCTCACCACGCATCTCCCTTAATGGATGGTCCAGATTCCTTCAGGACTTCTCTTTGACACTTTTCGCTACTCGCAACCTCGCAGGTTGAAGCGTCGAGCTCTCATGCTCTTCTTCTCCAAAATCCCAAGACGTGAAAGTCAACAATAGTTTACTTCCTCTTTGCACTTCTTGCAACTCGCCACTTCGCGAGTTGTAGTATCAAATCTTGGCACCTCTCCTTCATGAACCCCCGAGAAGCAATATTTATTATCTTTCTCGTGTTCTCTTTACTCGGGACTTCGCAAGTCCAAGGGTTGAGCTCTCAGGCTGTTATCCCGTGAATCCTTGAGATGCGAGAAGTCAATGGAACATTGACTCCCTTCTCCAGGTGACTCGTGTCCACCCATCAATCACGCGGGCCCCACCAGGAAATTCTACCACGTGTTCTCTCATGCTCGGCTCTCAGCACTTCGCTATTCGGGAAATCGTAAACGACTCCTTTCAACCTACGAACTCACGAACCCCTGATACGCGATGTATCGGGACGCCAGATCCCACAGTTGTCCTTCCTCTTTGATCAACAGCCCGGATCATATCGCGATCTCGCGACTCGGGACTTTGTGACTCCAAGAGTCAGGTCTTCCACCTCCAAACTCGCAATTCCCCAATATGAGAAATGGTCAGATCTTTGCCACCTGTCCTCTTTGATTAACGGCCCAGATCACATTGTGATCTCATGACTCGAGACTTCGTGACTCCAAGAGTCGGGTCTCCCACATTCAAACTTACGAATCCCCAATATGCGAAATGGACAGATCTTCGCCACCTATCCTCCAACATGGACGGTCTCGATGTCTTCGGGAATTTTGGGACATAGTCGAGTTCACTCTCCTGCCTAGGTAAAGGTTAAGATCGATGGCTTATAGATCTCTGATGGGTCCCTGGGATATACGGTCTAGGATCCCATCGCGATCTCGTGACTCAGGACTTCGTGACTCCAAGAGCTCGGTCTTTCAACTCCAAACCCATGAATCCCCGATACGCAAAATGGTCACATATCGCTATCTCTTCTGAGCTTGAATCACGAAGTTCAAACTCTTAGAGATTCAGGCTCCCATGACCCCGATACCTTAGAAAGCTACTCTTTCTTGCATAAGGGTTCCAGACCCGGATTGCATGAACCCTCAGACGGTTCTCAGGCAATTATCCCTGATCTTAATCGAATCTCTGGTAAGGTTCAGCATGGTTACAAGGTTTATGGGGTAATTCTCGGAAAAGAGTACTCTCAAGGGGCCTTCCCAGAATATTACGAGAAACTAAGTAAATGAGACGATTCTCAGTGGAGCGAACTCATGTCCCAGACTTAAACATTTGTGCAGAAAACAACTATGGCATGTAAGCATACACATGCATCCATTCTATCAAATCAACGTTAGGTAAACACTTCTATTCAAAACTATTTACAAGCACATAAAACTGAACATGCAATTATGGCATTAACTTCAAAATAACACTTATCATAAATAACACTAGAGGTGATGCAACTACTGAGACGGGTGCTCATTTCCACCCAACCGTAGGCACAACAACTCCCAATGGATTTACCACTATCCACCCCCAAGCTAAGACCACGATGCTGCGAGACTGTGTCTCGGTTTTCCAGTGACCGAGAACGAGGGTTACTCTCCCCCTTCTCTGTTATCACTCACTCTGCATATCTCCAGAGTTCTTCCTTCTTCCCTCGCGTCTACCCCTTCTCGCTCCTTCCTCACACATTTTCCTCTTGCGAGGTTGCATGTGGCACGATTTCCCTCGTGGTGGTCGGGCCCGAGGATCCTACGGATGGGCAGTTCACTTCCCCCATCCCTCATTAATTCCTGAGGAGCCATCTACCTACCAGCCTGCGAGTAAATTATTTCAGGCCAGCAAGCCGCTCTTGGTTCTCTAGGCCAGTGAAGTCCAAATACGTTATTGGTTTCGGTGGAAGTTAACGCCACCTTTCCAGGTGCCTTCCACCACCTTTCTTTAGCCATCATGGTCTCTTTTTCAACATATCCCCTCTCAGCAGTCCTGCAATATATATATATTCTTATTTACATTCATCGACCTTTTTCACAAGGTCCATTCACATCACACATTCACATTCTTGAGTTTTCCACAGTTCTTGGCCAGTATAGTTATTTTTACAAACTAGGGGAAACAGGGTGTTACAATGTCCCCGACGAGGTTGGAGTATAGAAATTTTGGTCTTGATCTTGTCTCTCTTGATGAAAATCTCTCTCGCACTCCCAATAAACCCTCCATGGCGGAAGAAAAGAAAAATGACAAAGCAAACGATTCTACTAATCTATTTCTTCAGCAAGCTCTCATGCGACCGAGAGACGAAATGATGGAGAATTTTTCCCACATCCTTCAACATCTGTCGATATCAACTGACGTATATTCATCAAGCGACCACTTTGGAGGAACCTCACCTTTCAAGCTACAAGTTAATTTTTATATTTTTGTATTTGAAGGATAGATAGATGTGGATTCCCTAGAAAAATGGTTAAATCTACTAGAAGGTTATTTCTCTGTTCACAATTTCTTCGACAGGAAAAAGATCACCTTCGCACTCCTTAAGGCTCTCCCCCATGTCAAACATTGGTGGGAAACTTACTAGGATAAAATTTCAATAGAGGAGTCTGGAATATATGTGGTCGAGCCCACTTGGGATTTTTTTATGGATGCGGCCAAGGAACAATATTACCTTGTTGGTAACTATGATGACCAGTACATGAGATGGACCACACTACATCAAAAGAGGGGCCAAGAAGTGTTGGAATTCACCAATACCTTCCATACCTTTCCCACCAAGTTGGGCATCAAATATTATGAGCATCATTTGGTTCTGAAATGGCATGGGGCTCTACATAGATACATCCAAACTGAAATGGATTTTATGGGCATCTCATCATTGGGATATTCCTATCGATATGCTATCAAAATCAAGCAGAAATTTAGGCATCAGAACAAATGGGAGTTCGGGTTTGCAAATCTGCAACAACCAAAGTATGATAAATATGGTTCTAACAAACAACCTCCCAAAAACCAGTCCAAGCCACATGAAAAGAAGGGTTACGAGAAGACAAAGAAGGACACTGGAAAGTGGTGTCATTTCCACAAAATCCCCTAGCACAACACTGATGAATGTCACTCAAAATAGTCATTGGTGATTGATATCAAATACAATGAGTTGAACCCTGATTCAGAATCTGAATTAGAAAATACTGGTAGAAGACATACCATAGACGCAAACCCCACTATTATTGTTGTGACCGCAACAATTCAAAAATAAGAACCAATGGATCCTGAAGAGGGGGAGATCCTTTTTAATTCATAGATGTGTATGAAGGGGACCTCACTGCATTTTATTGTTGATAGCGGAATCAAAAAAGACCCCATCTCAATAGAGGTTGTCAAATAGTTGGGATTTTCGACAATGCCACAGTTGTAGCCATACAACATCTAGTGGCTTCACCAAGGACAAAATATTCATGTCATCCACTAGTGTCGATCATCATATGGCATCCATCCCTTCAAGGATGAGGTATTATGTGATGTTTCCCCACTATATGTCTGTGATGTTCTCTTGGGCCAGCCGTCTATGTGGAAGCACCATGCTATCTATGAGTCTCGACCACGTAGTGTCATTATTACTCTAGGGGGTCATCTCTATTGGATACCAGAGGTATTTTTGACTACTGTCCCACCTAAACATTGTCGCAAGGTAATATCTCATACTACAAAATTCATCTTCTTCACAGTATGTTCAAAAGGTGAATAGAAGAACACTGCAACCACTGCAGCCTCAGTGCAAGCACCTTCTCTCCAATAGAAGCAGGTTGACAAGATTGAAGCAAACAACAAGGATTAATTCTACACACAATTATCTCAAGTATCCAGACTAGTTCAAAAGGTCCAATCCTTGTAATGACAAGTTCGTGACAGCCTTCAAAAAGCTAAGTCGCGCAACTTCTCCAGCAAGGCAAGTAGCGCATCAAGATGCAGATTCAACAAACACTTTTCCTTCTCCCTCGAGAACTCAACACAATGGATACCATTTCTTTATAATAAGGTAGGATTGATCCAGGTGGATATCGGTGGCCACCCACCTATTCCAACTGGCCTAAAATAGTCTTCTAGCAGTTTACTATTTTTAGCAGTTTTTCAGTTCCTAAACTTTCAAGGCCATTTTGAGGGCCTAAATGAAGGTTTGTAGGGATTTAAAACCTCAATTATATATAAAGGATTTGAATGATCCCCCAAAATGAATCTCCTCTATGATACCTTTCAAACGAGCTATCGTGCGCCCCATATGAAGATCGTATGCCAAAGCTATGCCCCCTAGAAGGTGATACACCAAACTACCCAAAATGGGGTCCAGAAAACTGTTGGCTTTTCATATTCCAGGGCTACGATTTTGGACTTTATTTATGTTAAAAATTTCTATGGAGCCTCATTTTAATTATCATCTTCTTGTGAATGAGAGTAGTCGTCACATCTCTTCTCATAGATAAGCTTCCACCATTCTAGTGATTCTTTCACTTTGTATTACTATATCTCTGTGTTTATGGTTATATTTCTGATAAATCTTTGTTATATTATTGTATATCTGATATATCTCTATACATTTCTTTATTATATCTCATCTCTCATTTCGTGCCAAAAACTATCTGGATCAATGGTATCAGAGCAGGTTGTGCTTAATCATTTTTCAGTGCATGTCCCTGAAGGGGTTTGAGTATAGAAAGTTGGGTATCGAGCTTGTCTCTATTGAGGAAAATCTCTTTCGCAATCCCAAGAAACCCTCCATGAAAAATTAAAATAAAAACGACAGAGTAGACGATTCTATTAATTTGTTGCTTGAGCAAAATATCACATGACAGAGGGACAAAATGATGGAGAATTTTTCCCACATCCTTCAACGCCCATAGATAAAAATCGGCACGTATTCATCAAGTGACTACTTTGGAGGCACCTCGCCTTTCAAGGTACAAGTTAATTTTTATATTCCTGTATTTGAAGGACAGATAGATGCGGATTCTCTAGAAAAATGGTTAAATCTACTAGAAGGTTATTTCTCTGTTCACAATTTTTCCGACAGGGAAAATTTCACCTTCGCACTCCTTAAGGATATGCCCCGTGTCAAACATTGGTGGGAAACTTACTGGGAGAAAATTTCCACAAAGGATTCTGGAATATATGGGGCCAAGCCCACTTGGGATTTTTTTGTGGATGCAGCCAGGGAACAATATTACCCTGTTGGTAACTATGATGACCACTAGATGAAATGGGCCACGCTACATAAACAAACGTCTTTCCCTCTCCCCTGGGCACTCAACACAATGGAGACCATTTATTCTTAAGAAGGTAGGATTGATCCTGGTGGATATCGGTGGCCACCCACCTATTCCAACTGGCTCAAAACAATCTTCTTTTAGTTTACTATTTTTAGCAGTTTTTCGGTTCCTAAACTTCTAAGGTCATTTTGAGAGCCTAAATGAAGGTTTTTCGGGATATAAAACCTCAATGAAATCAAAAGGCTCTAATTGAGATGGAAAAATGAATATCCTCGACGATACCTTTCCAACGATCTATCGTACGCCCCAAATGGAGATCATGTGCCAAAGTTACGCCACTGAGAAGTTGATACACAAAACTACCCAAAATGGGGTCCACAAAACTGTTGGATTTTGATCTTATGGGGTTAGGGTTTTGTAATTTATTAATTTTTAAAATGCCTTTGAAGCCTCATTGTAATGATTTTCTTCTTGCAAATGTGAGTAGCTGTCACATTTCTTCACAGAGATAACATGCCACCATTTTAGTGAGTCTTTCACTATGTATTTCTATAGTTTTGTACATTTCACTCATTAATAGAAATTGTGTATTACTGTATCTATGTGTTTATGGTTATATATCTAATAAATATATGTTATATTATTGAATATATGATATATCTCTTTACATTTCTTAATTATATCTTCACTCTCATTTCGTGTTGAAAATAATCTGGATGAGTGGTATCAGAGCAGGATGTTCTTGATTGATTTTTTCAATGCATGTCCCCGATGAGGTATGAGTATAGAACTATGGGTCTAGAGCTTGTCTCTCTTAAGGACAATCTCTCTCACATTCCCAAGAAAACCTCCATGGTGTAAGAAAATAAAAACAACAAAGAAGACTATTCTATTAATATGTTGCTTGAGCAAGCTCTCACGTGACAAAGGGACAAAATGATGGAGAATTTTTGCCACATCCATCAACTCCTGTTGATAATAACTGACGTGTCTTCATCAATCGGCCACTTTGGAGGTATCTCTCCTTTCAAGGTAAAAGTAATTTTGATATTCTCGTATTTGAAGGACAGATATATGTTCCCTAGAAAAATGGTTAAATCTGCTAGAAGGTTATTTCTTTGTTCACAATTTTTCTGAGAGGGGAAAATATCACCTCTGCACTCCTTAAGGCTCTCCCCCATGGGAAAATTACTAGGAGAAAATTTCCACAGAGGAGTCTGGAATATAAGGGGCCAAGCCCACTTGGTATTTTTTTGTGGATACAGTCAAGGAACAATATTACCGTGTTGGTAACTATGATGACCAATACATGAGATGGACCACGCTACATTAAGAGAGGTGTTAAGCAATGCCAAAGTTTGCCAATACCTTCCATACCTTGCGCACCAAGATGGGAATCAAAGATTCTGAGCTACATTTGATTCTGAAATACCATGGGGCTGTACACAGATACATCCAAACTGAAATGGATTTTTTGGACATCTCATCACCAGGAGTTGACTATCGATATGCTGTCAAAATCGAGTAGAAATATAGGGACAAGAACAAATGGGAGTTTGGGTCTAAAAATTCACAATAAACAAAGTATGTTAAATATGGCCCTAACAAATAGCCTCCTGAAAACTAGTCCATGCCACAATAAAAGAAGGGTCACGAGAAGACAAAGAAGGACACTAGAAATTGGTGTGATTTCTAGAAAAGACCCTGGCACAACAACGATGAATGTCACTCAAAACAGTCATCGGTGGTTGAGATCAAAGACAAGGAGCCAAACCTTGATTCAGAATCTGACTCAGAAAATACTAGTAGAAGATAGATCATCAACGCAAACCCCACTTCTACTTTCATGACCGCAACAATTCAACTAGAAGAACCAACATATCATGAAGAGAGGGAGGGATTTTTTCATTCACAGATGTGGATGAAGTAGACCCCGCTACATTTTATTATTGATAGTAGAAGCCAAAAAAAAATCATCTCAATAGATTTCATCAAACAGTTGGGATTGTCGAAAACACCACACCCACAACCATAGAACATTGGGTGGCTTCCCCAGGGACGATATCTTCATGTCATCCAACAGTGTCAATTTTCATATGACATCCATCCCTTCAAGGACAAGGTATTATGTGATGTTTCACCACTAGATTTATGTGATGTTCTCATGAGTTATTTGTATATGTGGAAGCGCCATTCTATGTATGAGTCTCAACCCCGTAGTGTCATTATTACGCTGGGGTCATATCTACAACATACCATATGTAGTTCTGACTATTGTCCCACCTAAAAATTGTCGCAAGGTAGTATCTCATACTAAAAAATTCATCTTCTTCATAGTATGTTCAAAAGGTGAACAGAACACTGCAACCAATGTAGCCTCAGTGAAAGCACCTTCCGTCCAACAAAAGCAGGTCGACAAGATTGAATCCAACCACAAGGATTCCTTCTGCACACAGTGATCTCATGTATCCATACTGGTTCAAAAGGTCCAACCCTTCTAGGGACAATTTTGTGACATCCTTCAACAAGCTAAGTAGTGAAACTTCTCCAGCAAGGCAAGCAGCTCATCAAGACGCAGATTCAACAAATGCTTTTCCCTCTCCCCTGTGTTAGAGCAAGATTTTCCTTACCCTATGCAATCTTGAAGAGAGGGCCTTATTCCATTCCCCCATGCAGACTTACTTTCCCTGATTGATAAATCTAGCGACAAAAAATAAATATTTTTCCACTTGTATGCACCTTGTACAGAAAGTGTATACGTTGGCTACTCCACTACAGCCCGTGTACATTGGGATTTGTGCAAGAAAAACAAAATTAAATGTCGGGTTTCCATATCATGACAGGAGACCTCTGATCCTTAGCCTTCCATATATTGAAAACATTCTGACTCGGTCCTTCATTTGCATTTTGAAGCCTATAAAGAAGTCAATTATGAGCTATGGAAAAAGAGAGAGAATTCCACTTTGAGAGCAAAGTTACTCTAGAGAAATTATTTACTTCATATTGAGTTTGCATCCCTTTGTCCTTTAAGTATGAACACAGTGTTCAAACCCCAAGATCTTCCCTTGTTGATGGAGAACCTCTTTGTCTCCCTTATATGAGCTTTCCTTTGGTGGAGGATTGAAGTGGTGGAGGCCCAGTTGGAAGGAACTCAGTTTCTTGGTTCCGAACCTTGCCGACATGGAATTCTGCAATATTTTCACTTCTGGTGATCATTTATTAATAGAAATACTCATTTCCCGTCCAATTGATATCATGAAAATATATGAATTATTATCCATGGGCATGTTTGTTTTGTATATTAATGGATTATGCTATCTAATGTGATAACCTTTTATATTATCACTATATGCTTTCTCTGCTTGTTTGTTGAGAAATTGTTGCAGATATAAAGCTTTGGGTCAAAGTGCTTAACGGTGGACATCATCAAACGTTTGGATGCGGTAGGCCTCTTTATTATCTCTCTTGCACATTAGTTTACATAGCATATGTTGGAATTGAGTCAATTTCTGCAATCATACCTGTCTATTGTGTGTCACCCTAGCCATAGAGAAATTTTCGTCGTAAAAGAATTGGCGACTCCACTAGGGAAGAATCTTATTTCTTAGGGTTTGAAGTACTTTTCTCCTTAGATTTTTCTCGTTTTTATTGTGGTTCTTGTCGTATCATTGCTTGACATCTCATGTTCACTCTAGGTCTAAGTTGTCAGGCTTTCTCCCTTGCCTGGCCTTGTTTCAAAGCATATATGCACCTTTTGCCTTGACAACCATGTATACACGTAGGATGTTTCACTGCAAGATGCGTATATACGCTTTGTTTTCCCAAACAGTCGTGTACACCCTTTTTCCTTGCATGTTTGCTTGGTATGGTGTTTGTTGGGTGGGATTTGATGCTTGTTGAGCCTTCATAGGTCCCTGTAGTGCCTGTGGGATGATAGGAAACCCTCTTTTGGTTGAATTTTTGGGCGAAGTTTTTCTCTTCATATTTTCATTTTTATTGTCCTTGTACATTGGGATGGGTGTTTTGTTGCTTGATATCCTGCTTGAGGTATCTCTCTTTTATACATAGTAGGGATATATATCAAGTTGCTTTTCAATCCATGCATTTTCAGTTTTGATATATTGAAAATACAAAAAAAATAGGCATTTTGCATTACTTGGCATTTTTGTCTTTGAGTTTTTATCATTAGCTTAGTACATACAGTGAAATATTGCATTTTACTTCTGAATTACAGATTTGAATTTGAAAATTGCATCGTTTTTAGAAGCATATCATACATTAAAAGTTAAAGTTAGGACTTTGCATTATTTTCATATTTACTTTTATTGCAGAGTCATAACACAATGAGTTTCATCACCATACCATTTTGATTAATCATGGCCATAAAATCAACATTATAATTTAAAATTTATTAGTAACGATTTTGTTTTCTAGGGAACACAAACTAGCCTAGGATTTAGTGCCTTGGAATAGGATTTTGTGAGTAAACTTCTCCAATGAAATTAAATCAACATATGTGTCTGAGTCAGGGAGTGGAGAAATCCATTGTATAATTGGTAAGCTCAGGAGGCTCCGCTCACACTGGAGTTAATCACGAGGTCGCGCGAAGTCGATTGAAGGGATATCCCCCCTATACCTTCCTAGCGTCAGAGATATTTATGGGGATCTATTTGTATCTGGGGATCTTGTTAGTGCCTTTACCTCTGTGAGAGGTAGTACTTTCAAGGTTTTGGGTTTCCTACCCTGCCCATACGGTGGACCTGACTTACGACTGCTCACCTCTTCATCGGTTATATAGTGGTTTATTAGTTGTTTGACTTAGGTGTCTCATAGGTTAATTGCAGGGGTTATTTTGTAGGTACCCTGGGTCAGATAAGGGTCGTAAAACACACAACCTTTATGGAGGATTACCTCTCTAGGGGGATCTGATCGACTGGTTGTTAAGCCCAAAAGGGCCCTTATAACTAATTATGTTACCTCTGATCTTTATCAGGGAGTCTCAGGTCCCTCTTGGGCGAGACATACCTTCTTTAGGGAGGGAGGCCACTCAACCACTTTACCCTATTTCCATGCATATTGGTTGTTTGAATTTTGGTGTGCTCTTTGCTTACTAGTTGGCCTTAAGAGTCTGTATTGAGTTCTCTTTATCATGGATAATGGAGTCCCTTTGGCTCCCTCATTTACCAATACCTACCCCATGATGCCTACTCAGTTCATGGGGATTAATCCTCATGTTTCTTATAATGGTATGCAGAACTATGATACTTAGTTCGTGCCTTGGGCCTCTAGCCATTTTTCTGTTGATATGCCTCCACCCATGCAATCCTCTTCCTGATCCACTCATGTGAATCCTAGCATTGGATCTGGGAGCACCATGGCCCTAATGCCTATGTATTCTTTCTATATGAGTCATGTTCCTCAACCTACTTTCACGACGGGAGGTTGCAACCTCCCCTCTTACGGATCCAATCCTAGGTATTCTCTTTCGGGAGCCTATACTCGGATGGGTGCTTATTCTACTTATTACACTCCATCCCTGTATCCTCCATCTGCCATGTTAGTTCCTTTGAACACTTTCTCCATTGTGAGTCCTCATACATCCCTGGGTGTCTCTCACAGGGAGAACTAGTTTTACAGTTTGGGATATCCTCTTTATGAAACCCATTCACAAGGGGGAAACATATATCATCACTCGAATATTCCCTATCATAATTTCGTCTCCTCTCATACTTCAGTGATGATGCTCATTCAGACTTCTCTGAATCAATTAAATGGAGGATACTACCTTCCCGGACAAGGACAGGGGGTAAACTAGGATCCCTCCTGGCCTGCAATGTTTCAAAGTCAATATTTCCCTGGACCTTGGCATCAAATGACACAACATGTCACTAGCCTAGTCACTATTAGTCATACTAGAGCTCCATCGTCAACCTCTTTCAGTTATGTTGCGGATGGGTCAACTACTTCTGCAAGTCTTGTTGACAATCTGTACCCGGTCATTGCTAGTCATGCTAGGGGAACCACCCTAATCACCATGAGTCATATCAATGTCGTGTCTCTGACCTCTGTATTTCATGTAGGAGATGACTCTCCCACCTCTTCCTATCATGTTGAGAGTATTTCACCAGCCTTTGTGAACGATGATGGAGACATTGAGAAACCTAGACATCTCAAACTTAAGCCTAAATTCCTTTATAGGACTTAGGAAGGAAATCACCTTACTCATCTATGTCCAATTACCGTTGGAATACCAGAAGCATGGGGCTCACCCAAGGGCCCTTTGGATTCCGAGGCATTTGTGGTCTCTCCTCACACTACTTCTCCTTTGGTTGACATAGTGGTAACACCACCACAATCCTCTCCTGACTTCACCCCCATTGTCAAGGGTGATGTGTCTCCTATCCCCATTATTATTCATCCTCTTAAACCTAGAATTGAATAAGTGGTCATACCAGTGAAATATCTAGTCAATCCTACTCTCCTTTTAGATATTGATGCACCCTTCGATCATGTTGTCGTCATTTTTGATCCTATACCTTCTGAACGAGAGAGAGTTTTCATTTCACGAATTCCTCTACCTCCTAGTTTTAAGGAGAACACTTTTGACTGGGATAGTCCTATGGGGTATCCAATTCCCCCACCTATGTCTTTTCCATTAAGAGACATTGTTTGATCTATCACAGAGACTATATACTCAGTTAGTTATTTATCCTCCTCGACTTGGAGAGCTTTGGGTTTCCCCAAGATTAAGTCGGTTATTCGTAAGATACTGACATTCCGCAGAAGGCCGATACAGGAGCCTTGGCCTCCCTCATTACATGTTTATTACAACAGTGTTAACGAGTTTAGTTTAAGCTCTTTTTCGACTCGTCTAAAAAGGAAAATATCTCCAAGTGATTTGCCCCTTTCACACTCATTAAATTGGATTTGAAAGATCATGAGTCTTAGTTAAGCTCTTTTCCAACTCATTACCAAAAAGTGAAAGATCGTCGAGTGAACTTGTCTTTTTCACTCTCGTAAATTGGTTTTGAAAAGAAGTCTATTTGGCACAAGTTTATCCCTTTTTCACACCAATTAGACTAAAAGACATAAAAAAGGACATTTTTTTGCGTTAAGTTGTGATTGCATCTCATTCCCCTGCTTGCAATATTGAGCCTATAGTCGGTTCTCACTTTGCATTATAAACTGTTTGCCTCAACATTTTTGCATCCTCAACCAAGCAGAGCCTTTTTTATATCCTTTTCAATTTGACACCCTATACCTAGGAAGGAACATTCCCCCGAGTGTCCATCTCCCGCATGCACTTCATTGCATTGAGCATAGGTACATTCCACTATCAGAACTAGTTTTGCTTACTTGTGACACTTGTTTCCTCCTCTATATCATAGAATTTGTTTGTTATGAAAAAACAAAAAAAAATGGGTGGGAAGGGATTATTATCTTATATCGACAATAGTCGTGTCTCCTTTGAATAGAGCACAAAGTTATTTGAGTCCATTCATCATAATTTTGGGTTTAGCATGGCCTTAGGAATTTGAGCTCATTACAGAGTCTTCTCTACCAACTGGTTACTCTTCCAGTCCCTACAGAGAACTTCATTGATGCCTCCTGAATCTCATGATTTTATCATTGGGTCTATGCTGCCAGAGTCCACCATATGTCTCATGCTCTTTTTCAAAGGAAGTCTATCAACATGTGTCGGCCACTCCTCAGAAATCTTCACTTTGCATGTCGGCGATACCCTCAGTTTGTCTCAGAATCACATGATACTTTAGACATATCATGCTCCCTGGCCCTACTTTCATCATTGGTAGGTAACCTTGAACCCAACAGTTGACATTTCATCATTGTTCATTGACTGGGTGGTTTCCCTTGTGTTCAATGGCAAGACATCTATTCACACATAGGGATTTGTGCATTGTATTGGATGCCATTAGCCTTATTGGTGGTTTCCTCGCCTTTGTCAGCAATTTTCATCATTGGTTGTTATTCATAGGGTCTTTTTCGTGTACCGCTTGCACTTGGAAAACATGAAATATGCACAGGTTCGTTGGTTCGTGAACTTTTTCTTGATCCGATTAGAACCAAATCATGAAGCACCTGCTTTGTACCTCATGCTGACTGATGAGAGATTCCTTAATGCTCTCCTTTTAGCGGGTCTCTTTCCATCAACATCAGCCCATTTATTTTGGAAACAGAGACCTAGAGTCTTATGAGTACCTTAAGTCATGCAGTCATCAGTGGCAGGCTCTCTCGCCATCGATAGTTGGGAATACCTCAATGTCTCTTGATCGATGGATTCTTCAGGTGTTCGACATCGACTCCTCTATTCACACTTGTAATAATGTACTCGGTGCCTTGATACCTACTTTCATTATTGGTAGGTTGTATCGCATTTGTTAATGGTATACATTAATGACCGGTAATCAAACGATGTCTCATTGTGTTCGACCTCAACTAATTTATTCACATGATGTAGACTTGCACCTTTGGCAAATTTTGTAGAAGACTTGAAGACATTATTATGTGGTCACAACTTTCCTGAGATGTTGCTTCCTTTTGATTGGACCAGTACCTATATGACTTCAGTGATCACAGGAGATCAAATTGTACTCCATGGTATACATATATCTTCAGATTGGTTTTGATACGGGTACTATTGGGCCTTTTTCATGACTATGACAGCAATTGGCATGTAACAACATTTGTATTTTCCTATTCATGGCCATGGACACTTATTTGGTATATTTTTACATGGATCTATAGTGTATTTTTGGCAGCCATGTATGCAAAGTTAGTGCAGAATGTAATGAGCGATTGAGTTCATCCAGTTGGTTCTCTACCACTCCACTCTTGGGTTATTTATAATGTATTTCGGCCATTGCAGATACTCCTCTGACCTCACACATTAGGGGGCATATGTTAGAGCAAGATTTGCCTTACCCTATGCAATCTTGCAGAGAGGGCCTTATTCCATTCCCCCATGCAAACTTACTTTCCCTGATTGATAAATTCATAGACAAAAAATAAATATTTTTCCACTTGTATGCACCTTGCAAGCTATACAGCAAGCGTATACGTTGGTTACTCCACTACAGCCTGCGTACATCGGGATTTGTGTCAGAAAATCAAAATTAAATGTTGGGTTTCCATGTCATGACAGGAGATATATGATCCTTGGCCTTCCATATACTATAAATGTTCTGACTCGGCCCTTCAGTTGCATTTTTAAGGTTATAAAGAAGCCAATTCTGAGCTATGGAAAAAGAGAGAGAATTCAACTTTGATAACAAAGTTACTCTGGAAAAATTATTTACTTCATATTGAGTCTGCATCCCTTTGTCCTTTAAGTCTGAACATAGTGTTCATCCCCCAAGCTCTCCCCTTATTGATGGAGAACCTCTTTGTCTCCCTTATATGAGCTTTCCTTTGGTGGAGGATTGAAGTGGTGAAAGCCCAGTTGGAAGAAACTCGGTTTCTTGGTTCTGAACTGTGCCGACACGGAAGTCTGTAATATTTTCACATATGTTGATCATTTATTAATAGAAATACTCCTTTCCCGTCCAATTGATATCATGCAAATATATGAATTATTATCCATGGGCATGTTTGTTTTGTATATTAATGGATTATGATATCTAATGTGTTAACCTTTTATATTATCACTATATGCTTTCTCTTCTTGTTTGTTGAGAAGTTGTTGCAGGTATAAATCTTTGGGTCAAAGCACTCAACGGTGGACATCATCAAATGTTTGGATGAGGTAGGCCTATTTCTTATCTCTCTTTCACATTAGTTTATATAGCATATTTTGGAATTAAGTCGATTTCTGCAGTCATACCTGTCTGTTGTGGTTCACCCTAGCCATAGAGAGATTTTCCTCGTAAAACCCAAGGCACTCAAGGAAATGGATACCATTGCTTCCTAAGGTGGGAGGATTGATCCAGGTATATATCGGTGGCCACCCACCTATTCCAACTGGATAAAAACAATCTTCTGGCAGTTTAATATTTTTGGTCTTTTTTCTGTTCCTAAACGTTCGGGCCATTTTGAGGGCCTAAATGAAGGTTTTTCGGGAATGAACACCTCAATGTTAGCCAAAGGCTTTAATTGAGCCCCCAAAATTAATCTCCTCGATGATACCTTTCCAAATATCTATCGTGCACCCCAAATAGAGATCGTATCCCAAAGTTACGCCACCGAGGAGTTGATATACCAAACTACCCAAAATGGGGTCCACAAAATTGTTGGCTTTTCATCTTCCGGTGTTAGGGTTTTGGAATTTCTTTATGTTAAAAATGTCATTGTAGCCTCATTGTAACGATCATATTCTTGTGAATGTGAGTAGCCATCACATCTCTTCTCATCGATAAGATGCCACCATTCTAGCGAGTCTTTCACTCTATATTTCTACAGTTTTGCAAATTTTGCTCATGAATAGAAATTGTGTATTATTGTATCTCTGTGTTTATGGTTATATCTCTGATAAATGTTTATTATGTTATTGGATATATGATATATCTATGTACATTTATTTATTAAATATCCACTCTCATTTCATGCTGAAAACAATCTAGATCGGTGGTATCAGAGAAGGATGTTCTTGATTGTTTTTTTTAGTGAATGTCCCTGACAAGGTCTGAGTATAGAAAGTTGGGTCTCAAGCTTGTCTCTCTTGAGGACAAGTTCTCTCACACTCCCAAGAAAATCTCCATGGATGAAGAAAAGAAAAATGACAGAGAAAATGATTCTAGTAATATGTTGCTTCGGTGCGTCTTCATCAAGAGGCCACTTTGGAGGAACCTCTCCTTTCAAGGTACAAGTTAATTTTGATATTCTCGTATTTGAAGGACAGATAGATCCGAATGCCCTAGAAAAATGGTTAAATATACTAGAAGTTTATTTCTCTGTTCACAATTTTTCCAACAGGGAAAATATCACCTTTGCATTTCTTAAGCCTCTCCCCCATGTCAAACATTGGTGGGAAACTTACTGGGAGAAAATTTCCACAGAGGAGTCTAGAATATATGGGGTCGAGCCCACTTGGGATTTTTTTTTGGATGTGGTCAAGGAACAATATTACCCTGTTGCTAACTATAATGACCAGTACATGAGATGGACCATGCTACATCAAGAGAGGGGCAAAGGAGTGTCGAAGTTCACCAATACCTTCCATACCTTTCACACCAAGATGGGCATCAAATATTCTGAGTGACATTTGGTTCTGAAATACCGTAGGGATATACACAGATACATCCAAACTGAAAATGGAGTTTCTAGAAATCTCATCACTGGGAGTTACCTATCGATATGGTGTCAAAATCGAGCAGAAATTTAGGCACCACAACAAACGATATTCCAGGTCTGGAAATCCACAACAACCAAAGTATGATAAATATGGCCCTAACAAACACCCTCTCGAAAACGAGTCCAAGCCACAAGAAAAGAAGGGTCACATGAAGACAAATAAGGACACTGGAAATTTGTGTGATTTCCACAAAATCCCCTGTCACAACACTAATGAATGTCACTCAAAACAGTCATTGGTGGTTGAGATCAAAGATAAGGATATAAACCCCGATTCGGAATCTGACTCAGAAAATATTGGTAGATGACAGATCATCGATGCAAACCCTACTACTATTGTCACAACCACAACAATTCAACCAGAAGAACCAACATATCTTGAAGAGGTGGAGCGCCTTTTTCATTCACAGATGTGGGTGAAGGGGACCCCACTGCATTTTATTGTTGATAGAGGAAGCCAAAAAAACCTTATCTTAGCAGAGGTCATCAAAAATTTGGGATTGTTGACAACACCACACCCGCAACCATACAACATCGAGTGGCTTCACCAGGGAGGAGATATTTGTGTCAAACATCAGTGTCAATTTTCATATGACATATATCCCTTCAAGGATGAGGTACTATGTAATGTTTCCCCACTGGATGTCTGTGATGTCCTCTTGGGTCAGTCGTATATGTGGAAGCGCCATGCAATCTATGAGTCTCGACCCCGTAGTGTCATTATTACTCTGGGGGTCATCTCTACAGGATACCAGAGGTAGTTCTGACTATTGTGCCACCTAAACATTTCTGTAAGGTAGTATCTCATACTACAAAATTCATCTTCTTCACATTATGTTCAAAAGGTGAACAGAAGAACACTGCAACCACTGCAACCTCAGTGCAAGCACATTTTATCCAAAAGAAGCAGGTCGAAAAAATTGAAGCAAACCACAAGGATTTATTATACACATAGTCATCTCATATAGCCAGACTGGTTCAAAATGTCCAACCCTTCCAGCTACAGGTTCATGACATCCTTCAACAAGTTAAGCAGTGCAACTTCTCCAGCAAGGAAAGCAACTCATCAAGATGCAAATTCAACAAACGTTTTTCCCTCTCTTACGAGCACTCAATGAAATGAATACCATTGCTTCCGAAGGAGGGAGTATTTATCCAGGTGAATATCGGTGGCCACCCACCTATTCCAACTGGCTCAATATAGTCTGTTGGTAGTTTACTATTTTTAGCATTTTTTCGGTTCATAAACTTCTGAGGCCATTTTGAGGGACTAAATGAAGGTTTTCTGGAGAGAACACCTCAATAAGAGCCAAAGGCTCTAATTCATCCCCCAAAATGAATCTCCTCAATGATACCTTTCCAACGAGCTATCGTGTGTCCCAAATGGAAATTGTATGCCAAAGTTACACCCCCAAGAAGTTGATACATCAAACTACCCAAAATGAGGTTCACAAAATTGTTGGATTTTCATCTTTCGGGGTCAGGGTTTTGGACTTTCATTATGTTAAAAGGACTTTGGATCCTCATTGTAATGATCATATTCTTGTGAATGCGAGTAGCCATCAAATCTCTTCTCAAAGATAAGCTACCACCATTCTAGTGAGTCTTTCACTCTACATTTCTACAATTTTGTACATTTTGCTCATTAATAGAAATTGTGTATTATTGTATCTCTGTGTTTATAGATATATCTCTGATAAATATCTCTTATATTATTGGATATTTGATATATCTATGTAAATTTATTTATTATATCTCCGCTCTCATTTCATGCCGAAAATAATACAGATCAATGGTATCAGAGCAGGCTACTCTTGATCATTTTTTTTCAGTGCATGTCCCCGACGGGGTTTGAGTATAGCAAGTTGGGTCTCGAGCTTGTCTCTTTTGAGGAAAATATCTCTCACACACCCAAGAAACCTTCCATGGAGGAATAGAATAAAAACAACAGATCAAACTATTTTATTAATCTGTTACTTGAGCAAGCTCTCACATGACAGAGGGATGAAATGATGGAGAATTTTTCCCATATCCTTCAACGCCTGTCGATAAAAACTGGTGTTTATTCATCAAGCGACCACTTTGGATGCACCTCACCTTTCAAGGTACAATTTATTTTTGATATTCTCATATTTGGAGGACATATTGATGCGTATGCCCTAGAAAAATGGTTAAATATTCTAGAAGGTTATTTCTATGTTCACAATTTTTCTAACAGGGAAAAGATCACCTTCTCACTCCTTAAGGATCTCCCTCGTGTGAAACATTGATGGGAAACTTACTGGGAGAAAAGTTCCACGGAGGAGTCTGGAATATATGGTGTCGATCCCACTTGGTATTTTTTTGTGGATGCAGTCAAAGAACTATATTACCTTGTTGGTAACTATGATGACCAATACATGAGATGGACCACACATAAATTTAGGCACCAGAACAAATGGGATTTTGGGTCTACAAATCTGCAACAACTAAAGTATGATAAAAATGGCTCTAAAAAACAACCTCCAAAAAACCAATCCAAGCCACAGGAAAATAAGGTTCACGGGAAGACAAAGAAGGACACTAGAAAGTGGTGTGATATCCATAAAATCCCCTAGAACAACACTGATGGATGTCACTCAAAACAGTCATTATTGTTTGAGATAAAAGACAAGGAGTTGAACACTAATTCGGAATCTGAATAAGAAAATACTGGTATAAGACATATCATCGAAGCAGACCCCACTACTATTGTTGTGACCGCAAAAATTCAACCAGAAGAACCAGCAAATCTTGAAGAGGGGGAGAAACTTTTTCATTAATAGATGTGGGTGAAGGGGACCTTGCTGCATTTTATTATTGATAGCGGAAGCAAAAAAACTTCGTCTCGGCAGAGGTCGTCAAACAGTTGGTATTGTCGACAACACCACACCCGCATCCATACAACATCGAGTGGCTTCACCAAGGATGAGATATTTGTTTCATCCAGAAATGTCAATTTTCATACGCATCTATCCCTTCAAGGATGAGGTATTATGTAATCTTTCACCACTTGATGGGTTTGATGTTCTCTTGGGCCAGTTGTATATGTGGAAACGCCATGCTATCTATGAGTCTCAACCCCGTAGTGTCATTATTACTCTCAGGGTCATCTCTATAGGATACCATAGGTAGTTTTGACTACTGTCCCACATAGCCATTGTTGAAAGGTAGTATCTCCTACTAAAAAATTCATCTTCTTCACATGATGTTCAAAAGGTAATTAGAAGAACATTGCAACCACTGCAGCCTCAGTCCAAGCACCTTCTGCCCAACAGAAGTAGGTTGACAAGATTGAAACAAACTGAAAAGATTCCTTCTTCACATAGTCATCTCATGTAGCCATACTAGTTAAAAAGGTCCAACCCTTCCAGTCATAAGTTCATAACAACCTTCAACAAGATAAGCAGCGCAGCTTCTCCAGCAAGGCAAGTAGTTTATCAAGATGCAGATTCAAAAAACGCTTTTCCCTCTCCCATGGGAACTCAACACAATGGATACCATTTCTTCCTAATTAGGGAGGATTTATCCAAGTGGATATTGGTGGCCACCCACCTATTCCAACTAGCTCAAAACAATCTTCTGGCAGTTTACTATTTTTAGTAGTTTTTTTATTCCTAAACCTTCGAGGCCATTTTGAGGGCCTAAATGAATATTTTTCACTATATAATACTTCAATGATAGCCAAAGTATTTGATTCATCCCCCAAAATTAATCTCCTCGACTATACCTTTCCAACGAGCTATTGTGCACCCCAAACGGAGATCGTATGTTAAAGTTGCGCCCCCGGAAAGTTGATACACCAAATTGCCCAAAATGGGGTCCTCAAAATTGTTGGTTTTTCATCTTCCGAGGTTAGGGTTTTGGAATTTATTTATGTTAAAAAGGCCTTTGGAGCCTCATTTTAACGATCATCTTCTTGTGAATGTGAGTATCTGTCACATCTCTTCTCAGAGATAAGCTGCCACAATTCTAGCGAGTCTTTCACTCTGTATTTCTACAGTTTTGTACATTTCGCTCATTAATAGAAATTGTGTATTATTGTATCTCTATGTTTATGGTTATATATTTGATAAATATTTGTTATATTATTGGATATATGATATATCTTTGTACATTTATTTATTATAACTCTGCTCTCATTTCGTTCTGAAAATAATCTGGATTAGTGGTATCAGAGCAGGTTGCTCTTGATCGTTTTTTCCAATGCATGTGCCTGACAAGGTTTGAGTATATCAAGTTGCATCTCGAGCTTGTCTCTCTTGAGTAAAATCACTCTATCACACCCAATAAACCCTCCATGGAGGAATAAAATAAAAACTACAGTGCAGACGATTCTATTAATATGTTGCTTGAGAAAGGTCTCACGCGAAAGAGGGACGAAATGATGGAGAATTTTTCCCACATCCTTCAACATATGTCGATTACAACTATTGCATATTCATCAAGTGGCCACTTTGGAGGCCCCTCGCCTTTCAATATACAAGTTAATTTTTATATTCTCGTATTTGAAGGACAGATAGATGCGGATGCTCTAGAAAAATTGTTAAATCTGCTAGAAGGTTATTTGTCTTTTCACAATTTTTCCAAGAGGGAAAAGATAACCTTCGCACTCCTTAAGGCTCTCCCCTATGTCAAATATTGGTGGGAAACTTATTGCGATAAAATTTACAAAGAGAAGTCTGGAATATATGGGGCCGAGCCCACTTGGTATTTTTTTGTGGATGCATTCAAGGAACAATATTGCCCTGTTAGTAACTATGATTACCAGCACATGAGATGGACCATGTTATGTCAAGAGAGGGACCAAGAAGTGTCAGATTTCACCAATACTTTCCATACCTTGCGCACCAAGTTGGGCATCAAATATTCTTAGCGGCATTTGGTTTTGAAATACCGTGGGGCTCTACACAGGTACATCCAAACTGAAATGGAGTTTTTGGACATCTCATCACTGGGAGTTGCCTATCGATATGATGTCAAAAACGAGCAGAAATTTAGGCACCAGAAAAAACGGGAGTTCGAGTCTACAAATCTGTAACAACCAAATTTTTATAAAGATGTCCCTAACAAATAAACTTCGAAAACCGCTCCAAGACACAGGAAAAGAAGGGTCACGGGAAGAAAAAGAAGGACACTATAAAGTGATGTGATTTCCACAAAATCCTTGGCACAACACTGATGAATGTCATTGTTGGCATAAGGGCAGACCCAAGGTTCAATGCTTCAACAAAACCAAAAAAACCCTAACTATCGACCCTTTCGGCAACACCTGCGAAGAAGATGAAGTCTCACCTGAGGTAGAAGCAGGGGGGGTTGCAAAACTCAAGTGTCTGCAACCTAGTTGGGACACAGATCTGTGATTACAATACTTAACAGAGCACTTAGCAGTTAACATTCATTATCATTTAACCCTTATTCACCTCGTAGGTAAAACCCTAATTACAAAAAGCACAGTATTCAACAAGATCTAACACATCTAAGCACTTAGCACATAGAAATAGAGTAGATATAGCATTCATTCACATTACTAAGCACTAAGATATTATATCAGATGCATCTAACATACATAAAGATGGCATCACTAAGCATAAATCACATCAATCACACAAAGAAACCATAACACAGGATATATGTGGTTCACCCCCAACGTGGGGCTATGTCCATCAACTCTTCATCTTTTTTATTGTCTTTTGTCAATCTCCTTACATGCATAGAGCCTCAAAACCAACTCCGCATAGGACAGGATATATGCGCGTACCTCGCTAGATCCTCCTTCCCCGAGCTTGGCACAACACAGAGCCTTTGTTACAATCACTTGCACTTAGCCCTGCAAGTTCTCAATACACAATGTGCACAAAGATAACTCAATCACATAGATCCAACTACTTACATCACTTGCACTTAACACAATGTAGCACTTAGCACCGCATACCTATTAGATCTAGTGTGTTTCTTACATCTCCTAGATATTTGTTTATACATTACAAAAAGGGCCTAAGCATGGGTAAGACCCATGGGCCTACATCCCATACCTGTTGCATAAACCCTAAACCCAAAAATCTCACAAAAGGGGGCAAGATCCCACGATCTCCGCTTCGCCTGGCGTTTCGTCTTTGACCAGCCTGTCGAAGTCCCAAAATTGGTCAAACATGACCAGCATTTCCACAAAACCTGGTCAAGGGCCAATAGTCACTCAAAATAGTCATTGGTGGTCAAGATCAAAGACAAGGAGTTGAACCCTAATTCAGAATCTGACTCAGAAAATACTGGTAGAAGATAGATCATCGACGCAGACCAAACTTCTATTATCGTGACTGCAACTATTCAAACAGAAGAACTAGCAGATCCTGAAGAGGGGGAACGCCTTTTTCATTCACATATGTGGGCGAAGGGGATCCCACTGCATTTTATTGTTGATATCGGAAGCCAAAAAAACCTCATCTCAGTAGAGGTCGTCAAACAGTAAGGATTGTCAACAACACCACACCTGCAGCCATACAACATCGGGTGGCTTCGCCAGGGACGAGATCTTTGTGTCAGTCAACAATGTCGATTTTCATACAGCATCCAACCCTTCAAGGATGAGGTATTATGTGATGTTTCCCCACTGGATGTTTGTGATGTTCTCTTGGGCCAATTGTATATGCAAAAGAGTCATGCTATCTATGAGACTCAACCACTTAGTGTCATTATTACTCTGGGGGGTCATCTCAACAGGATACCAGAGGTAGTTCTGACTATTGTCCCACCTAAACATTGTCGCAAGGTAGTATCTCATACTACAAAATTCATTTTCTTCACAGTATGTTCAAAAGGTGAACAGAAGAACACTACAACCACTATAGCCTCAGTCCAAGCACATTTTGTCTAATAGAATCAGGTCGACAAGATTGAAGAAAA